>JAQFVV010012782.1:240090-525790 GCA_028023455.1 Epiperipatus broadwayi
AGAAAACAACTGTTCAGTAATTAGCCATCACTGTCTTTATCTATCACAGATATATATCACAGTTTTTAAATGTGAAAAACGATTAGAATATGGGGAGAAAAAGATTATTAATAAGATCTTCGTTCTTGATGACTTAGGCATACACGCACATATAGAAAATTACATGATCTGGCTAGAGTTGACTATTGTCTACAATATTACATAAAATTTTAAATTTATTTTTAAGTAGCCAGTTACTAGTTAAATTAATTGATGTTTTATTTTTATTCATACAATTATGAATGCATATATAACCAATGAGAGGAGAATTATATAATATATACTTGTATATTTCTTTCTATTTCTCTGTACATTTTGCATGATTGTCATTTAATTTCTATAGTTAATGAAGCAATTTTTAACATTTGTTATTATTATTTATCATATTACACATTTGTCAGCTATAGTATTTTTAATAGAAATAGAATTACTCTCACTCTATTTTTAGAATGCTTATTTATGCCAGTATATTTTGAGAGAGTAGTGTTGGTATCTTATTATTTGGTTAGGTTATTATTATAACAGATTTATCATTAGTCCCTCTCATTGTCTTGACAGTATATATTTTTATAAAAAAAATTACATTCCTCTCTCTTATATTTATTGTTTTTCTAACATTTAAGAGACAGTATCTTAATTTCTCTCTATTATTAGGCAAATATTATTTAATAGCTTGTTACTAATGTACATTCTCACTATTTTCCTGGATAGTAACAAAGACCTAGATCCTCTAATTAGCTGTCAAAAGTAGGCACATGTTTTATGAGTTATGCCATGTACTTTTCATTATACTTTATTTAATCATTTCTAGATGGATCTTGTTTTAGTATACAGTATATTTATTAAAGCATGTGTGATAATTTATTATGGCACTACATGATGGTTAATAGTTTTACCAAAGTAACTCTATAGAATTCTTGGTTGGTTTAAATTTGAATAATTTATTATAAATGTGTAAGTCCTATATTTGACATTTGCTCATAATAAGTACAAAATGTAACAAATAATTAATTTTGAAACTTTATAGTATATTTACAAATAAATAGACAATATACATCCTTCTTATTACTCCTTCATCACTGGATTGGTAAGCTATTTACATTATTGAATATTTTAAATATTCATAAAAGTGACACTACTTATATGAAAGCTATTAATATTGTATGAATGCATTGATAAGTTAGAAGTTTTAATAATTAAACCATACAATTTTATTTTAATCTGCTGTATTATTTTTGTTTGATCCATTTGTATTTAGCTTTATAAAACATTATGTAAATTTTTATATCCTTCTTTTATTATTTTGAAGAAATGAAGTTGTGAAAGCCTTTGGTTATGTGGATTTAACTGTGAATTATTGGTAATTTTGTATTTGCTTTATTGTAGAATAAATGTTTGCTTTTTTATTTAATAATTTTTTTCATAGTTATTTGGTCACATCATTCCATTTATCAGCTGGAAATCATTCTATATATTAACTTATATTTAAATACTTATAAAATATAAATTAAATTAAGTGTATTTATCAAAAGTGTATGAAAATATTGAAGCTACTAAGACTCACTTTATTGAATTATTTGATCATTAGTAGAACATCGATGACGATGTATTTTGTTTATTAAAGAATTATAATTTGATTCAGTCCTTTGGATCACTTTAAGTAAATAAATTTGCTTATTTCAAATAACTGTGCATATTTATTTTAAAATCATTATCATATTTGAAGATCATATTTATTATATTATGACAAAGTTAATTTTACAACAATCTAATTTTAATAGTTACAAAAATGTTAAAACATTTATAACAACAGAACAGATTTGAATTTGTAATAAAGAAAAAAAATGTATTTAAACTGACTATTTCAATACCAAGTAGTACCATAATTACAGCATGCAGTGATTAAAGGAAGTACAGATCTAGATTTAATGATTACTTTCAAACCCACTTAACTTTGAACATTATTTCACTTATTATTTAAGTAATACTTTGGGTCCAAATTGAAACTTAGTATTACAGTTTATAAAGTTATAATTGACTATTTATTAGTTTGCATTTAAAACACGTTATATTTATCTGTTCAATCTTGTTTACTTAAACTTTTTTGTATCAATAATTTCAACCTCTGTGGTCAAGTTGCAATTTTTAGTGTGTTATATCAATATATTGGACCATTAATAAAGGTGGTATTTCACCCTTATTGTTAAAAAGGAGATTGCTTTGACAAAAGTTTGAAATTCTTGATTGTTATTGATATTGGGATTGTCTAAATGCTCCGAGAAAACAGACATGTGTGATTAAAATGTGTATAGCATATGTGTTAAATGAGTTATGTATGTTGACTATTAATTTGATATTTATATAGAACGAAAATACGTTTCTAATTTATTAAAAAAAAAGTGAAATATGTTTTCCAATACTCTATAAATCAGTTTATGGAAAGCATGAGAAACATAAAAGTATAATTTCAATTAAGCACTTGCCAAAGTACAATTATTTAGACTTGCATAAAAATGTAAAATAAGTTGATTTTAAAAGAAATCAATTCGTCATGACTTACAAAGCAAAATGTGAGCCGTTATTTCAATTCAGCAAGGAAAACAGTACTAAGAATTATGAACATTTGAACGAGTATAAAGTGAATGGTGTTGTCAAAGATTCAAGAAGATCAATGGCTACTTGTTTCAACAAGTACCTTTTGGTCATGTGAATAGTTGTGGAACATTGAGAAAGCCAGGTAAGAACTTAGCCACAAACCTTTGGTGTTACATCCAAGCGACAAACAAATGAGAAAATAACATTAGTTTTATGTTTCAATCAATTATAAAATAATACCACACGAATTACAAAACCTAAGAAATCAAGAGGATCATTTGTGCTAGCAACACTAGGAACAGAAATAATATAATTGTCATAATATTACATTTAAAACCCAAATTATATAATCTAAATGCTTGATGTGATGACTTGGTCAATAATATTAGAATTAAACTTACAATAGAGAAACGCCTAAACCCAATTATATAATAATATCCCTTTATATCATGCTTTCCCCAAACACAAATGCTGGAATACCAGGCTTAACTCAGAAAATATATTTCTCTCCCTCACAAAACTCCACAAAACACTTAATGAATTCTAATTAACACATGTGAATAATCTTTTAGAAAATAAATGAACCTATTCATGAACATAGTAGCTATATGTTAAGCTAATAAAATTTATATCAGCTCTTGGTAAATCAATTAATAAAATAAATCTTTCAACCCGATAATTAGTAGCACTATTATTAATTTACTTCTTATAGGTAAGAAATAGGCTATAAAACTGTATACAGTGAATATTTTCTTAGGATAAATTTAAACAAAAAACATTATCAAGTTGAGAGTATTATTGGCATATTATATCGCAAGTAAATGATATTAATAATCATTAAAACAAATACAAGTAAGAGTTAGTCAAAATAAACCACCATAAGAAAAAAAACAAAAATTATTAAAGTATTAATTTAGAACTAGAGATGTAACAACATAGAGAATTACTATGTAACAATTTTCAGCATAATTAGATAAATAAACAAGATTTAAGGCAATAATTACTTTTAACATAATTAGTGAGATATTTCATGAGTAGATTGGAAAGTTCTGGTTGAATGGAAATTAAAATTTACAAGTCCTTCGTGACTTGCTTGTTGATTCAGGAACACAGAGTCCAGTTAGGTTTAAAAGAAATATAGTGCGCACATAACTCAAATAAAATTTAGTTTGTAGATTAATTTTATTATGGATTTTAGACAGCTTACAATTTGGTATTTAAGAGTACTATTTTAGCAGCAAAATATGAAGATTAATTAGAGAACATTGGGATCCAGCAATCAGATCCCCGAAATTAACCACATGTCATAATGAAAATATGAGTAATGTTCAATATTAAAATGGACATAAATTCCGTGGCAACTCTTATTAAAAATTGAAAGTAATGGCTGCTTCAAGGTAATTTACCAATGTATTTATATTCGTCTTTCTATGATCTCTATGCCTTACAGCCAAAGCTTTTGTCTTGTTACCAAAAAAAAACTTCTCTAATTGGAAATCGATCCATTACTTCGATTAGACCTTCAAATCCATTATTTTGAATTCATTTTCTAATTAGAAAATGAATTCGTAAAATCTAAACAAACAATTTTAAATTAGAACCACCCTTAAATTAAACTTGTCAGTTTGAATTAATTTATGAAAGATTCCCCATTGTGTTGAAAAAGGACGATTTAAAACTTATCAAAGAAATGTAACTTTTGATCACAAAAATTTGACAAAATTGCAGAATATAAAATAAACATTTCAGTGTAGTGAAATCTTATACTATCACATATTTAACCATTTATAAGCAGTACACACCTGATCAATAATATAATTGGTAGTATAAATAGAATTAAATATAACATTATTAGTTTTATTGATAATTTAAATAACAGAGCAGTTTTTAACTAAAGTCAGATGCATATGGAAAAGGAAATAAAATCTCATTACAGAATCTGGAAATATTTACAATTAGTAATGGGGTTTAAATTAGGTAAATGGGTGGAATACCATGAAGATCAGGTCGAACGTAGATCCAACCACTTCAATATATATATATATATTATCTTAATATTTACTCTATCTATTGATACTTAATATCTTTATCATTTGCTATAACCAAATTCTATCTTGTACTACTGAAATATAAAAGAAGATACTGTTTTTAATACAAACTTATAAAATATTCGGACATTACACTCAGAATCCCAACTAGAAATACTAAAAAAAATTTCTACACTTTCCTTATCATTTTAAGATAATTAAGTTATGACATTTTAAAGTTTTCTATTTGTTCTGTAAAAATAAGGTTATAATATATTGTTAAATACACGTCTTATTTAGGAATTATTTGTCTTAATCATTAGGTATTTTCTTTTCTAAATCTAAACTATAATTATCTCTCGACTTCCTTAAGTCTCACCTTAACTTTTCCTATCTTCTTTCCTTTATTAAGATCATTCTTAAGAAAATCTGTCATGAATTTCTCGTGCTTTAGACATTTAAGTCTTACTTTTATCTTGCTTATATCTCTATTCTGATTAAATTTTTCTCTTATAAATTCACTATTAGGTATCAAGTTTCTAATTCCTTTAAACAATATTTCTTTAGAAATATCAAATTGTAAACGAATATTTCTATCATTAACACTACACTTAGGTATCACATCTTGCATTTTATTTTTAAATTTATTACTACTTTTATCAATAATTTTTGGTAACTCATGTTCCAACAACTTTAAATACTTTTGCTCTGAAGAGATAAACTTTATCCCTGTAGATTTACCAAATCTTTTGTCATCAATATAATATTTTTTAAAACTATTAAGTTGATCTATAGACCATTCACTAACTACTCTTTCATAGGATTTACTCACTCCTATCATTTCATTAGTCAATTTAAAATATGTTTTGGTATTTTTCAATATTCTTCTCTATATTTCATTCCTACTATTAACTATTTCAATAGACTTTTTATTAATCTCTTTTTCTTCATAAATCATTTCATTATCTATAATAGTTTTTTCAACAAATAACTTGGTTTCTTTACTAGCGAATTTAATATAAGACTCATCTTTTTTAAATTCATCATCTGCTATCTTAACAAATGATACATCATTATATCTATCTTTATCTCCTAATTTAACAGAATCTATGTTTTCTGCTGTCAAATTACTACATAAGTTAATATCTTTATTAACTATCTCAATGAATTGTGGATTTTCCTTATTTACCATCTCTATAATTTCTTCATCATCTACCACATTTACACTAATTAAATCAATAGATTCTTGATTCTTTTCCAAATCTGTACTAATTAATTCAACAGATTTACTACTTATTTCATGAGATACTTTCTTACTTACTATCTTTTCCTCCAAGTTTTGTATCCCTAAATCTTTTAATTTTCCCATTACTTCCTTTTGAACTTACTCTTTGATACTTATTTTAGTCTGAACTACCTCTTCCTTAATAATTCTAATTTCTTCATTAATATGATTTATATTACTCTTTACTTCATAGATTTCATTCTTTACACTTAAATTATAACTCTCTATTTTCTGATCTAACATACTATTATTTAGTTGACATCGGACAATAGATTCTTCTATTTGAGTTTTAAAATCTTTTACTGCTCTTTCTGAAAATTCAGAAAATTTTCTCTTCAATAATTTTTGATTTCTGTCTTCTATTTGCATTATTTCTTCCTTTAAAGAATCAATAGCCTTTCCATTGTTATCAAATTTTAAATCCAAATTATTAAATTTATCTTGTACTTCCACCTTAAAATCTTCTACAGGTTTCATTAAGTTTTTGATTCATAATTTCTACACAAGTTCTGATTTCATTACTATTTTTGTCCACATTTTCACTGAGAGATTCTAATCTTATATTTGTTTTATTTAGGCTTTCATTAAGAGACTCAATATTTTTATTCATATTTTCATTAAGAATATTAAAATTTATATTATTATATTCTCTAATTTTATTCATATTTTCATTAAGAATATTAAAATTTATATTACTATCTTCTTTTATCTCCTTCATCATCAATAATAGTTGAGATATTTGGGAGTTCTCTTCCTCCTTTTTAGGCACTATTATCTTTTCTTCCACTATTTTAATTTCCATAACCTCTTCCTTCTTTTCTTTTATCTTACTATCTATAATTTGGACACTATCTACAACTGTTTCCATTTCAATTAAGTTTTCTATTTCTTTTACCTCTTCACAAATATCATCGACCATAAACTCAGATATTTCACTCTCTAAATTATTATCTTGATTGTTCTTTTTTTTTACAAATATGCTTTTTCAAAACTCAATATTTAAACAATATATTACCATTAATTTTTCATAAAAATTGTTCCTTACCAGTTTCTTTTATCCCCATCTAACCATCACCCACAATAAACTATAGATAATACCTCCTTTACACCTTATACAATCTAATCCTAAATAACAATAATGATTAACATTATGTGTGTCACAACATTATTTCCCACATGCATGATTCACAGATATTTTGCACATATTAAAGCATTTTCAAAATATATTTTTAATATTTCAATAATTGACATGGTCATAGTGAATACTAAATAATTGTTAGCCACATATGCATATTTTAAAATTTATTTGCTAATTGTTTTACAACAATATAGTACTATTTTTAAGCAATCAGATTATCTACCACATAAAATTGCAATATTTTTAGTAATAAGCACTTAGTTCACTATAATAATCAAATCCAAAATAATTATTGCAATAATAAAATATTAAATTATCTATATTCTGTAAGATATACCTATCAATAATCTTCAAAGTTACACGAACAAATTCAAATACAACCATTGTATTATTATTATTTTTAAACTACTTTCCTAATATATCTCGTAGCCTTAATGTTTGGGTACCACAATCTGACCTATCAATTGTATTCCCAACTACACATCATGCAGTCACATTGGACGAGCAAAATCTAACCTTCTGTTGGTTAAATCTGATGCCCTTACTAACACATCTCATGCCCCTAAAGTGGGTGTGCCAAAATCTAACCTTCTACTATGTGTAGCTCCACTACACATCATGCCCATTGTTGGGCGCCATAATGTAACCTTCAATCTCATGCATCTTCACTTCCAGATAATATATGATATAAAATATGATAGGGTTTTAGCTCAGTTAATAATTAATAAATAAAATATTCAACATTAAAATTAAAATGTTTCACTAACTCAAATTTAAAATATGAATAAGGTTCAGTTTATAAAATAAATTAAATAAATATTTAATATTTTCATGAGACTTGAAGTAAAAATACAGGTGACAAGATAGATTACATTGAGCCAATATCCCACAGGATACTACCTCAATGGCATAAGAACACTATCTCCCCTTATTACTATTTCAAATAACAAACTCATAGTATTCTTACAACTTTAATAACTTCTACTCACTAAGATTAAACTAATAATTAAATCTTAATCTTCTATTTGTAATAATCTAGCTCAAATAAAATAATCTCCGGTTCATAAAGTTTATTCTAAATTAATAAAAATACGGTAGTAAAATATGAAAAGGGATTTTATGTCATAATCTACTACACTGAAACTAATAATAATAAATAACAGTAATAATATTCTTCATTGTTTAACTAATTCTGTATATCTTTTCTTTTTACTATAATTTTATTACCATAATAAAATAATGAAATAATATAATATGATCTTATATCTTCATATAATGATATAATAAATATGTGATAGCATTTTAATAATCTGACAAACAAAATATGTGTGGCAACTTATAGCATATAATTTAATATAATATTGTGATAACTGATTTATGACCAATAAAATAATGTAAAATTATAATTATTTAATTAAATGAATACGAATAAAATATTTAAATTCTTTAATAATTCTCTATTTATCTTTTTGTGCAAAATTATATATTTGTTTCGATTATTATGCATATATCATGATTTCATGCAGCGATGTGGAGAAATAAATAACTCGGACACAAAATTTTTGAAATAACAAAATTTAACAAAGTTTATTACTAACAACAAATAAATAAACAATTTATTTACAGTGGATATCCTTAACTTTTTTACTTTACAGTTTGATCTACCGGGTTATAAAAAAAATAATTTATGTTTCAATTATATCTTTATTTAGATTTAGGACAAAATTTAAAAAAAAATGTTACTATTTGGTTTCTCATTATGGTTAACTTATTACAAATATATTTATCTACTTTATTAGCAACAGCATTTTATCTCTAATATTATTAAACTATCTTATTTTAAAAAAATTCATACTTAGAAAACATTCTATAGAAAACAAAATTTTATAATGAGTATGGACTTCTCAAAATATTAAAAAAAATTTCATCTTGCAAAGTCAAAGATGTTACACAAAATATTATCCAAAATTCAATACTAGATTTTAGTATTTATCACACAATGTTTACTAATCATAATATATTCTTCTTTAAGACTTACTTTAGTATGATATAAGTGTAATCATCAATATATTTCTGTTAATCAATAAACAAAAAATATACTATGCATATTGTTTACATAATTTATTATACTATTGTATTTTAAAAATATGCAATACTTATTTTTCTCTTAAAAAATAATACTAAAGCATTTAAAATTATTATCACTTTAAAGAAAATATGTTTGTTTACATACTTTATTTTTTTTTAAAAAAAAAATTTCATTTCCGAAATAAAATTCAAAATATATTCGATGATTCTAATCTTCCCTTAGGATACTTTGGATCTTCAATTTTAAGTTATAATATTCTGCTCCTTATAAGCAAATAAACTAATTTTATCCAAAAACAATAGCATAACCTTAGTTCTAAATTATTTTTCATTTCTTTTAAAATATCTTACTAAACGATGCAGTTACATGAAATAAAGATAACAAAAACAGATGCATAGGATTAAGGAAGAAAGCTAGAGTATTACTCTTAACATATCTCAAAATCATGGTACAGTGCGAAGAGGTATGACATTTACCTGCCTAATATCCTCTAGTACAGGGACGGTGTTAAAGCTATTTCTTCAGCTTTATTAGAACATCAAATATTTAAAGAAATATAAACACTGTCCAAATAAAATGTGTATCAGTCATAGGGCTTTGTTAACTATGCTGATAACCACCTAAAGACTAAATATTATTTCCATTCCTTATAACATCCTATTTCTTAAAACATCATCTTGTTTTCCTGTTCACTAAGTACTTCCAAGCCACTATCTCAACATTATTTCTCAAGATTTTCCACATCTTACATCGATAAATAACTATCTGCATTTACAAAACAATAAATAAAATTCATTAATAGTTAAACAATCTAGCTGCTCCACAAGAAAAGTCTGCTTACTTCATTATTCTATATGTCTAATCATATACAATCTACTTAGACAATATAAACTTCTTCTTCTTCTTTTTTCTTTTCAAATGTATTATCAAGTTATTATAAAGTCAAAAAACTACGGAGAGACTTTCTTTTCAAAATTTTTTATTGATATACAATATATAACTTCACAAATAAATATAAATAGCCGACGTTTCGTCCATTTTTTAAAATAATGATATGGACTTTATCAAGGTTCTATAAAACAGAGAAAAAATATACAATAAATAAGAAAACAAGAAAATAAAATAAAATAAAACAAATAAAAACAAATAAAAATAATAATAATAACAAAATAAAATACCTATAAACCAAAAATGGAAAAATTGTATATCACAACATTTCCTTATATAGTGAGAAATTTTTTATACCAAAAGGAAAAAAATATCTATACAAAAACAGTCAATTTTTTTGCACAAATATATAAGCTATTTTAACATCTTATTTAAAACAGGATTTAAATGTTCTATATAAATACTCTCTTTGTTAAATCTTTCAAAGTAATTACCAATACATTCCAAAGGTCGGATTTCATAGTCTTTATGTCCTGTTTCCAATTTATGACAAAAGATAGCAGATTTCTTATCAATTATATGCTGATATAGTCTGGTTTTTAATTTATTCTTGCTTGTTCCAATATAGAATACATTGTTTTTGCAGTTCAATTTAATTAAATGTTTGAACTGCAAAAACAATGTATTCTATATTGGAACAAGCAAGAATAAATTAAAAACCAGACTATATCAGCATATAATTGATAAGAAATCTGCTATCTTTTGTCATAAATTGGAAACAGGACATAAAGACTATGAAATCCGACCTTTGGAATGTATTGGTAATTACTTTGAAAGATTTAACAAAGAGAGTATTTATATAGAACATTTAAATCCTGTTTTAAATAAGATGTTAAAATAGCTTATATATTTGTGCAAAAAAATTGACTGTTTTTGTATAGATATTTTTTTCCTTTTGGTATAAAAAATTTCTCACTATATAAGGAAATGTTGTGATATACAATTTTTCCATTTTTGGTTTATAGGTATTTTATTTTGTTATTATTATTATTTTTATTTGTTTTTATTTGTTTTATTTTATTTTATTTTCTTGTTTTCTTATTTATTGTATATTTTTTCTCTGTTTTATAGAACCTTGATAAAGTCCATATCATTATTTTAGAAAATGGACGAAACATCGGCTATTTATATTTATTTGTGAAGTTATATATTGTATATCAATAAAAAATTTTGAAAAGAAAGTCTCTCCGTAGTTTTTTGACTTTATACTTAGACAATATTTGAATATCCAATAACATGAAAATTTTAAAAGAATCACATAATTATTTGTTATGTTGGATTATATCACTAAAAATAATAATAATAATAATCGTCATATGCATATTTTCAAATCAATCCTAACTCATAATGTTTTTTAAAATGTTGTATAAAAATGCATTTACATTTATAATAAAAAAAAAACTTTTACACTTCATCCTTACAATTCATAGATGATCTAAAGAAAATAAAAGAAAATATACATTATAAATTATCAATAGTTATTATTATTATCAATAACCTTTATCTAGTCATCGTGTTCAGTAGGCTTCCTTTATCCATTTGAGCATTGCAGATATAAAAAAAAAATTCACACCCATACACTTTATATTAAAATATTTTTAGCTAAATTATTAGATTGTTATATTATAAAATTTTAATATTAATAAATTAATGTTTTTATGTTTTTCTAATCTTATATAAAAATTTAGATTTAAACTAGGTTAACAAAATAAAAGAAATCAAAACTATAATTACATATTTTCTTGACGATAGTTCCTGGTAAGTCCAAAATGTTTATTATTTTCTCTAGAGTTTTTAAAAATGTTCTCCTCCAAGCATGTTAAAGTTTAAAATAGATATAATTATTAATCCATTTAGTAAAATTTATAGAAAATAATCCTTGGTTTTAGTATTTAGGACGATAATTATTAAATCATAATATTAATTAATCCCATGAAGCTTCTTAATCTTCTCTACCAATATTCTCTGCATATCTGATGCATCAATCCATCTAATTTAACTTTAAAAATATCCGATAAACTTTTAAGTACTATTTGTATTTCCATGGATCCATCTTTTATTCAACTATGTGTTCACTTTTTTATATATGTTTCCTTCTTGATACATTTAAACTTTCATTTGGTATTTTTATCAATCTCTTTTAAAAAAAAATGTTACCTTCAGAAAGGATATAACATTTTACTCCTTTGAATATCATATTATATAAAATAATTCATGAAATATAATTGTCTTATTACTATTTAAAAAACAAATCTTGGATAAACTTATAAATAATATGTTTCAATACATTTTTTTTTTTAGACTCCGTATAATGTCCGAGCTGTGGTTTTTTTATGTACCAAAACAGTTCTCCAGTGAAGTATTAATAAAGCTGTATTAATAAATATTCCAAACATTTTTACAGTATTACAATTTCTATCCATTTTATTCCATAGTATATCCATTTTTTATTGCGAAGTTTAGGTTAAATTTTTTAGATAAAATACGACTGGTAATACTTTAAAAATTAGAAAATCATTTCCACGAAGTTTCTAAATTATTATATTTTAAAACTCTTTTTTGCAAAAAATACTTTTAAAATTATCAATTAATTTTTTGCAGATAAAGTTATAAGAAAGTACTAAAAAAATTGACTAAAATAAAAATTTTAAAATACTATCTTTTTGATAGCTATAATTTACCTTTCTCTGGTTTCAATACATTATTAATCTCCCCTGATAACTTAGTTATGACGATATTTATAGTCTGTAAGAATACCTATTCCTATTGGTTAATTCTTACTTTAGCTTGAGAAAAAATTTACATATTTTTTAGTTTATAGCATAATTGAATTTCAAAATTAGAAATTATGACGTAATGAACTTAAAATATTATTTAAAATATTACTTTTGAATAAATTATTATTTTAATAAAATTATTTAAACATTTAAAATAACTTTTAAAATAATTTTAATAACCTATTCCATTTATCCTTTTTTATTTAAATAAAATATTTAATTTTTATATTATGAATGTATTCGTCTTTATGATACTATTTAAAACATTACATCATTTAAATATGCAATAATTACAGTTAACTTAATATTTATTATTATTTGCTTTTATAGTAGGCAATAATTCTATCCAATTCTATAATATAACTTTTAAAATATTTTAAACTTTGTTATTAATTCAAACAAGCAGTGTGTGAAAGTATATAGTATACAAGTCACATGATTAATAACTTTGACAGACGATTTTCAATCTATTTCTCTGCCTAGATTTATATAATTGATACACTTATTATATTATATAATGTAATTATAAAATTTGGAAGAACAATTTAGAAAATATAGAATTAAATACAATTCTCACCATCATAAAATTTATTTTTAAAATGTACAATATTAATTTTTGCTTATTAAATATGACTTTATAAATTTAAAATATAACATTTATTACTACAAGTTTTAAACTATTAAAATCGAACTTTTAAATATACTTTTAATATTTATAGCTGTGTTATTTAATATGGCCAGCTTTTACAACCATATGAAACAATATTTTAAGCTTTACATAACTATTTTTAAATGATTTTATATGCTACGTATTTGCTTTAGCCTCAAATTGTACTTTATAACATAATTGACAAACTATAATTAATAAATCAAAAGAACATATTCTAAAATTTAAATTTTTTAGTAATTGACTGTTATGAACTATTACCGACTTATAGAAAAGGGTACAATATATATATATATATATATATATATATATATATATACCCTTATTCTATATATATATATATATTGTAATATATATATATATATATATTACAACCCCACTCAACACCAATCATACACATTACATGAACAATTGCCCAGGGCGCCAATTCTATTAATGAAAAGAATAAATTAACAAATTTATTCTGTTTTGAATTAATGTTGAGACACTTCTAGTTGTGCATGATTTATAGCTTCACTCAGTGGAGGGTTATAGAGAGTTAAGAATAGAAATAATACAAATACATGAAGGAAGAAATACTACTGATCATTAAAATAAAATATATGCCTCATTTGTTAATCAACCAAATGATAGAAATCAATAAAGTTTCATTTATTCAAGCTAATAAACTATAATTTTAATTTGATCTCTTTCATCATCTAAATACACTCATAGATTAACTATAATATAACTTTAACAGAAAAAACATGACATTGAATAACTCCACTGTCTAGCATATCTTAATCTAAATAGCTGAATTAATATTAATTTGGAACTATGAAATCAGATCTCATGGAATCTTTAGTACAATTTGATTAAAGAAATTCTATTACACAATAAGTCATAACTATTGTAATAAAAAATAATAATGGAATAAATTGAATGATGTATTACTGGACTAGGAATTAGATAATAAAGGAAATATGGTACCTATTAATCTTACATCATTATCTAAATAATAAATATGTATGCAACTCTTTTCATAAGTTTACCAAATGGTAAAGTATTTCATATAATGTTTGGGTCAAGAGAACAATATTATCATATTTTAATGTGTTTATTATCAAATTTACAAAATAGTGCATTTCTGTTGTAATAGAAATGTGGAATGTGGAAACTAGAATACGAATGCATACAAGAATAACTGGAGACAACGTTTTAATAAATATAGCATTTCTTCACATTTTCAATAAAATAGATATAATTTGCTCACATTGGGTCTATTTGTCCTAATTTTTAAATTTACACATACATTTACTAATCTGGGTTTGATATATTCTTTGTTACACCTTTTATCATTTATTGACTAGACATTTATAAGAAATGAATTAACAAATAAAATAATGCCCTCATATTCTAACTTTGAATATATTTAGGCTGTTAATTAACTCTGACATTTTTTTATTAGCAAACAACACTGGGTAATTAAATATCTTATTATGGGCACAAATATACAAGTTGGAGAGATCACACTATCTATTATTGGTATAAAAAAAATAATTTTGGCTGTCAAGAGAGTAACGTTAAATAGCTCATTTAAATAATCCCTTTAAATATCAATAGTTATCATGCATTCAAAAATAAAAAAAAACTCATTCTGATGATTTGATGATTTAAGGTTTGTGGTACATTGACATTATATAATCTAAAATATTTAATTTCTGGTGTATGAATTTAATAGTATTATACTCTCATGGCTGCAAGATTATTTGCATCATGTGTGTGTCACATATCATTCTATAATTAAGACAAAATCAATATATTCACATCTTGTCAGTTTACTTATGAGTTACTAAATAAGTGTCATAATATGGACAATGCCATAGACCAACCACCAAATACAACACTATTTCTGCTTTAATATTCCATAAAAAAATTAATTTTACCATTTATTTAACCACCAACTACATTACATATAGCTATGATTTTATGATAATACAAAAACAATCATTCGAGAGAAAATGTTAAGTACATGGGAAACAAATAAGCTTCTCAATTAATAAATCTAACAATGAATAGTGAATCCCTACCTAACTTTGATGTATACTATTGGTGTGGAACTCAGTCTCACAATCAGAATAAAGAGGAAATATACTAGTCAACATCAAAAAATATTATTTTTATAATGTATACATATGCAATCTAGGAATATACTTCACTCTTGGCAAATACTTAGATATATCAAGGGAGAGAGTTCTTAATCCAATCAATATAGAACATATCACTAATAAGTTTCTTTTTACAGCTATTTTATACATTCCATTTTATACATTGGAAAATAAATACACATACAGATAGATCACTAATTTCTATAAATTCTTTTAGCATATGAAATTATTCGAAAATGACAGAGAAAAACAGTCATAAACTTGAATACTTACTAAATATATGAAATAAATGCATAACACTGACACACATACATATAAATAAGAGCATAAAAATAATTTTAAATTATATAATATCCGAATATTATGATAAAGGAAATGGTAAACTGATAATAAAACTTTTAGTTTGTGAGAAATTATTAGCTGTTTTAAAATTTTTAAATGACAGTAGTTATTGTCAACGAATTTCACAGTTTCTGATAATAATATTTATCTTTCATATATGTATTACTCTCTAAGACAATTGCTCACTTCGAGACATTAAATAAATATATATATATTTTTTTTAATAAAATACACAAAAGCATATATATAATACAATAAATTATATTTAAATAATAATCATTTACCGGTGTATTGTGACTTACAACACACTATCTGAGACATTCTTGAAGTCAAGGAAATAGCATAAATTAAATAAGTAGATAAATAATAAATAATAAACCTATCTATATGTCTATGGTATATCAATAGCAATAACCAAAAAAATGTCACTCTTAACTGAAAAATAATCCACTTGCATTGTTTCTTTTTTTCTTAACATAAAGTTTCCTGAATGATGTGGAATAGAGTATCTAAACAAAATATTTTCGTTAAAATGTTAATTATTTTTAAATGCTTTATTATTATTTTTAAGAGAAAAATAAGTATTGCATATTTTTAAAATACAATAATATACAATAAATGTAGGAAATATGCATAGTATATTTTTTTGTTTATTGAATAACAGGAATATATTGATTATTACACTTATATCATACTAAAGTAAAGCTAAATAAGAATATATTATGATTAGTAAACATCGTGTGATAAAACACTAAAATCTAATACTGAATTTTGGATGAATATTTTAGGTAACATCTTTGACTTTGCAAGATGAAATTTTTTTAATATTTTGAGAAATCCATATTCATTATAAAGTTAATTTTGTTTTCTGTAGAATGTTTTCCTACGAATGTTTTAAAATAAGATAGTTTAATAATATTAAGGATGAAATGTTTTGTTAATAAAATAAGTAAATATATTTATAATAAGTTAACCATAATGAAAAACTAAATAGTAACATTTTTTTTTTTTTTAATTTTGTCTTAAGTCTAAATAAAGGTATAACTAAAAATAAATTATTTTTATAACCTGGTAGATAAAAATGTAAGAATAAGATAAGGATATCCATTGTAAATAGTGTACATAAATTGTTTATTTATTTGTTGTTGTTAATAAACTTTGTTAAAATTTGTTTTCAAAATTTTTGTGTCTGGATTGTTTATTTCTCCACATCACTGCATGAAATCATGATATATTCATAATAATTGAAACAAATACATAATTTTGCACAAAAAGATAAACAGAGAAGTATTTTAAGAATTTTAAATATTTTATTGGTATTCTTTTAATTAAATAATCATAACTTTATATTATTTTATTGGTCATAAAGTAGTTATCACAATAGTGTATTGAATTATATGCTATCAGTTGCCACACATGCTTTTGTTTAGCAGATTATCATATGCTACCACATATTTATTATATCATTACATGAAGATATAAGATCAGATTATATTATTTTATTATGGTAATAAAATTATAATAAAAGAAAAGATATTCAGTAGTAGTTAAACAATGAAGAATATTATTATTATTATTATTATTATTATTATTATTATTATTATTATTATTATTATTTATTATTAGTTTAAGTGTAGTAGATTATGACATAAAATCCCTTCTCATATTTTACTACCGTATTTTTTATTAACTTATAATAAACTTTACGAACCTCAGATTTTTATTGAGCTAGATTATTATAAATAGAAGATTAAGGTGTAATTATTAACATAATCTTAGTGAGTAGAAGTTATTAAAGTCATAAGAATACTATGAGTTTGTTATTTGAAATAGTAATAAGGGGGGATAGTGTTCTTATGCCATTGAGGTAGTATCCTGTGGGATATTGGCTCAATGTAATCTATCTTGTCATCTGTATTTTCACTTCAAGTCTCATGAATATATTAAATATTTATTTAATTTATTTTTATAAACTGAACCTTATTCGTATTTTAAATTTGAACTAGTGAAATATTTAATTTTAATGCTGAATATTTCATTTATCAATTATTAACTGAGCTAAAACCCGTTTTATTTTATATCATATACTATTCTGAAGTGAGGATGCACAAGACCAGGTTAGAATACATATATATATATATATAATTCCAATTTTTGTTAGAATACATATATATATATATATAATTCCAATTTTTGTTACTATTATTTTTTTAAACATTTAAAATTGATATTTTGTATAAAGTTGTATTGAGGATGCAATATATATATATATAACTTTTTGGGATATACCATGTATTGTTTTCCATTAAACACCAATATTTCGATGGAATAGCAACCGCCATTATCAAGGTTAACTTTTGAAAGAAAAACCATTAGATCTTAACAAATAACGTGTATGTGTGCGAGATGAGAAATGACATTCCAGTTCAGCATTCACAATATGAGGCTTATCAAAATGTTTATTTCCCTCATTATTTTTACCTATTAATTTTAAGTCAATATTGGATAAAATGAGAGGTTTCCACATAGCTGGAATACGTTGTGCTTCATCAGTTCTATTTAAACCAGTAGGTCTCCTTAATATTTCAATTGACTCTCTCATGGTTCTTAAATCATATCTTTCCAAATTAGCAAGTATTTTTGTATTGTCAAAATTAGGTTTGTGACCAGTTTCTAAATAATGTGAAGTAAAAACTGATGTGCTAATTTTTTGATGAAAAGCATTTTTATATTTTTTAATTCTGACATTAATTTGTCTATTAGACTGACCCACATAGCCTCTTCAGTACTGAAAACATGGAATTTCATAAACTTCTTGGTGTTCCAAAAATATTCTGTCTTTAGGTTTATACAAAAAATCACCAATTTTTTTTGCCAGTAGAAAAAGTGGTCTTTATATTAAAACAAGATAGTCTTCTACTGATTTTATCAGTAACCCCCCTAATGTAAGGCAAAATTACTCTATTAAAAGAGGAATTATCAATTCTATCCTCTTTTTTCTTTTTAGTATTAATGTTATATAAAGCCCTACATATGATGTTTTTATTATAATTATTACAAAGCAGAATACTTTTTGTAAGTTCTATTTCTTGAGAAAGATGTTCTTTATCAGATAAATTATAAGCTCTAGTGAAAAGATTTTTAGCTACAGAAAAAATTTGTGCAGGATGATGATGAGAATTTATCTGATAAAAACATCTTTCTCAAGAAATAGAACTTACAAAAAGTATTCTGCTTTGTAATAATTATAATAAAAACATCATATGTAGGGCTTTATATAACATTAATACTAAAAAGAAAAAAGAGGATATAATTGATAATTCCTCTTTTACTAGAGTAATTTTGCCTTACATTAGGGGGGTTACTGATAAAATCAGTAGAAGACTATCTTGTTTTAATATAAAGACCACTTTTTCTACTGGCAAAAAAATTGGTGATTTTTTTGTATAAACCTAAAACAGAATATTTTTGGAACACAAGGAGTTTATAAAATTCCGTGTTTCCAGTGCTCAAGAGGCTATGTGGGTCAGTCTAAGAGACAAATTAATGTCAGAATTAAGGAACATAAAAATGCTTTTCATCAAAAAATTAGCACATTAGTTTTTACTTCACATTATTTAGAAACTTGTCACAAACCTAATTTTGACAATACAAAAATACTTGCTAATTTGGAAAGATATGATTTAAGAACCATGAGAGAGTCAATTGAAATATTAAAGAGACCTACTGGTTTAAATAGAACTGATGAAGCACAAAGTATTCCAGCTATGTGGAAACCTCTCATTTTATCCAATATTAACTTAAAATTAATAGGTAAAAATAATGAGGGAAATAAACATTTTGATAAGCCTCATAGTGTGAATGCTGAACTGGAATCTCATTTCTCATCTCACACACAGTCATGTTATTTGTTAAGATCTAATATTTTGTCTTTCAAAAGTTAACCTTGGTAATGGCAGTTGCTATTCCATCGAAATATTGGTGTTTAATGGAAAACAATACATGGTATATCCCAAAAAGTTATAATTTATCTACATCATATAACCGTGAAAACATTAAGTATAATATATATATATATATATATATATATATATATATATATATATATATATATATATATATATATATATATATATATATATATAAAATAGAGAAATTAATTATATTAAATTGATATATAACCAATGTTAATGGAAAAGATAGATAAAGGGATGTATGTAGGTTTTTTGGTAAAATTGGAGAATACGTTTGTAATCCTTTTTTATACATTTAAAAATACCTTTTAATTTAAATTATATCTATTATATATTTTTAATATTTCATTTGTCCAATTGAATGCTAAAATTGTTTGAAGAAGAAGTTGAAATGAAATTATTATCTGGTGTGATAAATTACAATAAAATTTGGACAGTTTACAATTTGAGAAATTAGTTGATTTAAAAATATTATGGAAATTGCTTATGTAATAAGAGAATTGCAATGAGGGTTTGTGAATATTATTATTATAAACACTGTTATTTGGTTTAAGCTTCTATATGGGCTAACCAAATTTTGTTTTATTAATTTACATTTATGTTATTATTTGATGAAGAAAATAATCATTTAATGTATACATGATCATTAAGATATATTAATAAATAATTCAGGTGTCCAAGGTTTTACTTCTTTTTTTTTTGTTATCAGCCAGATTACATCAGTCAGATGTTATTAATGTATCAAAAAAGATTTGTTGTAAACTATTATCTGACCATATCCTTAGGAAGAAGAACCAATATTGTATATTTAAATGCATTTCCAAAAGCTTTTAATTAAGTGCACCTACCCATCTTAATTTTTCTTCTGTAGAAGAAAGATTTTCACTAGGTTAAAAAACACTCCAGATCTGCACATTCTCCAACTAAAACTCAATTTAGCATCCTAATAAGAATCATCCTATTTTGAAGATAAAATTTATATTTTAAAGCTATTTTCTTTTTTGTTTTTAATAAAATAAGAAAAAAAAAAATAAGAGAAAGGTCAACCTGATTATAATTGATATGTAAACAAACAGATGCATTTTTGTTGTAATATTCTTTATTTCTCTTAGTATTTTTACATTGAAATATTGCAAATTACACACACACACACACATATATATATATATTTATATTGAAATATTGCAAATTACACACACACACACACATATATATATATATATATAGTGGCCTTTTATTTAGGCCACTGTATTAAATAGATCAATATTTTAAAGTTTAAAGATAGATTTTGTATTAATAGCTTAATAAATGACTTTAAATAGGTACTGTTCCAGATACACTAGAAAATCTCCTTAAGTATAGAAGAGATTTCCTATGCATTGTCAGATTTCAGTAGTGATAAAATGATAATTTAGCAGTATTATTATTAATTTGGGAGTATGAATATGTTTGATATTTTATTATTATTGAATAGTAATTGGAAAGATTAGATTTATAAATATTGTAAATGAATAATTTAATCAATTCTTTAAACATATTTTTATAGTTAATTAAAACAGTATTGAATATTCTGGGTAGTTATCAAAACTGAAGGTAGATTGAAGTAATATTAATGATATTCACACTAAGTTATTATTGGTTAATTTTTAATTGTACCACAATTCAATGTAATACAAAAAATAAATAACAGAGTTTTTTTTTTTTTTTTTTTTTGGGGGGGGGGCTATCAAAAAAGAAAAATCAAAGTAAACACTTAAACATCTAACACCTACAAAAATAAATAAAAAAAAGAAAGAGCTGAAAAAGTTACAATATTGGGATTGAATTGAACAAGATTACAAGATATATGTTTATAAACTTGGAATAAGAAATTTTACTCCTTATATACATTTTTTTCACTACTATTCCATTGATTTATAATTCCTGGAATTCATACTGGAAAGGAAAATGGGAACCATATTGGGAATTAATTGTCTGAACAAATACAACTTCAAACTCAAGTCTAAACAAGAAAATGTAAGCATGATCTTTTATTTTCTTTATGTTAGTCAGTTTTTATCTTTAAAATGATGTGTGAATTATTTAGAGTGGTAAGGAAAATAAAATAAAAAGTTTTTGTGCGCTCTTTATAAATAAAGAAGAAAAATACGTTTGCTAGTAAATTATAATCTTAATAAAAATATAATCAAAAATAATTTGGCACCAAACAGTTAAGATTTAAATTTAACCAATTAAAAGTCACTTCAAATAGTATAAAGTTAGTCAATTTAAAAAGAAAAAAAATGCATAATCTTATTTCTTATTCTTATAAAAAAAAATCGTCTGATAATTTTGTTTTATTGTGATTTTGCTTAGTTATTGAAATTGAAAATGTTACAGTGTTAGAAATGTCCAAGGATATCGTATTAATAATTTCTAATGAGTGAATAAATTCTTTTTACTATTATTAAAGAACATATTTGAATTTACTGATAGAAATAAATAAATAAATATCTACTTAGTTAAATTTTTTTTAAAAAAATGCCAGGATCATTTTAAAATTATTTCAGATATTACTGAGGATGGAAAAATCAATAAATAATTTTAAAAAGTTTTATCTAGTTGGCCTTAATAAACTTATAGCTTAATTTCCAGGAAAATTGTCTGCAGAAAATGTGAATAAACATGGTATTCTTGTTTGTTGCTACATAGTTTGGGGAGTGTTTGATTTTGTTTTCTTGTATCATGATCAAATATAATAATAATAATAATAATAATAATAATAATAATAATAATAATAATAATAATAATAATAATAATAATAATAATAATAATAATAATAATAATAATAATAATAATAATAATAATAATAATAATAATATGAATATGTTACTCATAAAATGTTTTGCCCATGATATCAGTTTCCCTTGTCAGTCATCTCATAATAATAAGGGAACAAACTTTGAATTAAAAATGAGTAAAATGGGATAAAATGTTTTTACTCATGTTTAGTATTATAATGTACTGTTTGTAATATGTTATTGAGGAATATTTTTTTTTTGCATTTGCGGTATGAATATATAATTTCTTTAAGGACAGATAAATGTATAAAGGTATATACATTATATATATGTGTGTGCGTGTGCATGTGTTTCTTATTTTTCCAGTTGGTTGAAAGTATAATATTAAATCTTTTTTATCTAGACAGAGAGAAGATATATTTATCTCTCACATTTTGATAATAGCTTCTGATATTCTATTGATGGGTAAACAGACAGAATAATTTGTCAAAGGTATAGTATAATGACACAATCGTTTTATTACACGGAATATTTTATATAAGCATTTTACATTTATTAAATTTTGCCTATGAATTAAGATATCCACTTTAATTATAGAATGTATGCTATTCATCATTGTCTATTGAAGCAGTTAGATCAAAGTTTGATTCAAACTTCATGATATTCCACTTATTAACCTAGTTCAAACCCAGTTACAAACAATGAATACTTCTGAATTCTGTAATGAGAGTTTATACCATCTTCAATATATGATAATATCAGTTAAAACTGAGGTTATTATTTAAATATTTATTGAAGCTAATTACCTTATGTTTAATTTGTTAATATCATTAATTATCTCATGGTAAATTATTAAAATAATGCTATTTAAATAGTATTTAATTATTCAGATTCGGTTATATATTTGTAAATAGTTAAATATACATTAGTTATAAAGTTTCATTACATCGGAATGTTTTATTTTATATTTTACAATTTTGTTCTAATTTTTTATGATTAAAAGTTACATTAATTTGATAAGCATTTAAATCATCCTTTCCCAAAAACAATAGTGAATTCTTTATTAATTAGTTAAAATGCTAAATTAAAAATTAAGAAAGATTCTAAATTAAAATCATTTGTTTAAATTTTAGGAATTCATTTTCTAAATAAAAAATGAATTCAGATAATGGATTTGAAAGTCTTATCAAAGTAATGGATCAAAGATCAGTTATAGAAATTTTTTTAGTAACAATGTAAAAAGCTGAGGTATATAGATCATAATGGGTGGGAAACCATTGACAAGAGTATAAAAACCCTGGAAAATTTTCTAAACAGGAGCTATTACTATTAATTTAAGAAGAGTTGTCACCAGAAACTATGTCTATTTTAATTTTGAATTTTAAGAGTGTTTGCAGTTTGAGACGTTGCTAACTTTGGGGATCTGATTACTGGAACCTGAAGTTCTCCAACAGATCAAAATATTGCTGCTAAAATAGAACTTTTCAATACCAATCATAAGCTGCCTAAAATCCAGAAGTAAACTAATCCATAAATAAAGTCTAAATGAATTAGATGTGCACCTATGTTGTCTCCTAAATCCAGCCAGACTCTATCATTATAAATCAATGAGTAATACATGGAAGATCTGGTAACCTTTTTATTTTCACCCACAATTTTCTGGTCTTTTCATGAACTACATCTCAATGCATATTTAAAAGTAACGATTGCCTTAAGTTTTTCCACACATGTTAAAATGCTTTAAAATTTTGTTACAGAGATTCTCTATTTCATTGTATCTCTGATCTTAAATTAATACCTTAGTAATTTTCTTTATCTTTTTATGGTGGTTCATTTTAATTAATTCTTGTTTGTTTTGTTAATATTATATATTTGCGATATTATATGCCAATAAAACTTTCAACTCGATAATATCCTTCGTTTAAACTTACCCTATGAAAATAGTACAATATTAATGTTATAGCCTAATGATTTTCCTGTTAGAACTAAATTAATAATTGTTCTACTAATTATCAGCTTGGAATATTTGTTTATTTGCTTGACATTATTTTGCCAAGAGCTACTAAGTGTTATTAGCTTAATTTATAGCCACTATGCTCTTGACCATTTATTTAATTTACAAAAGATTGTTTATCTAGATTGAGTTACTTTTATGAATGTTTTATGAATATTAATAAAAAAAGAAATTAGATATTTTCTAAGTCAAATCTCATATCCTGCATTTGTGTTTGGGGTGGGCATGATAAAAAGGGTATTATTATTATCATTATATAATTATGTTAAGCAAATTTAATATAAATAACAATTTGTGTCAATTGTTAATACAGAGTTTAATATAAATAAATAAAAACAAATATTATTTCCAAGCGCTTTCAACTCTTACGAGTCCTTATCAAGGCAGTGTAAATAATTCTATTTTCTCCTAGGTGATGAATCTAACATTTCATTGTATTGGCCAGGAACAACTAATCGGAAAGCTGGTTAATTTTGAATTCATAGCACAAGATGAATTTTGTATAATATATGATTCTTTAATCTTGCATTTTTTATCATGTGTTTCATTCATTAATATTGTAAAATCCTTTGGACTACATATATGGCCTGTATTATTTTGGTGAACATAAAAAGCTGAATAAACTGTATCATCTTCTCTTGCTCTATTATAAGTATATTTATGTTGTTGAAGGCGATATTTAATATTTGTTTTGGTTTCTAAAAAAACAAAAAAAAATAAAAAAAAAAATTTTTTAATTTTTTTAAAAAAAAATAAAAAAAAAAAAAAAAAAAAAAAAAAAAAAAAAAAAAAAAAAAAAAAAAAAAAAAAAATAAAAAAAAAATAATATTTTGTGATAAAAAAAAATAAACCCCATCTCCCATTTGTTTTTTCCGCAAAAAAAAAAAAAGTTAAAATTACCCCCAAGAAAAAAATATTTTTTACACTCCCCTGATAAAGACAAAAAAGTGGAAAGTGCTTGGAAATAATATTTGTTTTTATTTATTTATATTAAACTCTGTATTAACAATTGACATGAATTGTTATTTATATTATTTTTATATTATATACAGAAGTATTATTTATTTATTTAGTTAAAAAAATTTGCTTATAATAAGTTTGGTTTTAATCTTATATGATCAGGTCATCATGCTAAGCACTTATATTATGTAACTTAGGCTTTTAATTAAATATCATGATTATTATATCATTACCATCCATAATGTTGCTAACATGAGCCATCGTTTCACTTCCTTGGTTTTTGTCATTCCAGTTTTGTTATTGATATTTTAAAATATAGAAAGATATTTCTTCCTGATTTGTTTGTTAGTTTAGTGGAACACCAATGGTTTGTGGCTGAGTCCCTACCTGGCTTTCCCATGTTCGTTTGATCCTTCATAGGGCAAAAAGGATTTGGTGAATACAAGCCATCCTTAATCTTTGTAAATCATTGTCAAAAACATTTATTTCATACTTTTTTCGTTGCTTGTAATGAATTAGCACCTTTTCTCTTCTTAGTTCAAATAAAGGCCATTATTAAGTTATTACAAATTGATTCTGTTAAAATCAAATCATTTTATATTTATAGATGATTAAAATAACTTCCTTTGCTATGTATTTGAAATCATACCTTTTATATTTACTCATGCCATCCAAGAACTAATTGATGGATATGTGGATGATAAATTTCACCTCACTCTTATAAGAAATTGGAAGCATATTTTCTTTTCAAAATAAAATACCACTTAATGGATATTGTATGTATGTCATTTGGTATCTATGCGAGACATACCTTTAATCACACATGTCTGTTTTGTCATAGCATAGATAATAGTTATATTTCTTAAATACTTACATTTTAATTATTAGCATATGATTACAATTGCAATCATATTGTACAATGTACATTTTTGCTTCTAAGACTAGACATAATTTATGTTAATCATTATGATCATTTGAATAATATTTGTTTGTTATTAAATATTTTATATATAATGTATTTGGTGTTGACTATTTATTATTCACTAATTAGCATAAATCTCAAAGTTTACTGTATTTTGGCAACCCATATATATATATATATATATATATATATATATATATATATATATATATATATATATATATATATATATATATATATATATATATATATATATATCATTCATTATCTTGAAAGCAGGGATTAATCTCAGTAATAATCATATCCATTGAACTAGTTTGTGACACATATTCTCATGTGCTATCATTATATGTTGTTAATTAGATGTTTTATCTGGGGCTTATGGAGTGGGTTCGAACTAATTTTGGTCCCTGATCTAAATCTCGGTCTTGACTGGGTTTGAAGTACATTTTTAGTTCCAGCTCATGTTAGATGTATAACATATTTTGACTGGTACACTATATGTATGTTTCTTGTTGGGACAAAAACATTATCAATTATTTTTAAAATAATTAATTGTTGGTTAACTTATAATGTTGGTTTGTTTAATACACTATTAGTTTATGCATTGGAAAATGAGATGTTTATATTTTAATTTTTATGGTTAGAATTATGTTATCTTGCTATTGTATTGACAAGGATGTGTGATCTTTTTTATCTGATAAGTATGTGTCACAGATAAAGGTGTCAAATATAGTATCATTGGTATTATGCATGGGTATATGGAGCACTCTCCCACTGCTTATTTTATGAGATTATATTATTGAGGTTGATAAATAGTTATTGCTTAGTTGTCCAGATAATCCCTAGAGAGTATTATATTCATGGTCCATATTCTGTTTCTCTGTGATGAGACAATGTCAACACATTTGTACCTCAGAAAAAATATTGGAATCAGCCATTTTATTGTACAACTCTATAATGTTATAGTGTAGAGCCTCTCTTTATTATCTGATCCATCATGATAGTATATAGTACATTTTCTACCATGTATGGTGAAGTGTTTAGTATTTTAAAGTTAAATAGCAATGATAGAATAAAGTTAGATTAAAAGACACTGGTTTATCTATAGTGTTTGCCTAATAGTAAATAGTTTATGTATGATGCTGTAGTATTTTCATCAGTTTATAGGCAAACCAATCATAACTTACTAGTAATTATAAAATTTTTGTATGGCATAGCAAGAGATATACATGTACAATGTTGTTTTTTTATTTTCCACCAAGAATTGACTCACCAATGGATCAATAAGACATTTTAATTATTACAATGATTATGTTGTGGACATAGGCAATGTTTTAGTGTCATGTATACATTTGACTCATGATGTCTGTCCCCACATTAGTATAACAAATTTCTTCACATCAAATAATAATTATTATTATTTGTGCTGCATATAATAATTGCCTTTATATCATTTTCTGATATAAAAAAAATAGTTATAGTGTAACATGCCATTTTATAACATTAAGTTTAGATTTTAAAGCTTTCACTTATCTTAAAGATTTGAATACACTTTCATTTTATAACTTCAATGCTAATTTATGTTAAACAGAGTTTAACCTTTCTGTTCTATAATATATAATATAATATAAAATGATTATTATATTGTAATAAGTTATTTATATTTATTTATGGTCCACAATACAATGCAGATCATTAAAAAGCCTTTTTTGTTTCTGAATTATATTTAACAAGTAATTTGAGTCTCATTAATATATTTATAATATTTCATTATGAAGTTAAAGATTTAAACATAAAATTAATAAGCGTGAATTTTTTCATTTTTAATATCATTAAAATTTTGCCTTGTACAGTTCATGCAATATTATATGTATGAGTTAACCCTTTCATCATGCATACATCATTACAATATTTATCATAATAACTTATAATAAAACTTCTACAATACACAACTTCCAAGGTAATAACTGCTATATCTTTAATTTCCAAATAAGCTAAACATTTTTTTAATATATTGATTTTAATACAGATTGTTTTAACGGATAGCTGCATCATATATAATTATTTGTATTTTTTGAAATTTTATTTACATCCGTTCATTATTTTCTACTGTTTGAATTAACCATACAAAATTAAGACAAATTATCCATACATTTGCTTATGAATGAGACGTTATTAACATTTGAGTATCTTTAGAATATAAATTGTTGCATTCATCATCATCATCATTATCAACCATTATCAATCCACTGCAGGATGAAGGTCTCTCCAAGTTTAATCCATCTTCTCCAATCTTTAGCTTCTCTTCTCCACATCACCCCTACACATTTTCTTATTTCATCCATCCATCTTACATGTGGTCTCCTTCTGGGTCTTTTACAATCTCTTGGAATCCAGTTTAAAATTTCAATTGTCCATCTATTATCATCTCTTCTAGCAATATGTCCAGCCCAACTCCACTTCAATTTTTTAATTTTTTCAATGAGGTCAGTAACACCTGTTTGTTCTCTTACCCATACATTGCATTTTCGATCTCTTCTTGTTACTCCCAACATACATCTCTCCATACTTCTTTGAGTGGTCTGAAGTCTCTGTATTGATCTTCTATTAAGTGTCCAAGTCTCAGATCCATAAGTAAGAACTGGTAAAACACATTTGTTAAAAACCTTTCTTTTCAAACACATAGGCATATTTCCTTTTAATTGTTGTATTATCTACATTTAAATGTACAAGTAAAAAAAGTGTAAATGTTTTTTTGTACTTTATTACAAGGTGAAATCTGACAATATAAGGTAATTTACTAAAAAAGGTACATGGAAAAATTTAGTCACCGCACGATTACATATTATTGAATGTGCTGAATTAATTAATATTTGTAGCAAATTATTTTGTAAAGGCGTACTACATTTTCAAATGAAGATAAGAACTACAGCCAATATATTTCAAAGTGCACGAACCAATCAGACATGTTTTACAGGCTTAAAAAAATATATAGATTTAACTGTATTTATAAAATGATTAATTATCTATATTGACCTGTTAAAATACTGACTTATAATTAATATGCATGTTTATTCTTTATGCACAATTTACCGGTATATTATATGGTTCGGCCCATTATTTTAAATTAGACTATAAAATAAAGTTATCAAGTAAATTAGTTTTTTTGTTTGTTTTCTTTCTATTATCCCTTAAACAAATTGCCAGCAATAGTTGTTAGTTTGAAATATTGTAACCTAATATAAAATATATTTTTGCATTTGGTATTTAAAAATGGAATATTTTCAATTTCATTGTTAAGCTAATTATTTGGGTTTTTTAGGTGTGTGTATTGAATTATAAATATTCAATAATTTATTATTTTACAACACCAATAATCAATTTTAATGAGATAAACAGAGTAAATCTAAAAGAATCAATAAATTTTGTTGTCACTTAAATTTTATATTTCAGATAAAAAATGAAATAACTAAATTTTCATTAGTTTTTTATTTTTATTTAATCATATTTAAAAATGTATTCAGAATTTGAATTAATTTTAAAATGAATTCTTATAAATTAAATATTCAGATATGTATTGGATAAGCAAATACTAAAGCTACGTACAATGCTAATCATGATGATGAGTAGATAATTACACATAAACATTGATGTAGAACAATGTATATGAGATACACAATTACAAATTCTGCTGGTATCTTTTTAATAAAACTTAAATTCAACCTGCGAAATAAAGATCAGCAAAAGATTGTTATCAGAACCACTCATCTTCTCCATTTACAAAATGTGTGTGTTGATATTTAAAATCGTTATTTTCTTCCCATTTTTAAATTCTATTGGTTGAGAAGTTTTTAAAAAAATTATCCTCCAATATATTTTTCCAAATATTTTTAATATTGTTTAATTCAAAATTTCATCTATATTCTAAGGCCTTTTAAAAATGTCTGTACCTTTTCTAGCACTGACCATACTGTTTGATTTTTGCACTATTTGTTTTATTAAAATTAATGTCATATTTCATTAATTTAATATGCGAATAAATGGCTGATAAATGAGTTTTTTCTCAAACTGACAAAATGTGTTCTTCCTTTCTTACATTTATTCTACAATTGGCCTGTCCAATGTATGAATGTAAACAAACTTCACATGAAATTTTATATACCTCATGAGACTTCAATGGAATTTATCTTTAGTGCATAAAATACTTCATTATTTTTTTAATGTAGTATAAATAGTATGAATATTATTTTTTTTAAAGCATTATCAATTTTATCAGTTACTTTCTTTATATATGGCATAACGGTCTTAATTTTTGAAGTATCAAAATATTTTGGCTTATTATATAAAAAAAAAAAACTTAATAATTCTGTGATCAAAACGATTATGAAAAAGCATTTTTAGTAACACAGATATCTTGGTATAAATGGCTGTCATAAGAAAGTTGGTTAGTTCTATCTAGCAATGTCCTTATCACTGAAAACAATTGTGTTATATGGTAATGAGAAGAAAAATGTAGATATCTTCCAGTGTGTGTTTGCTTTCCATATATACTATGGGATAAAGAACCATAGTTCATTATTTCAATTAAACAGCAAATAATTGAAGTTGGTTATTACTTTCTACTTTGTAGTAAATTTGATGCTGTGTGAAAAATATTTAAGACAATTAAAATTTCATCTTGAGCATGCTTATTATGAGTCGAAATAACAAAGGTATCATCAATATACATCAGCCATACAGATATTTTTTTAATCTGCTGATATCAACACTATCTTTTCCAAGTTTTTCATAAAAACAGAATCCAATGCTGGAAAAATTGGTGAACCGATAACTAAATCTCATGTTTGTTTATACATATGACTATCAAAAACAAAAAAAAATGTATTTAATAAGAAGTGTTTAATCAAACACTCAACAAAATTAGCCAATTGAATATCTTTTAAAACTTCAATAGATTTATTTATAGTTAAAGTGAAACAATATCAAAACTTACCAAAGTATCATTCTTAGTTAAGATAATATCTTGGATAAAGTCAAGAAAATGATTTGCATCCTTAATATAAGATGTCATTTCTGTTAAATGTAGCTGTAAAAAAAGAACATAGAAAACAAGTTTGGGTCTATATTAGTGAATCAACTGCATTTACAATTGGTCTCAATGGAATATCTGGTTATTGGATTTTTGGCAAACCATATAGCTTTCAATAAGAATATTTTTCTCTAGGTGTAAGAAATATCTTCGTTTTTATATTTAAATTAATAACATAAATTAATGTTTTTATTTTTTTTTCAATTAATATTTTTAATAAAGGTTATCATTTAATAAAATTATATATATATATATATATATATATATATATATATATATATATATATATATATATATATATATATATATATATATATATATATATATATATATATATATATATATATATATATAAAAAAAGTAATAATCACTAGTATTCAAAATTATTGTAGTATTAGCCTTATCTTCTGGAAGAATAGTTATCGATTTATCATTTTTAAATTTAAACAAATCTTTTCTTTCATCAACAGGTAAATTACATTAAGGTATTGTTGCTTTAGAATACTACATATATTTCCTTTCATTATGACTGCCTTCACGCAAGGTATTTTTGATAAAGTACTTTCCACTTTACAAATATTATCATTAGACATTAATTTTGATAGTGAAATAGCAAAATTAAAACATTAATTAAGAACTTTCAGTTCACAATCCAATAATTTCATTAAGTAATAATATTCACCAAATATTATGGTCAATTTGTTAGAAGATCGCTAATTCTAGTCACTAAAGAAAAGAAATTTAAATGTACAAGGCAAAAAAACATATTCAACAAATTGTTAAAAAAAAAAAAAAACAGGAAATGTTAACATTGTCTTTGACTGAAAAAATGAACATACAAGGTGTGAAAAATTTATCAGACTGGAAATGACCAGATAATGAACTGAAAGTTCTTGCTAAAGGTTTTAATTATGCTATTTCACCATGAAAACTACCGTTTGAGGATATTATTTGTAATGTCAAAATACTTTATAAAAAATATATTGCGCACGGAGGCAGACATAATGAGAAAATCAATGTATGATATTCTAACTAAAGCAAAACAACTTAAAGTAATTTTTTATCATAGAAAAAAAAACAACAACTTAAAATTAATTTAACTATTGATGAAAAAAGTAATTTAACAATTGGTGAAAAAAAAAACTTTGTTTAAATTTTAAAAAAAAAAGATAAATCAATTACTATTCTTCCATAAAATAAAGATAATATTACAATAATTTTGAATACTAATGATTATTACAAAAATACATAATTTATTAAATGTCAACATTTATAAAAAATATAGAGATACGATGATATATACTGAAAAGAAAACGAAAGCATTAGTTTATGCTACTGATTTAGATTTAAAAATTTTAAAACTTTTTTTTACACCTAGAGAAAAATCTTTTTTATCCAAAGTTATATGATTTGCCAAAAATCCACAGACCAGATATTCAATTGAGACCAATTATAAGCGCAGCTGGCTCAGCAACACATATACTAGCTCATTTTCTATCTTCTTTTCTAAAGCCACATTTAACAGAAATGACATCTTTTATTAAGGATGCAAATCATTTTTTGAGCTTATCCAAGATATTAAATTAACTAAAAATAATATTTTAGTAAATTTTGATATTGTTTCTCTTTTTACTAGTGTACCTGTAAAGAAAACTATTGAAGTTTTGAAAAATAATCAATTACCTGATTTTATTGTGAGTTTGATAGAACACTGCTTAATAAATGCACTTTTTTTTTTTGTTTTTGATGGTCAGACATATAAAAACACACATCAGGTATAGATATATTTATCAGTATCACCAGCATTGTTTTTTTTATTTTTTATGGAGAACTTGGAAAATAATTTTTGATATCCACAGTTTTAATTTTTTTAAATTGAGTTTATAATAGGATTAAATTTATTATGGAAATATAAAATAATAACCAACAACATTTGTTAGACGTGTTCATTGAAAGAAAGAAGGATGGTTCTTTATTCCATTTTATATATAGAAAGCAAACAAACACTGGGAGATATGTACATTTTTTTTTATCATCACTGTCAAGAACAATCATTTTGAGTGGGAAAAAACATTGTTGGATAGTACTAAAATACTTTCTGATGGCAGCCTCTTCCACCAAGATATTTATCATACTAATAAATGCATGGTTATAAAGCTTTTGATCATAGGAATATTTATAGTGATTTCTTTATATAATAAGTAAAAAAAGATTTTGATATTTCAAAAATTGTAACTGTTCTGCCATATATAAAAGAGTAAGTGATAAAATTGATTAATGTTATAAAGAAAAATAATATCCACACAGTTTATACTTTTAAAAAATATTAATGAAGTATTCCTATTCCCTAAAGATAAAATTCCTTGGAGTCTCATGGTGAAAATAAAATCTCATGTGGAGTTTGTTTACATTCATACATTGGACAGACCAATTGCAGAATAAACATAAGAAAGGGAGAATACATTTTGGTGGTTAGACAGTAATCTAATTAATCAGCAATGTATACACACATTAAATTAACTAATGATAATATCAATTTTAATAAACACATATTCTCGCAAAAATTGAACAATATGACCAATGACAGCTAAGACAAGCTACAGATATTTTTAAAAGGCCTAAGAGCATAAATAAAAAATGTGAATTAAAATAATAATAATATTTTGAAAAAACATTGGAGGATAATTTTTTTTTCAAAACTTCTCAACTAATGTAATTTAAAAATGAGGAGAAAAAAAAACAAAACAAAAAATAATGATACTAAATCTCACCATACACATTCTGATGATTTGACAAAAGAAAAAGGTCTGAGGAAAATATTTTTTATTTTTTTTATTTTTTCATGTCAAAGAGTTGTCTGGGAAGCAAACCTAGGCCAACTGCTTAGAAGGCAGCTATGCAAACCGGTAGGCCACCAGCACTTGACAGGAAAGCACGTGTTATTGTACTATAATGTCAGATATATAGCTGTTATATTTTATTACATTGAAACTCTTGTAAATAATACTATTAATATATACATGCACACTGCATAAAAGTATTTTACAAATAAAAATATATTTTTTTATAAGAGAAAACAAATTAATAATGAGTATTTTATATATTACTTTTATCTATTATCACTTTTATTCTGCTATATATATATATATATATATATATATATATATATATATATATATATATATATATATATATATATATATATATATATATATATATATATATATATATATATATATATATATATATATATATATATATATATATATATATATATAACCATAATTTTAAAAAAGCAGTAGAATTATCACTCTAATATTTTATATTCCAATTCTAAAAATGAATACACAGAAAACTAATATCTAGATTATGGCAGACTGGTATCTTCATCAACTTTTACAGTTAAAATTTACATATAGTAAGGATTCATTTTTCAAAATTTTAATTCTAATTGCTATTTTAGATGATAATCATGACAAAAAGTAGCTATAACTGCTGGTCAATTTTGTTTCTGGATAAACTGAAAATATTTAGAATTTATTTTGATTATGATTTTATTCCATACATTGGCTGATGTTATATATATATATATATATATATATATATATATATATATATATATATATATATATATATATATATATATATAAATATATAAAAAATTTAAAAAAAATTACTTAACACAATTCAAATTTTAAACAATATCTCTTTACTAAATATTTTCGATTGTATCACTGATAACCTTTATCAACCATTAATACAAATGTACACAAAATAAACTTACATTACCTATCATTCAATCTATTCAAATTTTTTACAATTCTATTATTTTTTATATTAGCTGATTGTCTATTCATTAAACCCGCTCTATTCCTAGATAAGCATGTACAGAAAGAAAATGTATCTTCAGTAAGTATGAATACTCCATCAATTATTTTTGATCACAATAGAGCATATAATTATGGTTTTAAATTTGATAATAGAGATGTAAAAATTATTCAAATTGGAATATGTAATGAAAAACGAAAAATTAGGGAGGCAATGATGATTCTTAGGAATAGAGAGGGTTTAATGAATAGACAATCTGCTAATATAAAACAACGGAATTGTGGAAAATTTGAATGGATTGAATGATAGGTAATGTAAGTTTATTTTGTGTACATTTGTATTAATGGTTGATAAAGATTGTCAGTGATACAATCAAAAGTACTTCCAGTAAAAATATATATTGTTTAAAATTTGAATACTGTGTTAAATAAATGTGTTTGAATTATTATTATATGATTTAAAAATACAGACATTTATTGGTTGTATATATATATATATATATATATATATATATATATATATATATATATATATATATATATATATATATATATGTGTGTACCACCCTACACTATCTAAATAAATAAATCAAAACCATAAAACATCAATACTAAAATCCAAAATTTCAACACACACCATTTTCTTCTCCAAATAATCTCTCAAGAATTCAAACTATAAAAACAAATATATATATATATATATATAATCAAACAAACCTTCCCATAATTCATTTCAAACACCACCTTCTCTTAATATTAAAAGATTTTTTCATAATATTGATAGCCTCAGATTCAAAAAGTTTTAGCACCAAAGTCTCCTTTATTCTTCTTTTTAATTCATTTTTTCATAAAATGTAACTGATGCATTGTTAAACAATATGGAATGACCTGTATTTAATTCATGAATATATAAAGGTGAGTTAGGATACCTATGTTTACCTCTACTTATATGAACCTCAATCTTTTCATTATGGCTAAACTTACTCTGGCCTACGTAAAACTTATCACAACTACACAGAATCTTATAAACAATACCAGGAATAGACCAACTATCAATAGTCTGCTTTAAACTATTAAATAGTGAATTCAAATCACAATATTTTTCCATGCAATATTTATTCCTCCTGACTATTTTCATAAACCAAATTATATATTCAAGACTTAAATAGTAAAAACATATAAAATTTTACCTATCTATGTTGATATGTTTTACAAAATATATAATTAATTTTCCATATATATATATTATAACGATCCAAAAGCAAGTGGAGATCGAATCTAACTGCAATCTGCACTACAGGGCCGCCATCTAGGCATTTGAGCCTAGAAAAATTTATAAAGTAGGCAGATACGCACTGATAAGATTCCACTTTATTTAAATATTCAGATCGTTAGCCCCAGTCACTATCTCAGTAGAACAGCAGAGACTATAAAATATAACTTTATATCTTAAATATAAAAAATAATAAAAGCCACTGCCAGAAATTAACACGTAAAAATATTTATTTACGCACATATAAAATCATTCTAATTTGAGAAATAAGTTTAACATTTAGATGTTTATATTAATCTATAATTTTACATTTAAATAGATTTCAATAATGAGTTTAATATTTATTTAGTGAGTCGAGTATGAATAGACTATATAAATTGTATTTGAAAAGAAAAATGTTCTATCCCTTATTTCACCTTAGGCCAAAAAGTTCACAGTCAAACTGGCACCAATCCGTCTGATACATTTATGTATTCAATGTAGCATGAAAATATGACAACACAAAATACTATACTGTCAGGAATGTATGTCTGAGCAGTAAGTAGAGTTAGAGAAGACATTGTCTCTCCACCAACAGGAATGCTACATCTGTTGATGAGTAGAACAATAAACATAAAACTCCATAGGAATATATTGCAGTCCTTTGCCATCTTACAAACCCATCCATAGGCAAACAGAAGGTGTGTGGCATATATATGCAATCTTGCCCATAGCGGATCTCATACTACATCCACTAATTACACAAATATATCCAATCCATTGAGCCAATTCAACTACAAAATGAATAACCTAAGATTACCCTCCCTTAAACTATATATAACTTTACAAATCTATACAGCCATTCATGCCTGACTTAAATTTAACATTTATTATGTTCGCACAGATGAATTTTGTAAAATTTTTTTAAAATGTTGAGTATAGATCCTGCACAGATACCACAGTTAAAACATTCCAAAATAAACATAACCGATCAAAATAAAAGTCATTGATAATGTCAATTCATTAATACAAAACCAATGGTGTTCATCATAAGACACTGCAGTGACATGATGACTTATATATTCCAATCGACTATGAAACACAACACAATTAACTGCTAACGAATCTATGCAATGTCTATACCCAACTTTAAATTTTATGCATTTAAATAATTTATATGATAAGTATTAATACAAATAAAAAAATAATAAAATGGAAATGATTTTTTCAAAACAAAACATATAAAATTTTAAACATTATCAATTGATTTTAAACTTAAACAGATAGAAGTTCATAAGCTTGAATGAAAGTTCTTAACAGTTTTAAATTTTAGAGTTCATTCAATAGCTTACAGTAGAAGAATCACTGCTCCTGATTAAATTCCACAGTCTTTATTTGAAAACCCATCAGATGTTCCGATTATATGGTTATTTTGTATCACAGTCAGTTCATTTAAAATAGAGAGAGGTGTGATATGTCATCCTATCAGTACCCTCAAACAAGCTGGAAAACCTGTCAAAAACTCATTTCTCCTTTTATGTATCCACACAGATTCAACACCCAAATTCACTAATCCACCATTTTCATTCAGCCACTGAGGTTGGTGCTTCCATTGTCAACTAATTTCTCTTTATTCTCTTATCTAACTTTTCATCTGACCTTTTAATTACACAGCTTTTGGATAATTAATAAACAATCATTTCCATCTACAGATTACAGGAATTAATTAATACCTGTTTTTATTTTAACTTACGTTATTTCTTTATTAAAATATTTTTATATTTAAATCTTTTATTTTTTTATCAAAAAAATACGTTCAAATCCTTTTTTATTTATAAAATTTTTTTTTAAAGTTTTCATCTGTCAATAAATATATAGGTTACATTTAACAAACATTTTATTTTCTTGTTTTTTTTTTAATACATTTATTTTTATTTCAACTTAAGTTTATTTCAATTTGTGTGTGTATAAACATCGTTTTTGTGTGCATATATAAGAATAGTTTTTAATTAATGAACATTATATATATATAATAACATTATTTACATAAAGATGGTAATATTTATCATTGATATTTTGAATTTATTTCTGCTTAAAAACAATATATTTTTTATTTTCCCAATAAATAATTTTGATTTCATAATTAATAAACCATATTTTTATCTGGGGTAAATATTATTTTTATTCCTAAACTATTCTGATTACTACTGGAAGTGCAAAAATAGTACAGTCATATAATCATTAAAATATCTAATAGAAAAAAAAATAAACAATTTAAATAAAGATTTGTAGTTCTAAAATATATAACAAGTTAGATAGAAAGTATTACACAAGCTACACTGTCTCAATTAAATAATTTATATCTAAAGCACAAAAATTAATTTCAAATGCATATTAATTTATTTATAATAATAATAAAATATTATAAGAAAATTAAATTAAGAAATAAATAGCTTCTATCCCTTTTTCATTCTTTCAATTTTCTGGCATAAGTAATTTTAGATTTATAATGCATTATTATTATTATTATTATTATTATTATTATTATTATTATTATTATTATTATTATTATTATTATTATTATTATTATTATTATTATTATTATTATTATTATTATTATTATTATTATTATTATTATTATTATTATTATTATTATTATTATTATTATTATTATTATTATTATTATTATTATTATTATTATTATTATTATTATTATGATGATGATGATGATGATGATGATGATGATGATGATGATGACGACGACGATGATGACGATGATGATAATTCATTGACATATAAAGAATTTTACAGACCTTTTTTTTTCTATGATTAATACCTAATATGAAACTTTATTATTTTTTTTTACTTAAAACTTATTTAATATAATTTTATTCTTTTTATTTATTTATTTAATATTAATAATTAGAAATTTTTTATAAGTTTAAACATCAGAAGTGACTTCTCTGGATCTATGATCAAGAAATTTTTTATCACCAAAGACATTCAGTCTATCCCAGCCTTAAAGAATGTCTGGCATTTTTTTGCTTTTTTTATCATTGGGAGCCATCTTATTAATCTTTTTTTAATATTCATATTTGTGCTTACTCATAAGTCATACACTGTTTGGAATATCTCTGATTATAAAACATTTCAGCTTCTAAAATATTAACATTATTTTTAAAAAGAAAATTATATATATATATATATAATTTTAAAAAGAAAATTATATATATATATATAAATTAATAATAATAAATGATATTTTTTCAATAAAGTAAGCTGACAGATAAAAAAAAATGTTCATAAAACCTATCAACATTAAAGATATTATTGCAAGCAATCTAAATTAATTAAATTTAAAACTAAATGCAACAGTAAGCAATATTTTGTTTCTAAATGTAACCATAATTTATATAATAACTTTAAGATAGTCATTAACTTGTAGATTAAATTTAATATAAAAACTGCAATCAAAAGTTTATTGTTTTTTTTCTCCATGAATGGATATTAAGCGCATTGATGATTATAAATATAATGGGGTAAATAATTAATTTAATTAAAAGCAATTCCTTTTAATTATATATGTTTTTTCGCATAATTTATTTGTTTCTCTTTTATTCAAGTATTGGTAAATACATAAAAGTTTTTTTTTTTATTAAATACATTTATTATCAAATGTACACATTTCTAATCCTAGTTTTATCTTATCTTTGAAGACATAAATAATGTTAACATTGCATAAAAAACATTCTTTAGTTTTAAGTTATTTTTCCAAGACAATTTATTTTATATAAAGTGTATGTATGGATAGTATTATACAGGGGATAATGGGTTATTGTTACATATGAGTGGAAATATAGTATAACATTTGATAGAATTAAATACAACTTAGCAATAATAAATACTAGTTATGCTGTGAGATGTATATATACAAGTAATATAAGATTGGGAATTTAACCCACATGTCATCAGACATCCCTCATTTGACCACATCCTCACAAATACTTTACCAAGTTAAAGTTGTAGCCAGGAGTATAGTCCATCACCATTAATGAAAGATCATCATAGTGGCTAATACAGCTTTATTATTAATGTACTGCTCTGAGATTTTATTACACTGGGCTTGTGCAGTAGTTTCCATCAAGAGATAGGCTCCACAATAAAGGAAGCTACTTTTACATGTCAATGGATACCACCCTATGTTATCACAGGTTCAACCACATCTTCCCAAGTAGATGTTGTACCAAGCATGTAGACCCATCACCACTAGTGTTAGGTGAAACATAGTGGCCAATCCAGAGCAGTGATTACACTTTATGTTTTAAGATTCCAATATGCTGGGTTTGTGCAGTAATTTTGTTCAAGGAATAGGTTAGACAATGAAGAAAATACTATCCATGTGATCATGTACTAGAGTCCTTGATGTTACATGTTTCCATAGAAGCTTTGTGATGTTGTTCCAGAAATTTTGGTGATGAAGAATAGGACATTGGAAGATGATCCACTTTTGTACTTAAGCTGGCCAAAATTCAAGAAGGAATAATGAAGATAGTGAGTGAGTTTTCAATATATTTTATTTAGTTAATAATTTGCATCATGTGGTGATGTTGAGTGTTTCTAGCTCTAGTGTTTTAATGCATTACTCACCAGCAGAAATTAGATTCCAAGTGTCTGTAAAAGTTCATTGTGACAAGAGTCTCATCCCTCTTAACTGATCTTGCTCAACTTAGAAAAAAAAAACATATTTGCCATCATTGAAGGCCAGGGAAGAGAAAACATTTTTTCATCTTGCTGTTCCATACTGTGTAGGTTAAGATAATTGACATTCTGATATTAGCAAAGGTCCTGTTTTGATGCTTTTTTTGACTGATGATAGTAGCCTTCTTCCCTTGTCTCAGAGCTCATCTAAGGTAACCTCCGATCCAATAATGCTGTTTTAAAGTTATTGTGTACTATAAATTATACCTAATTGTATTTTTAAATTTCAGTGATCAAGTTTTTGACCAATAATTTGAAAACATATTCGATTATAAATACTGGAACATTGGACCAATAAATTGCAAATATTTATTACATCAAGCTGATTTTTTTATTAATTAATTTTCCACAGCCTTTCAATAGATAAACTGGTCATTCTTAAATAAATTTTGGAACCCATTATATTTAAAAAAAAGACTATCATTATATTTATATATATATATATATATATATATATATGATATAGTTATATATATATATATATATATATATATACACAACTTTTTCAATTTAATTGTAACTATAATATTTTTTGCTAAATGAATAATCAGCCTACAAATAAATGGACATGGTAATATTAACCCTTAAACCGCTAATTATATTATTGGTTGTATGAGGTAAAAATCAAATCTTTTAATTGGCCAACTCACAAACTGAAGACAAAACCTATTGTTAAAACATATTCGTCTATAATATTAAATTCAACTCAGATACATTTATAAAAAGTATATTATTAATTTTTCAGGTTATGAAGAGAACAAAAGTTCTTTCAAAAATAAATTGCTATTTATTTATTCTAAAATATTCAATTTCGGCAACATAAAAGTTATAATATAAACAAAAAGATCGACTTTTACGTTATAGAAAAATAAATATTTCTTTTTACTACAGCTTCAATATTTTTACAAAATCTTCGATATTTTTCAAAATAATTTTGTTTTTTAGTTTATTTTTTAAAAATTATTTTTAATTTGTCAAATTATACTTTTTTAATACTTAAATCACATTCGAAATGAAAATCTCAGCGTTTATCTTTATTTTCTTTGATCAGTTTCTTTGTTTTTCCAGCCAATCAGAATATCTTTGTTGCTGAGAACTGAGAGCCAAACACCAATAAGCTTCTTTCTTTGTTTAGTTTAAATGCGTTTTTTTTATTTTTTACTTGTAAAAGAATTGAAGAGGGCACCATCTTATAGAGCTTTTAAAACCTATTTAAAAACATATTGAACGAATATTTTCGTATAAAAACTCGCAGAGTTAGAGTGATGTCAGATGTCTATGAGGAGCCTCGTAAGAGGCGGGAAAAGGTTTAATTTACTTTTGTTTTCTTTTTACCATTTAAATGTTATTTTTGATTAAATAAGTATGTTCAGAATCAAAAAATATTAATTTGAGTAAAATATTATTTTAACTTTGTATTATTAATAAAAATGTAGAATAAAATAATATTATTTAAAACATAAAAATCAAATTTTAAAGCATGTATTTAAAATCATGCTTATTTTTGAATATAATTATAGTATAAAAATTACAACTATACTGAAATCTGAATATAGTAGAAATGAGCTAATATAAAAGGCACACTGATAAAAACAAAAACGTCCAAATATAATGGACTTTTAGACAAAGTAACTAAAAGTATATAAAAAGGGATTGTCTCCAGAATTTGAGAAGTGATTTAAATATTTTCTTTCTAAATATTTAATCTAATTTTATAGTGATATATAAAAAGGGTAACAATAAATATACAAATTATAATACATTACAGGTTCTTTGATTTATCATTTCTTCTCATTATAATGTTAATGATTAGGTTATGCACTTATCAAAGCATATACATATAAAATCATCTATCTAATTTTATAAGAAATATACTTTAAATTACAAAGGAACGTAAAACTTTTTATTTAATTTTAATTAAAAAAATATTTTAAAGTGGATAAAGTTTATTACTTTTTATTTGATAATCATATTTCTTTTTTACTTAATAGAAATTTAATTATCAAATATTTAAAATAAAACTATTATTAATGACTGTATAAAAATATTGCATGAGAATATGGAGGTTATTTTTTTATCCAGTATAATATACAAACATTATTGTTAGTGATAAGTTAGAGTTTGATGACAGAGTATAAATTTCTCTGTTTATTAAGATAATATTTCAGACAGATCTACAAGGATCACATAAATAAATGGCTTTTTGATTATATAATATATTCCTAAAACTATAATGTCAGTATTAAAAGATCGAATTTGATTCTTAACGAATATATAAATATCAGTAAATAAAAGTGTACCAAACTCTTTTGCATATGAATATATTGAATCTGCCTAACCATTTTAAGATTATAATAACTGAATTTTAAATTTATTATTTAAATACTGTATTTGTATTTAAATAAGATGCTTTATTATAGGTAATGTTAAAAAATGTTATTTATTTCATTAAAATATTTGTAATATATGCTTTAGGTTTGTATTATAAATATTATGATCAGAGAGAAAATATTTCATATATACTCAGAGAAGCATATGGTATTCATGATAAAAATGAAATTCAGATCAGGGTTTTTTGTGGTTTTATTTTAGAGAGAAGTATTAAATAATTAATAAGAAATTTCTTTTATAATGGTAATTTTTATTAAATAAAATTAATATCCAAAATTTTCTGTCATAAATATTGAAAATATATAGAATGTTTTAGTAAATCTCTATATTATTAAATTTTCACATTTACAATTGCTTTCATTACTAATAATAGCACTAGTTGTAAACCACGAAATATGAATGAATAATTTTTGACATACTTTAATGAGAAGGTTATCTGCCATTGATATGTACTGTTCAATCATGTTATTAACTCACCAATGTTACATTGAGTATGCAGGATAAGTGATATGATTAAAGAGTGCATGTCCTTCTGAGTAAAGAATTACTAATAAAAATTACACTTGTAAATTATATTATTATTAAACTTTTAACATAATGTATAGACAGATAACAACAATGGAGTATATAACTTTGATGCCAAACAAAGCATTTTTGCCAAATTATATAAGGCTACAACACTTCAAATTATTGTGTAATTTGTTAACCATAAATTACACATAATAAAATATTTAAATACAAATAGAAATTTGTGAGAGTATAGTTTCCAACTAAGTTGACAGTTATCATATTATATGATTTACCTGTTGTTTTTGTGATGTACTGCATAAGAATACTTTTCATATTTGAATTATTGCATGACAAATACCATATATTTGGAAAAATTTCATTAATTTTCAATTATTTTTTTCTAAATACTGATAACAAAGAGAGAAGTAAGCATGTTTTATTTACTGTTTAACTGTGAAACATGAGCTTATGAAGTCAAAACTTTTAAGAAAATTGTTATTTGATCTGATTAGAAAGAGATCTGTTTTAATGGAATTTATATTTTATTTTATTTTCATAATAATATAATACCAATATCTTTAGGACACATTTAGTTTGTTTTAATGTCATTAATTATGTTATTTGATACAATAGATGATGTATAATAAATTAAAGATAATCTTTGATTATTTTATAAAATATAAAAGTTAGGGAAAGGCTTTACAATTTGAAGAATTTGCAAAATAATAATAAAAACTTTAGAATTAAATTATAAATTATTTTATAAAATACAGTTACAAAAAATATGAAAAGTAAATTTTAATATTATCACCATTAATGTGAACTTTAAGATTGTTTAAATCTAGGAATATTTCCAAATTATGTGTATATAAAAATAAGAGTAATCGTAAATAAATGTTAATTATTTTCTTTCTTTTGGTTAATTATAATATTCAAACTTCTAATAATAAAAATATTTTAAAGCAAACCATGTTTTTTCTAATAATATTTGTTAAAATTGAATATTTTTTATTTGCATATTTCCAAATACTTTTCTCTCTGGATTTAAAACAGAAATATATATATATATATATATATATATATATATATATATATATATATATATATATATATATATATATATATATATATATATATATATATAGCTTCATTATCAAATAACATTCACTAAATAAATTTGCAATTTAATTTGCCGGTTCTTGATATAACAATTATTGACAAACAAACAAAAAATCAATATATTTAGTTTCATTAAAATTATTAAATCATATATTAATTTCACTTTCAACTTTCTCAACTTTACTAACATTTATATATCAACACTTAATGATGCCGGAAATATTTTTCAAAAATTAAATAAAAAATGAAATTGAAAAATGTCATATTTAATAGTATAAACATCTTTTTACAACGTTTTTTTTAAAGATGTCTTTCCAATGATTTATATTTATTTAGTAATTATAAAATATTAAGACAACAATAAAATATTTAATTTTAAAAATAATATGGGTGGCGGTAATTTTTTTTCACTGGCATTTTGTCACATAATTAAAAATAAAAATTATTGCTCTCATATTGAAAAAAATGTCTTTAAGTAAATCAACATGTTTATTTATTTTACTTCTATCTAATTAGTGATGATTAATCTCAATAAGACCATCTTCAATTGCGTTTTATCAATGAAATAATTGCATTTTAATAATCATAAAAATGTCAATGCACTATATAGGTTATATGTCATGTCATCTTGTTAATTCATTTCTCTTTAATATGAATATTCAAAATATTATCAATATATATATATAAAACAAAAAGTTTTACTAAAAAGTGTTTAAAGCGGTTTGGATAAATTCAAAATAGTTATATGATTTATTGTTACTTTTTAAGAATATTCTCATATAGGTTATAAATATCAAAATATATAATTTTAAGTGCTTTTATTTAACTTAGAAACTCTGTTAGGAATAAATTTTACAATCAAATTTTAATATAAATTTTGTACATGTGGTAAAAAATTGTTGCCAATAAAACATGACAATGAAATATTTCAGGGTTTTCGAATAGTTTATATAATCTAAGGTTGCTTTCGGATTGAATTTAAATATATTGGTAACAGTGCAATGATTCCCACAAGAGAGTGATATTTAAAAAAACAAACAGCTAAAATAAAAAGAATGTACAGTAAATTCAAATAAAAATAAACACAAATATTAATATTTTTTGATTGTAAAAGTTGCTTTCAATTTTATTTTTTATTGATTGTAAATATTTTGTTCACATACTTTTTTTCATAAACAGAATAATATTAGAATCACTTTTTCGTCATAGTATATTTCATTAATAGTAAATTATATATATAAGTATTAACATGTGTGCAAAACTAATGGATTTATATTACATAATATTAACTCCTTTAGCTTCTCAATTTAATCCACAAAATACTTCTTGCAGCACTGCTGTAAAAAGTTTTGGACATATGGAGTCACCCTGTCGTACACCCTTCTTAACGATGACTTTCCTATTATCATTATGCAATCTAATAATTTCTGTTGTTTATTTTTATAATTATTCTTTAAAGTATGAAAATATCCTGGATTGATACCTTGATGATTCAATGCTTTATCACTGAACAAATGTTTATAGAGTCAAATGTCTTTTTATAATCTACAAATCCAAAACATAATGGCAACTCATAATTATTTGTCATTTTTATAACTTTTCTCAATACCTGGATATGATCTACTGTACTAAAAATACTTATATATGCAGCTTGTTCTCTTGGTTGGTGAAAATCTAATGCTTTTAAGTAGATGGGTTTTAATTATCTTGGTAAAAATTTTGTATAAGACTGATAAAAGGATGATATGTCTGTAATTTCTAATATTTTCTTTATCACATTTTTTAAATATTAATATTAATACTACATTCTTCCAATCATCTGGTACTTCTTTATCATTTAGACATTTGGTATATAACTTCCTTAATTTTTTTCTATTGTTTCATCTGTTTCGTTTAGTATATCAATTATAATTCCATAATTACCTGGAGACTTTCTTTTTTCATACATTTAATTGCATGTCTTACTTCTTCATTTAAAATTCTGGGCAATTCAAAAGATGTAATACATATATGAGGTACTTGTTCATTATTACTATAGAATTGTTGATAAAAGTATTCTACCCATATTGATGCCATATCTCTTTTGGTAATAATTCCATCTTTTTTTCTTATTGCAGATATAAATTCCCTAACAATACCAAAATGTTGTTGTACCTACTCTGAGACATTTATTCTTTTCTACAGCTTTCCTTCCAGAAAGGAGTTTGCTATTAACTGATAGGAGAACCTTTCATTCCTCTTGGAGGCCTTAAAGAAACCTAGCAGGGCAAATTCCTAATGTCCACTACATATATTCTTGTCACTGCAGCTGTTATTACTATGTTATTATTCATATAGTATATGAACATGGATGGGCTGTTCACCAACATGCATTAGCCAGCATGGTGAGTTTAGTGGCTTTTTACCTCTGAGTTTAAGATTAAAAACACCATGGTCTCTCTTCTCAGTTGCCTGATAAAACAGAATGAATGTTTGTGTAAATGATCAATATTTTTTTTCCTATAGATATATTCAATTATGACAGACAAATATAAATCATGGCCCTTATTCCCAGGAGGCTGTAAAGTCATGAACAAAGGCAGTGGTTGGTGGCTGAAGGTAGAACATGCTAAGAATCCCCTGATTGCCAACCCAGGCTGCCATTTAATGATAACTTTCTATTTAGGTACTTCAACTGCAGATCACTTTCAAGTAAAGAAAGATTTCAAGAATTAAAAGAAGAATGTGTTATATTAAATGGGACATTATTGGACTTTCTGAAGGAAGAATAAAAGATGAAGAGGCAATTGATTTAAAAATGGACATGTACTTTAATATAAAGGCACAGATATTGGAAGTACAAATGGACTAGGATTTATTATAAATAAAAAGGAAGAAAGAACAATGTGGAAATTGATGGTGGGGACATTAGTTATACAACATAATAGCAGATACAACATGCAGATAATTTAGATTTATGCCCCAACAAGTTCTCATCGTGGTGAATTATTAGGAGATATTTATATGGATGTACAAATGATTTTTGATCAGAGTAAACAACATTTTAAAATTGTTATGGGAGACTTTAATGCTAGAATTGGTAAAAAATTAAATATGAATGTGATGTAAGTAATTTTGCTTATAGTAATAGAAATGAGAGAGGACATAGACTTGTGGTGTTTGCAGAAAATAAAAAAAAAAACTTTATATTATGAATTCTTTTTTTAGAAAAATGTTAAAAGAAAGTAAACATAGTAGCATCCAAATGAGGGTACAGCAGAATTGGATTATATTTTGACTAACAGAAAATACATATTTAAAGATTTTAATGATCTTAATAAATTTAACACAGGAAGTGTTCATTGATTAGTAAGATGTAAGATACATGTTAATGCAAAACTAGAGAGACAAAAATTATTAAGAAAAACAACATTTTCAGTTGATATTCCTAATCTTCTGAAACATTCTAATGAATTTAATTTAGAACTTACAAATTGGTTTCAAGTATTAGTAGATTTTGAACATGATTCAGATTTGAATGAAATTAATATGAAAATAACTGAAACACTTTTAAAAACAGAAATTGACCAATAAAATTCCTACTGAGACTAAAGACTTTATTATTAAAAGAAGGAATATGAAGATATACAAAAATGATGCATTAAAAAGGTAAAATGGTGCAGAAAAGAGTTGAAATTGTTATATATATATATATATATATATATATATATATATATATATATATATATATATATAGAGAGAGAGAGAGAGAGAGAGAGAGAGAGAGAGAGATTGCAATCAGGTAAAAATAAAATATGACTGAATGAGAAGAGTGTTTTATGTGGAATGTGTTTGTGATTCGTTGTATCCTTAAGAAAAGTAAATTAAAATAAATGCATACTTTGATTAAGATAAATAATTATGACTATTTCAGAATTTAATAATACATTGAATATAGATACAATAAATTTGTCAGTTTGCTCTTATAAATGTATGGTAATAATCTTACTGTATTCTTAAATACATATTCTCTGTTGGGATATCTATTGTGTAAAGAACTAGTCTCTAAGAAATTAGTATATTATTTAATTAAGGATAGCAAATTGTCTCTCTCTCATAAATAAATTAAATATAATGTTCAATTAATTATTTATCTTAGGATTATTAACAACATCATTTTTTATTCAATTAAATGAAGTATAGATGTAAAATTTAAATGATTTTAGGTATGGTGAATTTAAAAAAGATTTTAATTTACATCATTCTACCTTATTCATGTATATTTCAGGTTGAAATAGTATTAATAAATGATGTAAATAAATTTGATAAGTGAATATTCTTTAATAGCTTGTGAAGCATGACATTTTATTTCAGCAATATGTAAAGACAATGGTTTTAAGAACGACAAGCAGATGTACTTAAGTTTAACAATGACATATATATATATATATATATATATATATATATATATATATATATATATATATATATATATATATATATATATATATATATATATACAAATCGATGTCTATATTTCTTCAAAATAATATACATAAATTTAGAAATAAATTTTAAAAAATACATTATATATATATATATATATATATATATATATATATATATATATATATATCAAAATATAGTACAATTTACATAAATTATATCATTTTCAGAAGTACTTTCGACTATACATTTTGTAGTATTTATCACCTATATAACATTGAATAATCAAAATGAGGCAACCTTTAACAATACCCATAGTTCAATTCAGATTTATGACTGGTGATTCATTAACATTTGATGATTCCATATGAATCACATGTACCTATATGTCATAAGGTGTCTGGATTGAAATCATTCTTATTTCGAAATGAAAAAAATTTACAAATATTCTAGTGATAAACTTTAAAATGTACATTTATTTGTTAATGACTTGGTGAAAATTGGATATTCTAAAAATGCTATTACTAATATTATTAAAAAATTTAAAAGGAATCAATTCTATAATAAAATTAAAAATAAAAATATCAAAATGAAATGGATTTCAATGCCATTTATATTGGATGAGCAGGTCAAGTTTATTAGGAGAATTTATAATGTTTTGTGTCATATTGATTTTTTCTCAACAATAACATAAATAGATTACTTAATAACTCTACAATTCAAAATTCAAAGTTTAATCAAAATTCTATTATATATATATTGATATGTGTATGTGGCTTGCATTACATCGGTGAATCTAATTGTACATTTGAAAAGAGAATAAAATAGCATATGCTTTTATATAATATAATTCAAAAAGAGAAACAATGTGGTATTGATGTAAATAAACCTTCATCACCTGTTATATTTGGTCATAATAAATCTTGTCAATCGATTTAAATTTCATTATAAAAATATGAAAATTATTCAAATTGAGTGTTGTCATAATAAATGTAAAATAAAAGAGGCTATATTGATTTTAAGAAATTGTTAAATGTTAATGAATTGACTGTCATCAAATGTTAAAATAACAGAATTGTGGGAAATCTGAATTGAATTATGGGTATTGTTAAAGGTTGTCTCATTTTGATTATTCATGTTATATAGTTGATAAAGACTACAAAATTTATAGTCGAAAGTAATTCTAAAAATAATATAATTTATGTAAATTGTACTGTTTTTTGATATATATATATATTGATTTGTATATTACATATATTGGGAAACGAATATAGATATCAAACTTTATTATATATATATATATATATATATATATAATATATATATATATATATATTACAACCTACACTCCCAACACCGCTAATATACATTACATGGACAAAATGCCCATACTGAGACTCTGTATTTAAGTTTATGTTCAGTTCAGCTCAGTGGGAGGCTATAGGCAGTTCATAAGATATATGATAATAAATGAATAAAAGAAGAAATATTATAAAACATTTAATATAATGTAAATTCCTTTGTTAATTAATTGTATGATAAAGAATCATAATGTTTATTTGGTACAGTCTATTAAAATATACTTTAAACTTAATTTCTTCCTTCATCTAAGTATAACACATATCATCTTGCTATAATTATATTCTTAAACAATTCTATGACTTGGCATATCATAATCTAAACATCTACTTTAATGCCAATCAAGAAATAAACAATAATATATCAGAGAATTTTAACAAACACAGTTGAATTAATAAACTACATTGGCCCATAAGTTAGAAAGATATAATGAAACAAATTGACTCAATATTTTACTGTGTTTCAATGATAAGATAGTGACAGAACTAAGGTATTTTAATCTCATATCATCATCTAACAAATATACTGACTTGGCAACCTTTCTAATACGTTTATCAAGTGGCAAATGTTCTTTTATAATGTTTGGATTAAGAAAAACAATATTGTCAGACTAGAAAATTTAATATTATAACTCTAAAAAAATACATCTATTTTGTAATAGATTTATAAAATGTGGAGATGTGGAAATGGAAAACACGAATGTACCCAAGAATAACTCAAGTCACAGTTCTTAAGATTTTAAATAACTAAAACAAATCATTTATTACAATAAACAAGATAAATTTGGTTTAACATGATATTTACAAATGGACTTTTTTATTTTACAGATTTTTAAATTGTCAAATAGACTTTAATTATCAGTTTGCGATTATCCCTACTATCAAAGCAAATTAATAACAAAACTTAAATATCCTGACTTCGAACATATGCTTTGCCTACATGTTTCATCTACATGACAATAAATAAATAACATATTATATTATTAGCACAAAAAAATACTTTTGAAAGGATATTACTCTTGATTAACAAAATAAATCAAATTACTTATATTTGGCTCTCAACAAAGCAACTTTCTCTAATTGACTAAATAATCACTTTCAATTACGTATACCTTTTATGCATAGCAACAAATCATGTTTATTCTGATGATTTGATGATTTATAACCTTTATTTAAATAAATACACTGTATTTTAAAATATTTATTCCCATTTTAATCTCAATACTTTATACTTTATATTTAAATGAATGTAATGTATTTCAAAAAAACATTTATTTCTCATTTTAATTTCAATAATTCTATACTTTATATACGCAATATTATTTATATTAAGCGTGTGTGTGCACGTTCAAGCAGCAATAATATAAAACAATCTTTTCTATAAACTCTCCATTCATTAAAAAAATATCATACAATTATTTTATTTTGAACAATGTTGTCATCCATCAATAAAATAAGACACTAATATTACATCAACAATTAATCTAACAATTTATCTAGCCACATATTAATTAACACAAAGCTATATTTTCATGATTATACATACTATACGTTATAAAGGAAAAATCTACATGAGGAGCAGATAAACTCTTACTGAACACTTTTACAATTCCTCATTACCAATAATCTAAGAAAAACGTCACATAACTTCCTAAACATCATTTAATCATGTTTCAACAATAACTCATCTACTTCTAAATACACTATTGGTGGGGACTTATTTCCTCATCACCAGGCTCTAAGAAAATATCACTTCAAATATCATTTAATCATATGCATATAATATAGACTAGGCTCTACTCATGGAAAATTGTTCACATTAACTACATAAGCAAAATCTTTTATCCCTACAAACATTATAACGCAATCAGATATCTTTCCATTCTCATAGCTTTTCTAAATATTGAACATTCTAAATACATGCTGGTAGATAAATACATACAGATAACATACCAATCCGTTCAACTCAGTAGAATATGACAGTGTATGAAATTCATGCATAAAATATTCACAAATTGAACTTTATCAAACAAATATTATAATTATGCAAAACAAACACACACCCGCGAATAAAAAGTATATATAATATTAACTCTAAATTACACACTAAGCAGGTAACATGATAATTAAATATTTCATTAAGGTATAACTTTTAATTTAATATTTATAATTATTACGAACGAACTTTCTTTCATATCTTGCAAACCACTTCTATTATAAGTTCGTTGATTTAAAAAAATATATATATTTTTTTCACTTTGAGATAATAAATTATACAACATAAATGTAAACCTCTCTAATAATATATTTAAAAAAATATTTATTTCTTTTACCTTCGTAAAAGAACACTAAGACCTGTTTGAACACATTCAATTTTTACCAGCATACTCCTCATTTGGATACGCTTCAGACATTCTTGATGGTCAAAATACCCAAATTATAAATAAACATAATAATAAATAAAGCCTATCTACCTATCATATACATTAATTATGACAAGCAATAAAAAAAAAATAAAGAAACAAAATTTATTAGTTTTGTAATTTAAAATAAAAGTTCACTTGCAAAGCTCGTTCCAGGTATATGAAACAATATGGGACCATTCCAAACTGAATTTTAAACTAAAATAAACTGCTATAGGATAACCAAACAAATATAGTCATGCTTAAATAGGACTCAGCATCTTCAATGTTCATAACAAAGTTATTTAAGTTACTGTATCATACATAAGCAATCAATTTATCTTCTATTATGACGAGAGTATAATAAATTCTTAACTACTGTTGGACAGGAATTATCTCACTTATTTCATTGTAGTTCTAAATTGAATACATAATTATTTTTAGTAGTTTATTGAATAGCATTTAATAATACTTTGTTTTATTTTCCTTCTTTATCGAAGAGAACAAAAATTGCCCGCATTTCTATCCTTCTATTTGATTTAAACAGATATTTAATTTGAAGTAGCTCACATTTATTTCCTTCATTTAACATACATATTATTTCCAGAAATACCAGACAAACAAATACTGTCATCTCTTTATGATGAATTTAAACATGGCATGATTTATCAAAATATGCATATCCTTACATTTATGTTTAATTCTTACAAAAACATAACATAGAAAATAGTGAAGAATCAAAATATATTCTGTAAAATAGTTCTGCATGCATTTTCCAGATATATTAAAGAACACATGTTGGTTAATGATACAACAATAATATTCATGCAATTTGTTCCTATTTAAAATTATAATTAAGTGAAGTAATGTAGACTGGACATTATTAACATACATTTTTTAAAGAGCAATAGTTATGAAGATGGTTAATTCAATATGTTTAAATCAAGAAGAGTAAAGTAAACTGAGTACCTTTTTAAAACATAGAACTGCATTCTGAAATTAACTCTTTCCATAATATATTTCTTAATATCCTTTCGAAGTTTTACTCCAAAGTCCTTTTTTTAAACTCAATTTGACTTCAGCAACTGGTTTTAATTTCACAAAATCAGCCACTGTTTTTGGCTACAATTACATTACATAATATGCAAATTTTTCACTGGAGATCTTTGTTAAATAACTCTCTTTTGCAAAGTTCATTTCCTTCCACCAGCTTACTCCCATGCTTCTTCTATCTCAGCTAATTACATATTCAAAAAAAATTTTTTTCTACAAAAAAAAAATCACTTTGATTTTTTTAGAATTAAAATCAATATAAAAATAATAATAAAATAAATAGCTTTTACAAACTTGAAAGAAAAATGAATATTAATTAACTATTAAATAAAAATGATTAATAATTTACTTAATTTGTAAAATAATCTATTGATTCAACTATCTATTAATCATTGGAAAGAAATATATATTTGTTAAATTATTTAACATAACTACTGTAATTTAAATGTTTTTTATTGTGCATGTACTATTGTTTGTTGTTATTAAAAGATGAAAATGAAATGAAAATGATGCAGAGTCATACATGCATGCACATGTACTACAACCTAAATATTAAACTATCTTAACTAAATATGATTGAAATGGCTATTAATTGTTGACAAAAGGCTAAGTATTAATGAATAAAGGATTTTGAAACTATTCAACTAATATTACAATAATATAAAATAACTTGGCATCTTTCTGACAAAATTTATTAATTCCATTAATAAACAACCCCTCTTCCTTACATTAAATACCTCATTAACCACACTAATAATAATGAATACCTATCAAGTGGTCAATAAACTGCATAAGCAACCCATATCTAAGCTTTAAACAATCTCCAGCAATTTTTTTTAAAATTCTAAGGCTACAAAGTACTTAAACCCTTGTGCCATTCAGATGGTCACAATATATATATATATATATATATATATATTGTGACCAACTTTGATACATATATATTTATACTGCTATACATATTTTTATATATATATTGTACCCTTACTTCTTGATATATAAAATAGTTTAAAATACAACTAGCTCAGTTACATTATTATTCTTAATTAAATTTGCATATCTATCTTTAATATACTTTTATATTATCACATCTTAATTAAATCTATTATCAATTATCCAAATCAATATAATTCCAGATTATATTAATTAAATAAGTATTTAACTAAAATTATGAGACTGTGAAGTAAAGTTACAAAGTAATAAGCAGATTTACATTGAGTTAATATCTTCCAAGATACTGTCTCAATGGCATAAGAATACTACCACTACCTTATCATCTTACCACTACATCTATAGCATTCTTATGACTTTTAAATGCAATAAATTATCTTCAATAATAATAAAATAATTCCTAACTTTAAACTTAAAATATAATTAAATAATCTCAGGTTCCTCTCAGTTTTTTTTAAAATAATAATAACTCATGTAAATAAGTATGATGTGGGATTTTATATCAAACTTAAATACACCTAACTTATTTTAATAATAATAATAAATAATATTAATCTTAGATTGTAATTTAACCTCATCTATTTCTATTATATAATTAATCATTAAATGAATAAACAATCACATGTATATCTTTTATTTCATATGGTATCTTCATTTTAAAATAGATCAAAAATCTTATACTTAATAATCTGTGACAATAAGCAATATTGTATTCTTATAATGTGCATTATAATCATCTTATGACCATTGTAATATTTATGTTCATGTCAATCAATTCTTATAAAATAATGTTAAGCAAATATGGTATTCAATTCTAAGTAATAATAACAAATTCATTTTGTGCAAATATTATGTTTATTTCAAATTATCCGATGTCAAAATGCTGTGGTGAAAAATAATGAAACTCGACACATTTTTAAAACAAATTAACAAATTTATTTACAATAACTTCAAATAAGAATTTATTTACACTATTTACAGTTTTAGAATTTAGGAAAATAAACAAAAATAAAATAAGAAATTACAAATACAAGAAGTTTATACTGTTACTAATTCATGTGATTAACAAGCAATTATACATTCTTCAATTACTATACTAATAATATTATAGTATGTTTTCAAAACTTAGATTTAAAAAATAAATAGTAGTGTACTTTAATTACTACAAATAATAATATATGTCAAGACTATTTATGTAGCATGTGTATACAAATGAATCTTCACTAATTAAATAGTTACATTAATTAAGTATTACCATTTATAATGTATTATCATATATTTACTTTATTATTAGTATTGCTTAATAGCTTTATAAAATCAATGTCTCTTTGTAATGTAAAAACAAATAATTGACTGTAATTATACTTTACTTAATGTAATCCCTGTTATATGTTTTATCAAATATGCATTACATATCTATACTGTTCAAATACTATTATTTAAATCATTTATCAATTTCAAATTCATAAAGCATTACCTTAGATAAATTCTATGATTCTTTTCTGTGTAAAATCATTACTTTACTTAATATGTTATTTTAATCCTTTCTAATAATTTCTATCTATAAAACACATTCTAAACTTATCTAAAATTTCCGGAAAATAAACATCAACTTTAAATAAAATATTCATCATCCAAATTACCTATACTACATCGTCTATACTTAATAAACTTCAATCCAAATATAAGCTTCTACCTAAACGTAACTTAACTTATTTAATAAAACAAAATACAAAAAATAATAGAGTCTTTTCAAATCTATTCCTATCTTGCAAATAATAAAATAATTACCTAAATAAAGAATAAATATAATTCTAATACTATAACATAATAAAATATCAAAATTTATTTATGAAAGAATCATATAATTATTTCTAAGCTTCTTACGTAATGTTGTATCATGTTGATATTATAGATTAAAACTTATGCATATTTTAATAAAGTTCGTTGCCAATATAATGTATGTGTTTTCATAAAATATCTATCCATTCATTCTATAACAACATAATATTCAGTTGATCTAAAGGAAAACATATTAAATTCATTAAAATCATTATACAATATTTTTACCATAATAATAATAATGTCCAATCTGCTATCCAGCATTCTTCGGAATTTGCAGCTTCATAAAATAAAAATCATTCACATTTACACTCATAAACATTCATTAGAATATTCCGTGTTATATTAATTATAAAAATAAATTTATGTAATTAATTATTATATTATTTTTAAGTTATTATTTAATAAATGTACCTAACCTACTTTTAATAGTTTAATAATATTTTAAAATTTTATGTTAAATAAATAAAATAAAAGATTATATTACGTATTCCAGCGACGACTTTTGTTCTACCATAAAAGTTCTAATAAATCCTATGTACAAAGTCAATAGAACACTATTTCCTGTTCCGTTGTATCACGTGTTTCTTGAAAGTTTATAAAAAAAAAATGGTAACATTCTTTTTTTTTAAAAATAATAAGTTCCCATAAGAAAACAAAATAAAATTAAAAAAATAGTTTATAAGTTCTTTCTGGATCCATTTCTTCATAAAATATTGTTCAAAAGTTATTATTTCTAAATTAATTTATAATTGTTAAATTATTCTCATTTAATTATTTCCATTAACCTAGCTTGGCCTGATTTGGTTTGGCCTGGATGTCCACGTATTACTTGCGCATTTTTCAAAACAATATATCTAGGTAAGAATCTATTTTTCCATCTATAACGTCCAGCGTTTTAGATTACTTCAATATAATAATTTTATTATATTACGATTTTAAAAAATCATATTTATAATCTATTTGCCTTTTCAAATCGTCAATATTTAGTCTTTTAAGCACAAAGACTTAACAAGGCATGTATTTATTAAAATTACTACTTCTTATATCTTTACTTAAGATATACATTTTATTTTTTAAAAATCTGCAAAAATACTTTCTTTCTATAGAAGTATTCATATTTCTTTTAAATATCTATTTATAATAGACAATAGTAATTTAAACTTTTTAACATTATTTATAGTCCAAAATATTACTTTTCTCCATCTCATGGTTTTATGTACTAATCCAGCGTCTGTTATTTTTCTAGCGTAAAGTTTCTGATATATTTCTACAATATGTGATGTTTCCATGATTATTCGTACGTAAATTGAGTTTCGATATTGAGAAGACCAATAGGGAATTATTAAGTTTCTACTGCATACTTATCATTTAAAATTTCATAAAATAATATACAATAACACTCTTATGATTTTACAACTGATTTTAAGAGCGTTTATAAATTTACTTAGCTATTTTCTCAATAGCACTATTAACTTTTAAAATTTATTGTAGAGAGCCCCCCTCAACAATTGAATCCAGCTTTTATACTGCCAGAAACTCCTTATCTGATTGGTACATTTAAACAATCAAACTCTCTAGCTTATTTACATATTTACTAACACACTATTAAAAATAAAATAATGACTTATTTAATATTTTATATAATCACACTTTAAAAATAATTTTATCGTTTATTCAAATCTATTAAACATTTTTTTAAAATATTCTTTCTCACTTGATTTAAATCTTAACTTTTATAAGATCATTTAAAATAAACTAAATCTTTTTAAATACGTTATATTTTAAAGACAATATTTTTAAAAATCAGATTTAATATTTTACATTAATATCTTTATTTTTATCTCGTGATAACTCACGTATTATTTATAAATTTCACAACATAATTTTAAAATAGTTTTTGCAACTTTATGAGAAAGCTTCCAAGCATGTGTGTGTGTATCTCTAATTAACATCTGTCTTTACAATACAAGAAACGCTTCCCATAATCTAAAAATAACTTAACAATTGCTTTTTAAAATAAATATTTATTTTTTAAAAATAAATAAGATATTACATCAGCTTTTAAAATAATTATTTGATATGATTAAAATCAAATATTAATCTCAATTTGAGTACTTATAATTTAAAATATTTCTATTCACTTTTAACATATATTTTAAATTAAATAAATATCTTTGTCTAATTTTAACTTGTCTTTTAAATACTTTAGCTTCAAACATCTGTTATTAAATTTATTAATGCAGTATTACATCATAATCATCATCATTTTAAATATCTTCTCAATACCAACACAATTCACATATCAAATACTCATAGATTGCTTTAACTAAACTTATGATAACATTACCACAAGCAAAGTCAACATTACACTTTTAAAATACTTCTTAAATTTAAAATTTTCTACTAGATTAGCACAAAACTTAAATGGTGACCCATACAAAAGGGCACAATATATATATATATATATATATATATATATATATTGTGCCCTTTTGTATGGGTCACCATTTATATTTATATTTATTTATGTTTATATATATATATATATAAGCATATATATATAAACAAAATAAATTTATACTTGGAAAATGAATATACTTTTATAATAAAATTTGGTACTTTGGAATTAAAGCTGCAATGTAAGGGAGATAGGAGACCTTTTCATACCCACAATAAATGTGTAATGTCACACTGATGTCAAATTGAAATGAAATAAACTCTGCAAGTATACATGTGGAAACATGTTTTTATATTTACCAGCATGATGTTTTTTTGTAATACTTCAACATTTTCAATTATTGTCCAGATTTCTTTCTGCCATATATAACGATATACAAGTATAGGTTCTGCTAGAATAAAAACTTAATAAAAGTGTCATAAGTAATATGTGTAGTTTATTTTTGTGCTTTTGTACTTTTTTTTGGGTGAAGTTGTTTATAAAAAATATGTTTATTAGCATTTCTGTTGAAAATCCCAGTACACTCTGCAATTCCATGCTACATTTTTTGAGGAAAATTTTTAGTAGAGATCTCCATTTTCTGTGGTAATATTAAATGTTTTATTTCAAGGTGAATTCCTGTTATATATTACATAAAAATATCATTTGAGTATACTTAATGTGCTTTTAAAAATATTATTTAAAAACCTAAATCATTTACTATTTGTTTAGTAACAAGATTTTTGCATATTGGCATCATTTCATTAAGATCACAAATATTGTTCTTTTGCTTTCAAATATCATTCTAAAAAGTTGTCTGTGTTCAATGTATACATATTTGAATGTCTCATTATGTAAAAATCAAAATCATTTACTGTTTGTTTTGTATGTATTTAAACTAACAATTTTTTGTGTAATGGCATCATTTCATTAAGAGCCCAAATCTTTTTTTTTGATTATATCATTCTTAAAAGTTGTTAGTGTCCAAGTCATACATATTTGAATGACTTGTTCAAAATCATACATTTCTTATTGAAAATCATAAATATGTTTATTATTATGTTTTTACTTTTAGTTATTTTTAGTTCTGCAACATGGAGTATGAACTAGACCCACTGTGCCTGTTTCACATTCGTATCACCCCCTCCCAATAACTTTGTAAATATTGCCAAAATATCATGTCCAAGACCTGTGTACACATTTTTTTGCCAAAAAAAGTTGTGTACAAGATCCATGTACATGTTATTTTTATCAGGTCTCAAGATTTCAAAGTTATCAATGGATTGATATGAATGTAAATAGGTGCAGTAGGTCTAATATATGCCCTGTGATGCTAGTCTAATACAAAAGTACCTAAAATTCTATAATAATATTAATAAATATTATCAGGTATTCTCTGTAAATAATCTAATCTTGGGTTATGATTATGTGTGTAATTCTAAAGTGTTGCAAAGCTAGATACTCTATTGGAGATGGTTGAACAATATTATTTCAAAGCCTAATGTTATTTACAGAAGAATAAGAATAATTTGCAATGCCCTTAATTAATTTTATAACAATAATTACAAGATTAGCAACATCATTCTACAAGAGCATGATAGTTCCTTAAATCTTTTGGTGCAAGTAAAATTATTTACTTAGTACTCCTAACAATGCTATACAAAATGCATAGCTTAATTAATTATAACATTCATATCTTTTACTAGAATGACCTGCTATGTTTCTTTTCTAGTTAGTAGTATACTTTGACTAACAAATATGCTATAAAAATGCTTTATTGCAAAATATATAACATCAAATTATACAGCTATCATATGCATTATAAAAATAAATATTTATTTGTGATTTAACAGTCTTACCATGATGTTTAACTATCTATTAATCTCAGAATAAATTCAGAGTAAACATAAAGCAAGTTAAACAAAAATTGTTTTACAGAAGTTTATATGTTTGTTTAACTAAATAAAACCCTACTCCAAGACAAAATGTTAATCACAGATATTACAATCATAGCCAGAGTCATTAATAATAATATAAGATTAATAATATATGTGTTTTCTTATGTTAGCATTATCTTAAAATTTTTATTATTTATTTATTACACTATATAAATAATAACAATAAACCAAATAATTCAACAATTATAAAAAAGGTTTATTGGAGTAATTCCTCAAATACATAACCTTGTCTGAATGAACATTTTAAATTTTCTGTGGAAGTATTCACACTTTTGCTGAGTATGTCAACACCTATAATTTACTGGTAAATTAATTAATATAACCATTAAACATTAAATTAGAAGCAATGGATATTCATTTTGTGGGTTTAAATCTTAGTAATACTTAATATAATGATTTTAAAAGATATAATTACACACTTTTTAATCCTACTCTGGAAGACATAATTATCACATTAATCTATTTAAGAATGTCTGCTTATTAAGTTAAGATGTTAATCATATTTTTAGAGTATGGAATTCATAATCATAAATCCTTTTTATAGAGCTAACATTAAATTGTAGTTTTTGCAAAGAGAATAATTTAATCATTTAAAAACCACTTGCAATATAATGTCCCCAGGGTGAATGTTTATCACATATTTTAAAGAAAGTATATTAATAATTCTTTCATTTTCACATACTTAATTTATTTTTCTATAGTTCAGGCAGTATTAATAAATTATGACCTAGCAAATAAATAATAATCCATAGATAATTCTGTTGATCTTTATTAAGCCTTAAACAGTTTCTCCACAGCTGAGAACTCGTACATTTATTTAGATTCATATTATAAAAAGTTTTCATTTTTCTTAATCCATAGGGAGGTAATAAATATAGTTTTTAAACAAGTTGCTTTATTTTTTTAAAGAAAAAAACAAATAATTTGATTTGATTGATGTGACAATGAGTATCTCATAATCAATTTTCCAAAGTTTTATTAAGAATTGAAGACAGTAAGTAAATTGGATTTTCTTTAAAATAATGTTTGGTGATAATTCTTGTTGTTGTTGTTTATCTATTTATTTCCGGAGATTTATTTTATTCAGCAAAACAAAATGTTTTAAGCAAATTTAACTACTCTAACAATATGGAGGAAACTATCAAAATGGTTACTTTAAAATTTAATCCAACAGGCATCTGGATGCACTATAGTTTCACAAAGACTGACTGAATTTTGACAAGAGGAAATATTTCTACCACACAGTCAACTAGTATCGTAACTCATCAAAATTACCTGAAGTTTTTATACATTTAATTTTAAAAAAATCTTTCAAATGGCTATATTAATACTGAAAAGCAGCCAACTAAAAAGTCTGGGCTTTTATTCCTAACAAGTAAATTTGAGACATTGAATATAAAAACAAAAAATGTTAATACCATATCTTTAATTATTTCAGACATTCTATTTAATTAATTTAATTTTAGTAAATACTTTTCAACTAAATTGTAATACTACATAAAATAAATTAATGTAATACTTTTATAATTATCAATTTTTAAATTGACTAAGTTTTAAATATAAAGAAATTGCATGCCTACACACATTCCTTTACTGTTTTAGGAAAATTTAATGTCAATTGTATAATTATCATAATATAATTATTGTAATCCTAAACAATGGTCAAACATAAATTTGTCCATAATGTTTTTTTCATATAATTAATAATAATTTTAACACAATTAGAATAAAACAATTATATAAAAATAAATATTTTCTTTATTATTGAATAGGTTTTTGCCCTACATTAGGCTTTTTTCAAAATACACTTTTTTAATACAATCACATAATTCTTATATCCATCAATACTTCCGTTATATATATATACTTTCCCTCTCCCTTTTTATATACATATTATTTTTATACAACAAATAAAATTACATTATTATCATCAATGTTTATAAATAATCAAACTAATTTATACTAATCTTGGTTTCAGAAGATAACAGTTTTAAAGGGGTTTAAAATAAAGAATGGTAAACTTACAATAGAAAAAAAGGATTCTATTGAGCAAAAATGAATATAGAAAAGGATTATGTGAAGATGGGATATAATAAAAAAGATATTAGAAGAGTTTTAAATAGTAACAGTAAAGATAAACTAAATAATGGGGAAATAAAAAAGGACAATAAAAATAAAAATCGATGGGTCAATAATAAATGGATGCCAGTACTTTATTATAAAGAAGTATTTAAAGTTTTAGGGAAAAGGAACTAGAATAATAATATAAAAATTACTTGGAAGTATAATAAATCATTGGAAAAATGGATATCAAATGCAAAGAGAGAGTATAATAATGAAAGTAAAATAGGATTAGTATACAAAATTATTTGTAGGAGTTGCAGTAATATATATATATATATATATATATACTGCATATATATATATATATAGGAAAGGTATATATATATATATATATATATATATATATTAACTAACCTTTCCTTTTCAGATGTGTATTTTATACAAAAAAAAATAATTATTATACTTTCTAATTTGTTTTTGTTGTTTTAAGATTAGACTATAATATGGCTAGACAATTGAGCATCAAAAACCTTTATTTGTACTATAAGTTGTCTACCCTAGATTTTCACATTTCTTACTATACACTATGAATCTATCTGCTGCCTAGCTCTATCATTAAACCATAAATCATATAAAATATTGTTTCATAAAACTCAACTATTGATTATAATTATTTATCAAATAATTCCTAAGGTAGATTTACAAAGACAGTTACAAGTGAGTTGTTTTGAATAATAAAAAAAAATAAAAAAAAATATTTATCTTTCCATAACATCTTGAATTAAACACATCAAGTTAATAAAATTCATTATAATATCATATTTTTATAATAACCACTATTACCTTATGTAAATCTCAAGGTTCTTACTTATCCCCATATGATAACATAATAATTTCTCTATTTATGATAATTGAATGATAAGAAGGATTTTACGAAGATCCAACCATCTTAATTATAACCACATCTAACATTATAATATATTTTAAGTAATTTCATTACAATTAGTATATCTTTTAACAGGAATAATAATTTCTAAATTATAAATCATCATCATATTTTATAACAATTAATATAATTATAACATAACTAACTATTACTTATAAAATGAATTATTTTTTAAACTTCAGTCAGTTAAATTACCATTTATCAGCTTTTATATTCTCTGTTAACTTTAATTAAATTGTCTACAATATTTTCATACTAATATTTAATACTCATATACTCTTCTGAATGTATTTGAAATGAATTCAAATTTACTTTCACAAAAAATTTCCATGTGACTATAAAGATATAACTATTCTTAAGTTAAATTTATAATGCTATTAATTTTATATATAGAGTAAGTTAAAAACAAACTCTTATGAAGCTTCAAAAATACCCTCAACCTCAGACCATGGTTTCTGCCTCTAGCGTCATCAGTGAGGTGCTAGGGAATAAAAATACTAGAACTAGTCCAGCATTTTATCAATGCCTAACTATTGAGAAGAAAATCTGAAACTTTCAGACATTTAAATGTCCAAAAATCCAGCTATCTAACTCAAATAGCCATATGGGACTGAACTAAGTTCAGATACACCATATATTAATAGCTCTAGCAATATAAAATCGCCAAAGCATTAATAGCAAAAAACTAAAATTAAATTGATAAAAAATCAAGTCTTATGACCTAATTTTAATAAAGCTCCTATTTACAAATGTTATATATAGAGTAAGTTAAAAACAAACTCTTATGAAGCTTCAAAAATACCCTCAACCTCAGACCACGGTTTCTACCTCTAGTGTCATCAGTGAGGTGCTAGGGAATAAAAATACTAGAACTAGTCCAGCATTTTATCAATGCCTAACATTTGTAAATAGGAGCTTTATTAAAATTAGGTCATATGACTTGATTTTTTATCAATTTAATTTTAGTTTTTTGCTATTAATGGTTTGGCGATTTTATATTGCTAGAGCTATTAATATATGGTGTATCTGAACTTAGTTCAGTCCCATATGGCTATTTGAATTAGATAGCTGGATTTTTGGACATTTAAATGTCTGAAAGTTTCAGATTTTCTTCTCAATAGTTAGGCATTGATAAAATTCTGGACTATTTCTAGTATTTTTATTCCCTAGCACCTCACTGATGATGCTAGAGGCAGAAACCGTGGTCTGAGGTTGAGGGTATTTTTGAAGCTTCATAAGAGTTTGTTTTTAACTTACTCTATATATAACATTTGTAAATAGGAGCTTTATTAAAATTAGGTCATATGACTTGATTTTTTATCAATTTAATGCTGTTAAATATCCTCATTCAAGTAATTATAATTGAATTTAATAAACACTTAATTTATCATTTTTGTTCTGTATTATACTCCCATTAATTTGTGTATCTGGATACGATAAAGTGGTGAAAATAATTCCAAACTGAAACAAATACTTTACTCTACCACTGTATTTACATTATTAGTTTATTTACATAAATAACAATAATTATTAACAGAATTTTAAATAGTATGCATAATAACAACAAAATATAACACCTATAATTTCATTAACATTTGTACATTGTATTATTATCCTTATGAATGCAAAACAACCACATCACATATTGCACATAATATAATTATTTTATCACATAAAATCTATGAAATTAATACCTATAATAACCAAAGATACAATACCATTTGATCTAAACACATTTCATTCATTTTTTCTTTGATTGATTTCATTATTGATTCCATTTGTTTTTATTTTTATATAGTGTCACTTTGAAATTAATTATCTAATACAGTCTTTGTTTTATATTTACATTTTTTTTATAAATGCACCTATGTACCATGCCTACTTTACTTTCTTTATAATTAAAATTATATAGATAGAAAAAAACTATTTCTATTGTACTCAAATGCTACAAATCTAAAATGGAGGCCTCACTTTTCTTTTCAAATAAGATGTGCCCTCATGGCAAGTAATCATTTGTTCTTCATGACACTATCATTATATCCAGGCTTTTACATTAAACTCTTATGGATTTGATCATCCTTATCTTATGGAAAGTCCTCAGACTATAATATCCAACTGCATATATGACTATCACTTAGATTAACCTCATTATGTTCTTATCAGTTCTTCAGAAAATTACAATTTATCACATTGACTTTCCTCTGAAATGACATCCTATCTAACTATAATAAGGGTCACAGGCATACATCAAACAACAAATCAGCATAACTATATAATAAAATTATCTTTCCATTAATCATTTAAAGTGTCCGTATAATTTGACAATCGTCCATATATATATATATATATATATAGGATCAAAACTTTATTCATTATATCATATAGTTTATTATCAAACCCATGTTTTATCCTTTCATATTACATTTCTTCACACTTCATTGTCATACATTTGGTTATTTTCATTATGATATTTCTCGGTTCTTTCACACGACATTATATTAATCAATTTACATTTTAAAATATATCATACATTAATTTTACCTTGATATGATTTTATAAAAACAACTTAAAACATCATTTTACCCATTGCACTCTTCTATTTACTTCGCATCTATAACGTTCTCATCTGGAATATATATCTAAAATTATAACTTAAATATTAACATATAAAACAATTATCTAACATAATGAAGATTAACTTCTTAACATTATATATATATAAAGTTAGCCATTATCTGATTCCTATCGAAAAATAGAAAATTATTATTTAGTTTTTACTTTTTTTTTAGTGATTCAGCCACACAGATGTAACGCTGAGAGTTAATGTTTTCTTCCACATTAGGACTCTGAACGCATTTGTTAATTATTTAATAGATTCTTTCTCCTACATTTGAAAACGATGCAATAATAATAAAACGAGGATTTTTTTTTTAAAGTTAGACTGTTCCCTGAAACCATGTGCTTATTTACTAATCAGGGATTTTTGTATTCAACTATTATAAATTTACTGGAATTATCAGATTTGTGTATGATGTCAAAAATAACTATTTAAGTGTTTATAAAGTATTGATCAAAACCATTTTACATAAGTTTGTCATTTTATTTCTATGTTTATTTTAAAGTTTATTGTCAACAAGTGTCATTATATATATATATATATATATAATTTTAAATATAATATGAAAGGGTGTTTTATTTGTTGGATCAATATATATTAAATTTTAAAAACCACAAATATGTTTTATATATTTTAACCCTGCAAATCTTCGTTTTAACATATATATATATATGTGTGTGTGTGTGTGTAATAATATTATGATTCGATGTCTGTATTTTTAAAGCAATATATGTAATTATATAACTGAATATCTGTAAATACAGTAAGTAAATAATTAAAAAATATTTTATCCACTTAAGAGTGCTTTCGATTATCCCAGTAATATGTGTCAACTAAAGCTTTGAATTGCTAACTTTCCCACAATTCCGTGATCTTAATGTTTGCTGCTTTCCTGTTAATTAAGTCATGTTTATATTTGTATATTAGCATAGATTCCTTTATTTTTCTTTTATTGTTATTTTTTTCAATTTGCAATATTGTTACGCTGCTAAAATTGAAGTCAAAACCATAAATACATGATTTATTATGGTCGTAAAAAACAGATGCTGAAATATTATTATCTACTATGCAATTTTGTTTTGATTTCTGAACATGTTTTAGTAATAGCAAGTGTTCTTTAGTTCTTTTTTCCAACGTACATCTAGATTCACCTATATATCTACTGCCACACCTACATATCCATTTATAAATGACACAATTTTTATTTATAAATGAGGTTTTATCTTTGGAGTTATTTATTAATTTGTTTAATGTAGGAGGTGTGTAAAATGCAATATCACATTTATCTTTATAAATTTTCCTTATAAACTTTACTTGATAATTTGAAATATATGGGTTTTATATCCATATTTTTTTTATCAGCAGGAGAATCAATATTATTATTAAAATTTTAATTTTTTGTATTAAAATCTCTAATAACATTATATGTGTGATTATAACTGTAGCCAACATTTAACAATTCATTCAAATGTATTTCAATATTTTTGGCTTTATCTGATGAATATTTGCAAAGACTATTATTTCTAAATAAGAAGGACTTCAAACCTGCCATTTTGTGTGAGATTTGCACTTTTGATTTATATGGAATATAACCTTATCATATGTGATTGTATTAAAAAAGTATATTCTGAAGAAGCCCTAATATAACGTAAAAACCAGTTCAATAATAAACAAAATATTTATTTTTATATAATTGTTTTATTTCAATTATTTTGGAATCATTATTATAATTATTGCAGAACTGTTAGTTTCTTCTATTTTGTTTATTTTTCTATATCAATTTTATGTTTGGTGCATGTACATCAAATACACATTGATCACAGAAATTTGGTCAAAAGCATTTTAACATAATTTCTACAAAATTTTATAGTTTTTAGTAGTATTAAGTCATATTTTTAAGTTTTTTTTGATGACGTATCTGACATCTGACTGATAGCAGTACTGGATTTACTTTGTTTAATTAGAAAACAAAGCCAATAAATTGTTTACAGTTTTGGATATATTAATTAATTATGATGATAAATATTAGTTTACAATATATATATATATATTGAAATAGTATATTTCTTTGGAATATATTTTATTGTTGTATAGATTAACAGAATGCTAATTAATAATTTTTTTTATTAGTTTCGAATTGTGTCATCATTGATATTTTAAAAATATTAAATCGTTATTATTATTTAAATGAAATGTATACTCATTTTATAAATAAAAATTGATTTTGTTAAACTAAAATTTAAAAAGAATTTCAATTGTTTAATTTAAACATATTAATTTTAAAAAATTGACATTTTTGGTGTTAAATACTTTTAAATGGACTGAAGAATTATTTATTGTTCTATTAGCAAGTACCAAGAATGATTTTCCATCAAGAAAACTGTTTTGATCATATGAACTGAATAGTCAGCTGTTGAATTAAAAATAAAACATTGAAAATAAATAGATTCTATCTCAAAAATAAGGAAACCAAGATTTAAATGGATCATCTATTTCTTCATATTTTCATCTATCATAAATAGGATTACTTTACAATCATTAACTGCTGCGAAATCGTAATTTTTTTCTACATCTTCATTTAGGCCCATTTACTATTTCAAATAAAGTTACACAATGAAAGAGTTCACCTGCTATATCTTAAATTTGAAGATCACTATTGTATTTTACTGGTAAATAAGTTAAACTAATAAAATAGTTTATAAATTTTTAGTAAATATTTTTTAACTTATAAGAAATTGTTTTCACATAAACATTATGCTGATGTTAATTATATATATGTTGTCAATTCTTAAATATTATATATATATATATATATATATATATATTGAACCCAGTTCGAATATGTGCATTCGTAACACCGGTCTCTTAGGCAGAGAAGAACATACTCGGAGAGTATGTATGCCCAAATGATAGCTATAAAGTATATAACTAGTGTTACATTTCCAGGACGTAGCTTCTTCTCGGCTGTTGAGTTCAACATCAAATCCAAAGCACTTTTTTGTTTGTGTATAAACACGGGCGACAGCTATCTATTCAAGGATGAATAAATAACGCACTTTGAGCAATGGCCACTAACTCAATGCCTAAATCCATGACTAGCTCAGCTGTTTGTAATCACTAATAGATTATACATAATTAGTGGTTAAAAGACTTGATAAAGAATTTGTTAAAAAGAATTGACTGACAAATAAAGTTTAATTTTAAAGACAATTTTTTAACTAACATTTATTTACTAAATTTAAACATTTTATAATTCTAATAAAAACACACGCATATTTTTAAATTAACATTTCTAAACTAGTTTAAATATTCTTGTATATTTTCATAACCGAATACTGGTATTTATCTAATTTAACCAATAATATTCATATAAGGATCACGCACATATTAATTCATGCACACACACACATAATAATAATAAAGTATTACATAGCATTTGAAATTTAAACACACATATCAATAGTTCATTTATGTATGATATCGAGTTCATATAATTAGACTCTTGGAGGATTCACACAAATTAATGAAATGCAATGGCTATTACAGTATAAACGAAAATAAGCAAATGTTTTACCTAGGATTTTGAATGTAGATTTAACACTTTGTTTTCTTCTTGTTTGCTGTTTCTTCCAGTATGAATGGTTCCAGTATGAATGCTTCCAGCTGGCTGGGACATTTCCTTGATAAGTTTCCTTATTATTCATGATTATTACTATTGGAGACAATTAGATACTGACAGAGATTTTCTAAGTTGTTACGTTGACATTATTTCACGGGCAGATCTTGCTGTTTTCATCGGACTTTTAAGGCTGTGGAGAGGCGTGAATTCCCAAAATCTTCTCAGCACTGCATTTTGTTTCTGGATATAAGTAACTCAACTGATTCAATTAATTTGTGAACTGCACTACTCAATTACTTTGTGAACTGACTGTCTCAACTGATTGTCCGATAAAATATTCAGTATTTATACCAAAGAAGTGTTTTCTTTTAAATATCCTCCGGAAAATATCTGTTGTCGAAATTCTTTATCAATTATTCCTTTGATAAACATGTTTTGGAAGATTGCTTAATTAGTAATAGCCATGCAGAGATGTTGTTTTATATTTTAATTAATAACCATTGCTGTGTTTTTTTAATAATAATCTTCTTTAACTTTCATTTATTTATAATAACATTTATTCTATTCTTGACAATCACACATATATACGCACATATATTAGTTTTAACATTATTTTTTCTTTAATTAAACTTGAATGAAAAGAGATTTGTATGTTTTAACTTTTTAAATTATATTTTTACAAATACTAATAAAAACTATTTATTTCCTTTTGTCAACCCTTAGTTTCATTTTTCAAACCAAGACTCCCCCTCCCCCTTTTGATTAATTAATTGTAGCTTTTTTTTTATTTCAAAAACTAACACTAGAAAACTATTTGATTCTTATCCTTTTCTAAAACAAACTGCAATAAACTCTTCAACGTTTAATTTTATGTTTTTCTTTTATGAACGATTATTTTAATAATATAATTTTAGATAAAATTATATGTGCCTATATCAATATAGGTACAATATATATATATATAATTATCAAAGCTATACAGAAATAATATTTTCAAAATGTTTTATTTATAATATTCAAAAACAACATGATGTATTCAATGGTAGTTTATTTTTATTTTATAGATGTCATATTTCGACACTTATTATGAAATATGTAATTTGTGTTTTTAATGATATTTACAATTTTAATAATGATTGTATAAATAGTAATAAATATTTATTTTATGTGCATGGGATTTCACTAGTATTGTATATATTGGCGACTGAGGTATTATTGATGTGTAGTTTGATATTGTTGGTTAGTTTCAGTTATAAATTCACTATGGTGTCATTTTTTAATATCATCATTTTGTAATGATTACTTTATTAAGCATGTATTATGTTTATATTTTTTATAAACAATACAGCTATAATGAAGAATTAATATTTAATTATTTTATATAAAATTTTAGGAATAGTAATTGTTCTTATGCTGTTATCTAAAATAATATAGTAGAGAGTTAAGCTTATATATAACAGACATTTCACCCATTTTTTAGTTTTATAGCTCTCAGTACACAGTTAGTGTGTTACTAGGTTTTGAGATCAAGAATCACATGGATTGTTTTGGTAAAGTCATTGTTGATTTTGAGAAAATTAATTTAGAGATGAATAATTATTACCATTACATTATTATTTCATTTTTTTTAAATTAATTATTTTGTTTAATAATAATTTTTTATTTTATTTTTACTTTTCACTATTACTTGAATTATAAAATATAAAATATTCTTATACCAAATTAATAGGTATACAAATGTAACACATGCTGGGTAAACTTATCTTTTATTTCAAGATTACAATTAATTAGAAGACTTTTATTTTATAATTTATAGCTTCACAATATTTTTGTGTAATTCTACTTTGCTAATAAACTTAACTTTTTGTTGATATTTTTTATATTAGTTAACAATATTAAATTACAATTTGTTATAGGAAATAAGTCTAGACTTATTATCTAATGAAGCCTTCTAATTAAGTTATGCATGGAACTGTATATCCATTACAATATATATAATATCAAATAATGAGTAAATAAGAAAATATTTTATCTAGTGCCATTCTTGCAGTTATATTTCATTCCAATATCAGCCTTTCAAGCTAATTGAGCAAGTGCCTTTTGAGAGTGTTAAATAAATGAATACTCTCCTCTTCAATCCAAGATATAGTATTTATGCAGGAATAAAAAGAATCCCTCTTATTTCTATGACTCAAATTCTTTTACATGAGCAAAATAATTAAGTTTCAGTCAGAATGATGTTTAGTAAATTCTAAGTAATTACACCGACATCATTCAGTCAAAAAACATCGTAAATAGTAATTTAAAGTGAGTATCTACTCACGCACTCTTCAACAGTTCTTCAGATTTGCTCATATAAAATAATTTGAGTCATAGGAATAAGAGGGATTCTTTTTATTCCTGCATAAATACTATATCTTGGATTGAAGAGGAGAGTATTCATTTATTTAACACTCTCAAAAGGCGAGTGCTCAATTAGCTTGAAAGGCTGATATTGGAATGAAATATCAAATAATATAAATATAATAATAATAAAAAAACCGGAATAAAAACTACAAAAATGTTTTAAATGCTTATATAAAATTGAAGATTAATATCCTTTACTTTAGCCAGCTTATAGCATATTCTGCCATCTTGAGTAGCATTACTTTAATATTTAAACTTATCAAACTCTCACACCAGTAATGTTCCCATGTGAATGACCTACTTTCCATAAACTGGGTATACTAACACAATTACACTGTTTATTCAAAGCATTATCTGTACTATTTATAAAATATAACTTCTTAATTTTGATTTTCTTCAAATCATTTTATATTTTTATTGCTGTTATTATTTTTTGCTTGATCCCACTTTTGTGGTATATATTTGTTATGATTGTACATTTGACAATGATTATAATATATAAAGTAAATAAACAAGCTAAATGAAAATCTCTTTGGAAAATGCTAGCGATTGTAATATATAAAATTGTATAAAAATGTAATAAGTTTGTTTAAAAGGACTTATGATATACAAATATGTTTTTATGTATTATATGTATCCTGGACTATTTAGATTTTATTTATATGTGTATAAGATTTGGTCATTTATTTATTTATTTTAAACAAATGTAAAACATTAAAAGAACAGATTTTTTTTAAAAAATAGATATTTATATTGACTCATTAATGGCTGATTTGTTTATTGGCTGAGTGAGGAAAAAGTATAAACTTTTAATTGGTCAATTCACAAACTCAATTGTCAAAATATATTTATCTTTTAATATTATATTCAATTTAGTTTCGTTTATAAAAAGTATATTAATAATTTGTCAGATTATCAAAGTGAACAAAAGTTTTTTCAAAAATAAATTTCTATTTATTTATTATAAAAATTTTTGATAGCAGCAAATTTAAAAATGAAAGTTATTAACCAATGAAAAAGAGTTGCTGAATAATTGATTATTTTTCTCAGTTTTACGTTCCTGAAAAATAAATAATTTTTTCAGTTTAACATATCTGAAAAATAAATAATTTTTATTAAAATTTTATATATTTTTCTATAATAATTTTATTTTTAGCATATATTTTATCAAAATAATTTATAATATGTCAAAAAATACTTATTATAATGATCTAAAACATTTGTTTATCACTTTCAAAATGATACAAAATAAATTGTAGCAATTTTTTTATTGACAAGAGATTTTCTTTGTTGTCAAAATTTAACAGCCAATCAGAGCTGAGATAACTATGCCTTCTGTCTTTGTTTAACCTTAACTGACAGGTTTGTTGATTTTTACTTGTAAAATAATTCACAAAAGGGCAGCATCTTATGGAACATTTTATAATCTCTCGAATGACGGGAATTTTTTTACCGTAGGTCTAACATTGCTAGGATTTCAATGATGGAAAGTCCATCACACTTTTAACCATTCTTGTCAAAAAATGAGTTAACAAAAAGTTTTAGATCTTTATTATCTGATGAAAATTTAAGCTAGGATGTCATGGGGATTGTTAATGCAACAAAGAAAGAAGAGATTGTTATTGTAGTTTTTTTCATTATTATTGAATAAATAAATTATTTTAAAAATGATACACTATACCTATCCTCATGATTAAGATAAAAATTATAATGGTAAAAATAACTGAAACAACTTTACAACATCTTCTAGTTCACCTTAGTTTAATAAGAAGAAAGGAAGCTTTAAAAATGTCAAATTTTCATTATTCATAAAGTTTGAGTATTCATCAATTAAAGATAAGCTACCATGCTAATCTGAGTCAAGCAACATTAAACCTAAATTTGTACAATAACTTTCAATTTAGAAAAATAATAATAATAGTAAAGAAAATGTCAATCAAAATGATTGTTTTTTTAAAAAAAATGATTACAGTGTACACATTTTTGTTTTTTTTATTTATTGGAATTTTTATGACAGTTCAACAATCTGATTTAATACATATATCTTATATTTGAAATACACATAGTATATTGATAGTATGATTTACAATAATTTTATTAGCATTTGTTTTCATGAAGACTATATATATATATAAGTTAAAACGAAGATTTGCATGGGTTAAATATATTAAATACATATTTTGTGGGTTCATCCGTGTTAAAAACTTTTAATATAAATATACTGATGTTTTGACTTGGTCACACAAGTCATCCACAGAGTTATAAAAGGTAGAAAGATGGTTGTAGAGGCGCTACAATCACTGATTTGTATAAAATGTTAAAATTCCACCAATAGCAAAAATGTTAAAATTAGGAATGTTTTTTTAAAAAATCTTTCCAAATAGGAGGAAGTTTGCAAGTATCATGTCGCTTATTGATACAATCTGGCCTTTTAAGTATCTCAATGGCTTCTCTAATTTTGCACTGGTAGAGATTATCACATCTGGATATGATCCTGGTACTAGAAAAATCAATATTATGACCTGAATCTATAGTATGGAGTGAGAGTGCTGATGATGATGAGTGTTGTTTATAACTCTGTGGATGACTTGTGTGACCAAGTCGAAATGTCAGTATATTTATATTAAAAGTTTTTAACATGGATGAACCCGCAATATATATATATATATATATATATATATATATATATATATATATATATATATATATAATTGTGTTGTTATTATCACTAGTGACATTTATGTATTTTCTTTTGACAAATAATTTGTAATATAATGAAGATTTGTTTTGACAGATCGTTTATTATATATTACTGTTTTCTATATTATATGCAAGTATTTATATACATAAGCAAAATGAATTTCTTTACCATTTATGAGAGTTTATTATATGATATATTTATTCTAGTTATAATTTATTGACAAATCACTTATTAGATTTTGAAGAATAGATATGATATATATATATCAAATGTTTTGTCTAAAATTGAGGATTTACAGTAATGTAAGAAGTCTATATTTGTAATTTCAAAATACAGAAATGTAATCTAGGAAATATATATTTAGATTTAGCACTGTATAAAAAGAATGTTGATATTTTTGATTGCCAAGTTAGTATAATTCTGACAAAAAGAATGTATCTTTGATTTTGAACCATCTAATATTGTCAAATAATATTGTTATAATCATTGTTATTTTTTTATTGTTGCATCTTATTTATTCTTAAAAAGCAAATGGTTGTCTTTCAGATACATATATAACTTCATAAACTTGTTCTTACCAGGTGTTATGAGCATAAATGTCATAGAAAACAAGTGAAAAACCTATAAAATGAATGTATATGGTATGCTTTGTTAATTTATTGTTATTGCCATTTTTAAAAGAAAAATAATAATATAGATTATTAATGAACATATACCATTTGTTGTACTTAAAGTGAATGTGATTTTTTTAAATCACTTATCAATACACTTGAGTCATTAAGCAATACGTGAGTTTATTAATTAAATTATTTTTACCCTGATAATATTTAAACATTAATGATCCCTTGCACAAACATTAATTTTATACATTGATGCAATTGGATATTATACATTTTAATGTTGTCTAATAAGATTATTTATTTTAGCATATTATGAGTTAGTGAGAATGGAGACGTTTTAGGTTCATTGATTGTTTTATAATTATTAAGTATTTAATCATATTATGATTGAATTAATTACTAAAAGTATATTCATATTAGTGGAATGACATAACTGATTTAGAATTACTTTGATTTTATTTAGTTATAATTAGAAATCAATTAGTGAATTATATATTTATTTATTTAGATATCATTGATATTCTAAATTTGAAAAGCGTATATCTCATCCATCCATAAATTATTTCATCTAGAAATAAATAGGAATAATATTTAACTTTTAGCATAAGTTTGTATTAACATAAACAGTGTTTTGATTTATAAGGAATATTAAGTTGTATCTATACATTTTTGTCATCATTTTTATTATATTATAAATGGATTCTATAATCAGCATGTATTGTTATTTATAAGATAATACTTGTTTTTATTGCTTTATCTTTAATCTATTGCAAGTAATGCTCATATTTTATAATAGTTGGAAATAAGGATTTTACTGGTTTTCTATTTATTTTAAATGCTATTTCAAGTCATGAGGTTACAACAAAGATTATTATCATTATTTTATGGACTGAAATCATAGATTGCTATTCATTGAGGATATTCACTTTAGTTTAGTTTAGTATTTCATTCTGTTACAAATGACCCTGTAATTCACAGGCATTATTAAATTAGGAATGTTTTACTTGGGTTGATATTTTTATTTTCTCTGTAAATGATGATCAATAATTAGACTATGAATAAGAATACAGGATGATTCATATTTTTATTCAGTTATACATGGAGACCAATGATTGAGCTACATTTTTATTCAGGATATTTTAAAGTTTTCATTTGTCATTGCCATTATTTTATTTAGTTACAAATGGCTGTAAAATTTGTATACATTAAAAGAAGAGCATACCCTCATTTCTATTTAGTTGCAAATGGGGGCCACTATGGGTCTTGGTTAAAAACTCAAATCAGAAAGGTCATGGTCTGTAGACAGCAATAATATTTTATAGGTACTCTTATTTTTTTTCCAAAATTATAAAGGAATTTATTTGACTAGTAAGTGAAGAAATATTTTTTACACTTAAAACAAGTGAATGTTGCTATTATTATCATTCTCTTGCAGATTTTTTCAGTAATTAAAAGATTATCTGGATGAATATTTTATGTCAAATAATAAAATAATTTAATGTATTTTCATCAGTTGCTTTGGTTGAAAAGAGATATTACTTTTGCTATAAAAATAAACGCCCATGGAAACCAGTAATGTTGTAATATTGGTATGACATAATGATAGTATTCTGGAAATTTTGAGAAAAATAAAGGAAGTGGTGAAGATTCAAAATAGAGAAAATAAATAATTAAGAGATGATATGAATAATAAGTTTGGAGAAATAAATATTAAATTTGAGGATCAAGGTGCACAAATGGATAATAAATTTGGAGAAATGAATAATAAATATGTTTTTCAAATTAGATAAAATAAAAAAATAAGAGAAGATATAAGTAGAGAAAGTAAAGCTAAGAGAATTAAATAATAAGTTTGAGGTCTAAAATAAAACATTAAAAGAAGATGAGTTAAAATTCCAGGATAGAATAAAATATCATCCTGAAGAACTGAGGAATAGTTAAGTGGGAGTAGTCTATGTTATACCCATACATTTATTGGAAAGAGATGGAATGCTTTCCTACAAAGAACTAAAGATAGTATAAACTGTAAATTCTCAGGACAAAAGCCAGGGTAAAATGGGTGTAGAATCATTAAGCAAATGACTGCCTTCCAAAATATGACACCTCAAATTTTAAAAAAATCTCCATCATTTTTATTAGTATTTAAAAAAAAAAAACAGTTTCTCATCTTTAAAGTTTTAGGTAAATAATAATATAGAAGGCATCAAAGGTAGATGAAATATTTCAAGGATTTTATAAATTATTCTTAAATCTTTATATATTTACTTGAAGGTAAAACCATGTACAGAACAAGTATTTTATGTTTGAATGGTAATTTGAATAAATTACTAGATGAGTAAAAAGAACTGAGATCAAAGAACACTAAAAATATAAGTGTTAGAGAGAATGGAGTCATAAATGAATTGAATGATATGGAAAGAATTCACTTAGTATTCATTTTACTTACATTATGAATTTTATTTTATATTTTTATTACCATTGCAACAGTGGTTTTGTTGAATAAATTAAAGTTAATATTATTAAGTCTGGTAATATGAAATACAATTTAAATGTTAAAATATTTGGATAATATTGAGAACTATAAATATCAGGTAATAAAAAAATGTCTAAGACGATAGCCACCAGATAATTCATGAATGATCTAATGACACCAGTTCAATGTGAAAGCATACCTGATAATAAAGTAATAAGGGTATACTTTTAAAAAGAACTAGATGCTATCTATGGGAGGGTTGATTATATTTAATAACCATTATGAACTTGTAAAGAATGTAAATAATTTGCTGTCAACGTAAAATAGTTTAATGTTTTTTTTAATTGTTAATGAAGTATTTAACTTTTTTATGTATAACTGATTGTTATTTATTCTTAATGTTATAAATAAATGAATATTTTGATTTCAACTTTATTGTAGTAATTTTATTGAGTCTGAGAGTCAGTTCCATCACAAAGTCATATCAATAAAGCACATTATTTACATAAAATTATATATAGTAAATTACGATTACATGCCTCATTTGAGAAGTTATGCTTAATACATTAACTATCAATTGCTTTAAATTATAACTATATTGAATAATGTTTATGGTACTTTATATTTTTATTAGATGCAAAAGAATTTTAAAGAGCCATATAAAAAATAGTATTAAATATGACAAAATGGAGAGCATATAATGGAAATTAGCAATATGTTTGAGAGTCACATTCTAATTTTGTAATTTAAATTGAAATATATGTTACCCAATAATTTAAAAGTATTATTCAATTTTAGAGTACAAGTTACTAATCAAATATATTATATGGTTTGTAATTCTGAAGGAGTTAATTATAGTGGTTGAATGCTAACTAATAAAGAGGATGTATTTCATTGAATTAGACTTTGTAAATAATAATGGTGTGATGAATCTTTAATTATAAGAAAATAAGTATTCTAGCGTAATTGTAGTTAACGTAAGTATAAGAATAAATCTTAGGAAAAGTAGATTAAATTATTTAAGGGAAGGTAATGAGTAGATAATGGGTATTAATTTCCATGTCTTATTATTATATTTAGATTACTTTTCCAATAGGAGGTTAATAATTGTTTGTAATAGTATGTCTTTATTAAATGGTTGCCTCCCAGAAAAATTCCTCTTGCGATTCAATTATTTAATTATCAATCTAATTGTTATATTGATTTTAGAATAGAATACTTATGATTCCTGAGATAGATATAGGATAGCATCAATTATTTCAAGTTAATATAAGTTGGTTAATGTTTTTATTTTTACGATTGATTTTTAAATTGTAGATGAGTGGTTATTTCATTATTTAAATGAAATATTATGTTAGTCATTGCTTGTTATGGAAATTTCCTAATGATTATAATAGGATAGTAGCAGCAAAATTGTCACAATAGCATTGTTATTGTGGAGTGTATTTTATATACTTGTCAATGTTAAAACCACTTTCTTCTACTCACCCTTAAAGTCTATTTTATGTTTTAATATTTAGACAATTTCAAGCCACATAAAGAGCCTTATACATTATTGTAATTATATTTGATGGTTTATTGTTGAGATAGTATAATAGGCGAACAATAAAGAAGGTAGGGTAATGTAGAGAGATGTGGTGGAACAACTGGAAGGGAAAGTTACAATATATAACCATTCTCTTCCATAATAAACAAAATCACTTTCACAAACCAACCTTCAACTATTTACCTGCTATTGCTAATGTAAATAACAAAAGTTCATGCATTGACAACATGATAATAAAAGCCAACATAATTAGTGCATTAACAAAAAATTATAAAATGTCAAATATCAGTGTTTACTAATTGATTCTAAATGACAGTCATGAATAAACCAGTTTCTTACAGCAAAAAAAATAATATCAAAAAGACTATAACCAGCTCATTAGAAGAGTTTGATGTGGCCTGCCCAGAAAATTGGCCACCATACACTGAATTATTTCTCATATATTCAAGCTAATGATATTAAAATTCTTGACTAAAAATTAGATACACATGTGTCTATATTTCAAACTGAACCTACAAAATATTACAGCACAAGCATCCCTGATGCTTCTAACTAATGTTGATTTTGATAACTCATTATATCTACATGCAAACCTTTTCTACCCAAAGTCCTTAATAACAATGCAGATATATCACTTTAATTTCTGAAACAAGGAGAAAAAGAAAGCAAGGGGCTTTTGTTTTTAAACTCAGAAAGCTAACCTCTAACTGTAATATTAAAGACCCTCAGTGAATACAATACCCTTAGTGTAATGTTTCTCATGGTACCTGATATCATGCTTGATTCAACTGTTTTAGGTGTATCTGGGTCAGACTCCTCTATTAATAAAAGTAGACCCATCATTAAAGTTGATCAGAAAATCTGTTTTTTAATGATTTTTTCTGATCTAAACAAGATTACAGGATCATTTTTTTATAGATGTGACAAAAAAAATATGCACATGTTAAATGTCCACACCAGTATACAGTCTGTAGGTATTGCAATCATATCATTTACATAAAATCTGCTTGTTTAAAAAAACAAGATGTTCAGATAAAAATATCCATTCCAAAATGATGAAAGGGCAATTGAAACACAAATCCTATATTAATATTATAAAATGTATTGATTCAGTCTTCAAATGCACAAAAATTATTAATGATATACCATTAATAATAGAACTGGACACTGATATGCTATACCACTGTGTTGAAAAAAATACACGGATTACTATTATTAGAAAAAATAATAATTACTTTCAATTTAGTAGGAGACTGACTATTGACTAGTAGCTAAGCAAATATAACTTTTGGATCAAGCCAGAGTTAGAGTTACTGTGTCTAGTAAACAATTTATTTGCCTCATGCTGTATCTGCTGATAAACAAAATAATTTACTAACATGATTTGTACAATCATTTGGAATTTATGATGATTTATTGAATCAGTTCGATAAAAATTAATCAAGAAAGGTTACCCAAATATAGTTGATAACAAAGTTGTTGTGAACTCTAGGATAATCTATGATAATAAAAGTTCTAAAATGCAATAAGATGCTCAAATCTTGTGACATATGTTGAAAACAAAAAGAAAATGTGTTCAGTAGTTCTGATCAAATTAATGTATTGGGAACAGTAGTGATTCAAGCAGCTGATAGTCAAAAAATAACTTAGATGCCTAAACTAGTTGAAATTGAACTATATGCCACCATTTATTAGTAATGAGTCATCAGCTAATATTTAAAATACATCAGCCAACAAAGAAGAATTACTAGATAACAGTGATAAGTCTACAAACTTTAAATTTTCAGATCTATAAATGAAAATACTGGATCTCCTAATAAAATTTTTTAACTGGATAAAGTCAAAAAGTGAAAGGGATATCCACCAAATGTCTAAAGATCTATATTCTCCAGAACTAATAATAACCAAGGAAAGGGAATATTATATCTATATTACCTCAACTAATGGACTAATCCAGATTCTATCTTATCTTAATCAGGTTGAGCATTTATCACCACACACCAAAAAAGATATAAGTAGATAACATATATCCTGCAGTGAATCTGATTGTCTTCATTATGAAAATTTATTTGGATATATATAATAAGTCCACTTAAAAGTAAAAGAGATAAACAATAATTTACTATGTGATTTGAATGGCAGTATGAATACATTGATAAAAAAGTGAGGCAAGTTCTCATAAGAACTGAAAACTACTCAAGACTATATCAAACACAAGGCAAGCTGTAGTAATACAGCTGGAAGTCTCATTATATATGCATATAAGAAAGCTGTCAGTGAACAGCCAAACCATCAACTGTATCCACTAATGAGGCAAACTGTCATGGTACAGCTGATAATAGTGGGTGAATGCAATGCAATATCAAAAATTTCTCAATAGATGCACAATATTTAAAAACTGTCCCAAGTCAACCATGTCAGGTAATGATATAACATTGTATATATTATAAATAAGCAATTGTATCTCTGTTTAATTAATAAGTATTTAATCACATTTATATAAGTTCATATTTATTGACATTCTGATCATAAACACAAAATATTCAACATGTTGATAACTCTCATATTTGTTGTGGAACATTTTGGTATTTTCATCAGAAGTATGATCATTTTACTGCTTTAAGTCATTGATTTACCATTATTATTACTAATAATTATTTTTAATAATGTACATTTTATCTTAATGTTTTTATTGATTTTTAATTGAACAAAAATGAGATTAATATCTTATGAGAAATTGATTAATATCTATTGGTGGTTTATGATAAAAACAACTAAAAAGAGTTTACTTCCTTCAGGTCTAGTTTTTATACAAGTATATTGAAACAAGAAATATGACTTTCTGTATATTTATAAAATAATATTAATTATTTTTATTCATTAATTGGTTGATAATTATTTAAAACAAAAATAAATACACATGCACTCTTTAAATTTATTCATTTAATTATAAGAAATAGAAATTAATAAACTTGACTGTTATAAAAACAAAGAAATCCATGGTTGTGTAATGTCATTATTAATCAGAAGTGACATGGTGTTATTTTTTTTTACAAATATTATGATACCTATAAATAAAATAACACATTTTAAAGCAGAATTTGATAGATTTATCATAAATACATATTCATTTGTTCATAATTAAGGAAAAAATAAAAATAATAACAAATTTGATTTGTTTTTTGAGAATGGTAACATTCAAATCAATGTATGGTCATGGGGAGATGCAATTAATCTTTTGTATTTACTAGTCAATTTGTATATATTTTAAAAAAGCTAACATGATTTTTAAGAATATTATTTATTAATAAATTAAAATTAAAAAAGATATCAAGTTCAATTAACTCACTTTAATGTAATGTAAATATTTTATACAGAAGTGAAATGTTGAGCATTTTAAAAACTTCCACCAAATGTATCCATAGCTATTTTCAGAAATAAACAGTTAATAATGACATTTTTACATTATGTCAAAATGAATTTTCTTCAAAATTTATTTCAAATTTAATTTAAAAAAAGTAAACAATAGTAAATTATAAAAAATATATTTTTAATATTAATATTTTAAAAGAATTTAGTAATATATAGTGAGATAGCTCTCATGGCATATGACAACATAGTGATGTGTATGTGCATGCATAGATAGATAGATAGATAGATAGATAGATAGATAGATAGATAGATAGATAGATAGATAGATAGATAGATAGATAGATAGATAGATAGATAGATAGATAGATAGATAGATAGATAGATAGATAGATAGATAGATAGATAGATAGATAGATAGATAGATAGATAGATAGATAGATAGATAGATAGATGAATGGATGGAGGGACGGACGGACGGACAGAAGACAGAGAGACATACAGATAGATAGATAGATAGATAGATAGATAGATAGATAGATAGATAGATAGATAGATAGATAGATAGATAGATAGATAGATAGATAGATAGATAGATAGATAGATAGATAGATAGATAGATAGATAGATAGATAGATAGATAGATAGATAAATGTAAAGTTGAAAGGTAAAGTACAAATGAACACCAAATTTCATGTAGATATTTATCTACAATATATACTTTGGAATAACAGATTACTCTTTAAATAATAATTTTGAATATTTAAAATTATTAAAAAATATTGTATTTCAATTCAGGCATTTAAAAAAGGACTATTTAACGTTTTACCTAATTCTGACTTTGATTATTAGCAAAAAAATCTAAACTAAACTTTTTTTTTTAATTGTAATGGATATGCATTATAAAATTTTGACTATTTTTAATTTGATTAAGCAAGATTTATTTTAGTTAAAACTATTTTTGATAAATGAAAATTATTATAATATGCTTTGATTTTAAATTCTACAATCTGATTTTGTTACAAGTATTAAGAATTTTTTTTGGATAAAAAGTGGTTTTCATTAATGTAAATTGAAAAGAGTTATTATCTTATTTTTGTTTTCCTTGTGTTTTTTTATCAAGTTGATTACACCATGCACATTTTTTTTTTATTAAATTGATGAAACTATGAAGAAAATCTATATTTTGACAATCATAAAATTGCATGACTTTCTCACATGCTTAACCATACACTTCCAATAACCTTCATTTTCAACCTATTTTAGAGCTATTCACCATAGTGGAAAGCAGCTAATGTAGTGCTTTAATATTCTTATCTTCAGAAAAGATTCTGACTTTTTACTTTCAATAGTAAAGACAAAAATTCAAATTTAAAACTGTATGAACTATATCATCTGTCAGCTATTATTAAAATTCTTTACACAATTTAAATCAATATTTAAAATTCATAAACCCTAAGAATATGACATTCAGGCTATCTAATCGGGCAAATGAGTTAATCTTAAGTTGCAGGATTATTTTTAAATTTCATAATGTTAGTTTAAGTATAAAAAGTATTCGGTGACTGCAAAATGCATAAGTGTATTAGTTTCAATTTTTCGTGATAGCTTTATTAATAATGATTATAACAAACAAACAACAACAAAAAAAAAAACAGTCTGAGGATGGAAATTTTTTTATGACTAAACCATCTGCTTGCTCTTCATTGATTATTTAAATTTGTATTAGATGACTTTTATAGTAAAATAAAGAAAAATGTTTTTAGTGTTGCTTATTTTATAATTGATCATAAAAATTTATTTCTAGATATCACATTTTGTATTCCTGAATCATTTTCAATAATAATAAATTTGTAGTAAATCTTTTATCACACATTAATATTGGAAAGCTTTTCAAAAATGTAGATGTAGAAAATATAATCGTTCACGTTTTGTTGTTTTCAAAATTTTTTGAAAAATATAAAAATTGTTATTAAAAAAAACGTCAAAAATATTAATAATTCTGATTGTGGTAATAGAGAATACTTTTAAACAATGACCTACAACAAAATTTACTTAAATAGATTGGACTTGACTTCAGTTGTAGTTTTACATGATCATGTTGAAATTATTTTAGTATGGATAAATTGTAAAACATACTATCTCACTAGAAAAAATGTCTAGTATTAAGAAAATATTAAAAAGAAAAAAAATGTATCAGTAATAACGAGTCAAATAGATGTATTTATTATATAATTTATTTTTTTCTGAAAACTTTGAAAATCAAATATATATCTTCCTTGCAAAAAAAGTCATTCAACATAGTCACTAGAGATTAAATGGATTTTTTTACTACTATTCTTACTGCTTTTAATACGACTGCTATTATAACCAGCAATAAAATAATAATAATCTTTAAATAATTTAGTTGTACATATAACAATATTGTAAATAAGTTCTGGGAATTGAATGGAAAAGTATATTTAAATTAAATATAACTATGTTTAATTGTAGATCTTAGTAATTATAAAATCATACATATATCTATCAAAATAAAATTTTAGTTTAAACTAAGCGAGTCTTGGTTTAAAGGTGCATTTTTTATTTATATTCTTGAATTCTTTATGAGAAAAATATTCTGAGAGCAGCAAAAGCAAATTTTAAAAGCAGAAGATTTTAACTTGCTTATTTCTTACCTGAGTCTTCCTTTAGGCAGACAATTGAATGTATGTATATATTGTAACGATATATAAATATGTTGTTACATTAATTTAAAATAAAAACTTAAAAGTTCGCAAATAAAAGTAAAAAACTAACGCTAAAATTAAAATGTTTGTTAAATGTATATACATTCGCACAGATGCCAAACTTTAAAAATATTTAAAAAAAAAAAAAAGTACAAGATTTAAAAATAAAAACAGGTATTAATTAATTCTTGTAATCTGTAAATGGAAATGATTGTTTATAAATTGTTTGAAAAGCAAGCTAGCCTTGGGCTCTTATATAATTAAAATGACCTGATGAAAGATAGATAAGAAAATAAAGAGAAATTAGCTTGACCAATGGAAGCACTAAGCCTTGGCTCGGACCCTAACGAAAGTGATGGATTAGTGATGTTTTGTTGATTGAATCCGTGTGGATTAATATAAAAAGGGAAATACGGTTTTTTCTGACAGTTCCAGCTTTTTGTGTTTGAGAGATGTGATAGGATGCACATACCACACTCTCTATTTAAAAAAAAATGAAAAGACTGTGATACCTTGAACCAGCTATTTCCATCTCCAGAACATTATCTTCCAATGGAGGCATCGCAGGAATTAAAAGCAGAAACCTGGACTCTTCTACCATGAGCTATGAACTTTACAAATTAACAACAACAAAAAAAAGTTATTAAGAACTTTCGTCATTGTTTTTTTAAAGATTCAGCTAATTTAAATTTTAAAATGAACTCTTATTTGATTTTCAAATTAATAATTGATTGTTTAAATTTATATAGTTAAGTTTGCTAAAATCATTTCCATTTTATTATTTTTATTTGTAATAATATTTATTGTAGAAATTATTAAATGCATTACATTTAAGTTGGGTATAGACATTGCATAGATTCGTTAGTGGTTGATTATGTTGAAGTTTTCACATTTGGTTAGAATATATAGGTCAACGATGTTAATGCAGGCATCTTACGATGAATGCCATGGGGCCTTGTGTATTCCCTTTTGCAATTGACGTTATCAATGATTTTGTATTTTGATCGATTGTGTTTAATTTGGATGTTTTTGACCGTGGAATCTGTGCAGCCGATCTATACTCAACATTTTAAAAACAAATTTATAAAAATAATCTGTGCGAACGTATTTAAATGTTAAATTTAAGTCAGACGTGAATGGCTATATAGTTTTGTAAAGTTATATTAAGGGAGGGTAATCTTAGGTTATTCATTTCGTAGTTGAATTGGTTCAATGGATTGGATATATTTGTGTAATTGTAGATGTAGTATGAGATCCGCTATGGGCAGGATTATATATATATATATATGCCACACACCTTCTGTTTGCCTATGGATGGGTTTGTAAGATGGCAAAGGACCGCAGTCCATTCCTATGGAGTTTTATGTTTATTGTTCTACTCGCCAACAGATACCGCATTCCTGGTTGGTAGAGGGACAATTTTTTCTCTAATTCTACTTGCTGTTCAGATGTACATTCCTGACAGTACAGTATTTTGTGTTGTTGTATTTTCATGCTACATTGAATACATAAATGTATCAGATAGATTGGCGCCAGTTTGATTGCGAAATTTGTTGCCTAAGGTTAAATCAGGGAAGAATATTTTCTTTTCAAATGCAGATCTATGTAGTCTATTCATACTCGACTATCTAAATAAAATATTAAACTCATTGAAACTTAGTTAAATGTAAAATTAAAAGTTAATATAAAAATCTAAAATGTTAAACTTATTCCTCAAATTAGAATGATTTTATATGTGCGTAAATAAATATTTTTATGTGTTAATTTCTGGCAGTGGCTTTTATTTAATTATATTTAAGATATAAATTAAGATATAGATTTTTATCTCTGCATCTCCACTGAGCTAGTGACTTGGGCTAACAATAGGAATATTTAAATAACGTGGAATCTTAACAGCATGTATCTGCCTACTCTATAAATTTTTCTAGGTTTAAATGCCTAGATGGCACATTGTAGAGCAGATATCGTAGTTTGCGGTTAGATTTGAGCTTCACTTACATTTCAATCGTTATAATATATATATATATATATATAAAGTTACGGTTAACACTAACTGAAATAATCATACAAATATCTAAACCATTATACAGTTACAAATATCCAGTAACGCCTTGGTTTAAAAGTCTATCTCAATAATAGCAAACTTCAAAATTATACCACTCTGAAGTTATATGCTAAACTATGTTAAATATTGAAATATAAACCAACTCACACACAGAGCATGAAATTTTTAAATAAACAAACGATGTTAAATTTGGCTAATAAACTAACATGTTTACAAACTTATTAAAGACAAACTAAACATTAGATTTAAATCTTTATAGTAGCTCTCCCAAACTATAAATGAAAAGAAAGTTACTGTTCACAATAACTGAAATAATCATACAAATATCTAAACCATTCATCCAATAACTTCCTCTGTTTAAAAGTCTATATCTCAATAATTACGAACTTCAAAATGATACCACTCTGAAGTTGTATGTTAAACATTGTTAAATATTGAAATATAAACAAACTCAAACACAGAGCATGAAATTTTTAAATAAACAAACGATTTTAAACGATCTATTATTGAGATATAGACTTTTAAACAGAAAGCATTATTGGATATTTATAACTGTATAATGGTTTAAATATTTTTACAATTATTTCAGTTAGTGTTAATAGTAACTTTCTTTTAATTTGTAGTTGGGGGGGGGGCTATTTAAAGTTAAAATCTAATGTTTAGTTGTTTTAATAAGTTTGTAAACATGCTAGTTTATTAGCAAACTTTAAGATCCTTTGTTTATTTAAAAATTTCATGCTCTGTGTTTGAGTTGGTTTATATTTCAATATTTAACTAGTGTACAACTCCAGAGTGATATTCTTTTGAAGTTCGCTATTATTGCGATATAGACTTTTAAACAGAGGGTGTTACTGAATATTTGTAATTGTATATATATATCAGTATACACCCTCTGTATATCTATATACCATATATATATATATATATATATATATATATATATATATATTGTAATGGTATGAAGACATTGGGTTGAACATAAGGTTATGACATGCATCATCATCAATTCCAAGTCAAAAGACTAGGATAGTTTAAATATACATATAATATAATGAATATGATGAATGTGAGATATCAGCAAAAATAAATATTAACTATAAGTTCACCAACATTACAAAGAAAAATCAATAAATATTCAACAGTCAAATTATGTCAGATTTTAATGTAGTCCACTATAAACAGGCTAATTATTTATCCTTTGCTAGACTTGGGATAGATTATGTAAATAACTTTTGGATGCATAAAAATAAAGTGGTAATCCATAAGAATATAACAATTAAAAATATAATGCTAGAAAACAGATACTTGCTGAAGATCATGAATGTCCTATGGTCATTTAATACCATTAATGAACTGGCCAATTCTAAACTAAATTTCTTAATTAATACTAAAATAAAATTTGGTGTGTGGATTTAAAAATTATACTTTCTGTCATTCATCATTAAAACTGTATTGAAATCATCATCATCTGGATGTTTGTACCTTTTAAACATAAACCACAATTCATATAACTGATCAGTATGCATGAATCCAATTCAGAAAGCAAGAGATATATAATTATTAATGTGAACAAGAGATAATACTAACATACAATATTTTAAACCTAGTCTAGGATTAAATAAATTTACTCAAATAATAAAATATAAATTTACTAATAACAATTAAATTAAGGTCTAGTGAGTATTCTTTAAATTCAGCATACTGATTGTGATTAAAATAATATGAAAAATATGCTATTACATTGTAATTTACATATATTTCTAGATGTTTATACACACACACACACACATATATATATATATATATATAATAATGTAAATACACACACACACACACATATATATATATATATATATAATAACTTAAAATTAACATTTTTGAATTGTCATAAACCAATAATAAAAAATATTTTATAATACACGATAATTAATTGTAACATATATATGATTAATGACTGATAGTATGTATATGTGTCTACATGATGCAGATCTGTTTAAGCACACAGATGTGTTGTCAATTAAGAATCAATTCATTTTAATATGTAAATGATTCATATAGCATATGTGGCTATGCAAGGACACACATGCCCAGACTAATGTTTATATCCTAGAATATTTACATTTGTCAAAAATAATAAACTTATTAAAGCTTATTATATTTTTACAAAGCATAAGTAATTTGATGTTGAAAATATATCTAAATTGCACATGTATGTGTGTATCAATGTTAGTCCCCAACAAATCAAAATTATTAATGAATTACTAATGGTAAGTAAGAGGTTTTTTTTAGTAAAAAATTGCTAGGTCCAGTTTTGAATGTTTTTTTTTAAAATTCAGAATATTGTTTCTTCATTTACAATAAGAAAGATTTTTATGTTATTTTTTTTTAATTCCAAAATAACTCTTTTATGAATATGGCCTTTTTTGAGATGTATAATTTTAGAAAAACTTCTCCATTTTTAAACTTATAAATTAGAGATTTTAACTATGAAGTTAATTATTTAAATAATATTTATTCTACTCACCAACTTATAATCTGTTTGTACAGTAAGTATATCTTCTGTATGCATCCTATATAATATATATGACTATAATGTACCAGTCAAAATAGTATGGTCACTTAACAAGATTTAAATCTTAAGCAAAAATACCTCGAATCCGATCATGCTCGAGATACACAAGTCTGGAGCAATCCTGAATTCTAACCTATTTGCCTATTCTTCGAATCTCTGACCCAATGAATAACAATTCTGATGATACAGTAAAATTATTTTAAATCTGTGCCCATAAGCAAAGCGGTAGAGCATAAGATCAGACTGATGATGATGGTGGAGGTTGGAGTAGCCCAGTTATTACATTATTATAGTTATTTATTAATGCTAAGCTCTTAGCTAAAGAAAATAGTTCTAAATATTAAATCGAAATTAATAATTCAACGACAAACCAGGATTTACATGAAATAGATATATTTATTTAATAAATATAGAAAACACATATATACATTACAAAATTGCTTCACGCTTGGAGTGATCTTATACATTTTGAAAACTTGGGATTTGTTTTATAATATCCCCCTTTACATCAATTATTTCATGAATATAACTTTAGAGAATGTGTTATAAGTTGTGTAGGGTTGATATGCCAATTTACAAATGTTCACAAAGAAAATGCTGTGGATGTACAAAACAATCTACAAGATTGGAACAGATTCGAATTACAGAAAGATACATGGTGATTTAACATTAATCATTTTGACAAATAAATGGAAATGTACGGTCTCAATCTTTTATTTACAATCTTAAAATCATTACATATGTTTGATAGGCATTGTTTGGACATAGCGTCTTTAGAATAAGTATACATAAAAAACAAACAATGCGCAATATTTACGAGAATAAATTATACAAATTGATTTACCTCTCTGGGAATCGATAATGCTTTTTTTTAACGAAAGCAGTTTTAAGATCAACTTACTGAATGTATTTTACGAAATGAATCATTATCTTTAACACATCATTGAGACTTACTAAGATTAGACAGACGGATGACCAAATTCAAGAGCAAATTAACAATACTAGCATACAATAATGAAATAAGACCTCATGGCGATTGGATATTTTATCATTTTAAAGCATATTTGAAAAACGAACTTAGATTTGATATGTCCGCGCATTCTGGCAGAGCGATATCGAAAGAGGGTCTGGGTTTGAGAGCCCAGAATCTGGATGCACTGTTTTCTGCAGCACATAATATCATAACCCTCATAAACTTTATGTTCACAGGAAGTAGTGTTCCTAATTACGAACAATTTTAAAAGTAGGATGTGAGCTTTAGACGTTCCCAATGACTAAACAGTTGAGAAATGAAGAAGATAAAACATCAGAATAAAGTGGATGGTATGCCATCAACGTTTATATAATTTTATAATATTATTTAAAGTTTGGTAATGGTCTAACCTCTTGCGCAATAATCTGTTTTCAATTCCGAGTCATTTAATTAATCATAATGAATAATAATGCTTATATTTATAATATTATTAAACTAACAACATTTATATTTAAAGAATCGATTTCCAAATATGTATTGACTGGTAGAATTAGCCCTTCAGGCACCAGCAAAAAAAAAAAGGAATGGATTAATTATGCGAAGGTTCACAATCTTTTTAAAATAGAAATTTAAAGACAAACTCAAAGCAGCAAATTTAGCAAAATTCATACACAGTAAAAGTTTTTAATTTACTTTACGAATCATGAATTTAAAATGAAACCAAAATAGCGAGCAATATTTCTATTTAAATATAAAAAAAATTTATTGATAAGAGTTAAATAAAGCCCACCGTTTTTCCAAGTAAAACAATTATTTTCCCCCTTACTTGCAAATTTAGCGATTTTGGCATATTAAAGAAAATAGATTATATTTATACATTAAACAAAATACATAAAATTTTAATGGAATCGCACACATTTATATATAATTTAATTAAGCGTGAAAGGTAAGTTAAAATACATGATATTAATAAAAGATCACTGAGAGAGAGTTTAAAAGCAAAATTAGCAGAAGCTTATAAAATAATATATATATATATATATATATATATATATTAAGATATGAAGGTTGAACTATAGATTACAAATTACAAAAGTATTGACTTATGAAGACAGTTCTACGTTAAAAGGTTACCTAAGAAAAAAAAACAGCATAGCGGCATCATTAGCAATTAGCAGTCAGAAGCAATCATGTTGTATGGTCAGCTAGATGGAACATGGCAGTGGCAGGCAGACAGTTCTTCGAGAGAAGAAGAAAAAGGTGATAGATTCCATTACTCACACTTCATCGCACAGGACTTGCACTGGCTTCTTAACATTAGGGTCTTGAAACGCTGACAAAAATCTCAACTCACTAAAAGATAACTAAAACTGAAAGTCTAAAAACTCTAAGTCTAACTAACTCTCCTTTTGTTCTGTGGTTCCTTTTATAACATTTTAATACCGCCCAGAATGAAATTTCATATACCAACCTTATCTCTGTAATCCCTTTATAAAAAGCATTTAATTAGCAAAATATTTTCAACAGATAAGGCTTCAAATACCATTTTTTGCTATTTTAAAACATTCGTCAACAACTGATAAACAATTTGTTTTCGATCTTAATTACGATTGACAATTCTAATTAAAGGCAACAAGATGAATTCAAATCATTTGACAACAACTGATAAACGATTTATTTTTCGATTTTAATTAAGATTTATAAACGTTAATTATAAACAACGATCTGAATAGTGATAAAGATAATTTCAGTATTTCAAGCCTTCCCCATTTTTCTTTGTTGTTACATTAAATACACACAGATATAAAAATAATTACAAATATATAAGCAAATGTATTTTCATAGCAATAAAATTATTGCTTTAGTCATAATATATATACGCATCACTCAAACTACTGTTTCATTTTTTACTAAACAAAAATTAATTTTATTAATTTCTCTAATCATTAGGCATACAGTGTGTGGGTGAATAGCATATATTTATAGCAAGGTCTGAATTGCAGACCCCTAGGAGGTTAGTATAGATGGCGAAACATGAAGCATCGATGATGATTAGACATCGATTGCTTCATTCTTTCCCACTTAAAGTGATCAAAAAAAATCAATAAAAAAATACCTTAGTTGGAGTCTACTATCATTTTGGTGAGAAAAACAAGCCTTTTAAATATGGTAATGAAATCTTTTATTCGTTCATTTCATCTTTACCTTATTGCGGCAACTTATTACTATGTTTTCCATTACTTGCATTATTTGGTGGAGGGATTCAAATGTGAGAATGTCAATTTCCATTTTTTCATTGTCCTCAACATTGTTTATCCATGAACTGCTGCTTCTTAGTTTGTTTGTTTTTTTCAATAATATTTTCCTGGATCTGGAGGTATATAAGGGTTATATGTATGTCTTTCTAGATATCTTGTGAAAATATCAAAAGCAGTCGCAATATTGTGCTTTGGTAGATTATTATATTGTTCATTATTAAAATTATCTGGCTTTAAAAGAATTTCTCTAACTTTCTGTGATCTAATGGCATCCATTATAACATATTCACTTTGGGAGTTGAGAAGTTTTTCTCCATCTTTTATGAAACTATTTTTTTCGACATATGTCCATGCTTTAAAACAAAGTTTATCATTTCTGTTTAATGAGTTCATCTCCTCATCAATTTTGTTCTGATCATATGTCATAAATAAATAATCATAGGATTTATTAAAATGGGCAGTATTTTACACAACTAAAGATCTGCCCACTTTCTTCATTTTCATATCAGGAGGCCATTCAGCATCATTTCTAAACTTTAACTTTGATGTCTTCATTAATCCTTTATTATCACTTTTCCACAGAACATCTTTGTAATTATTATGAAAATATAACTCAGAGTTATCAATTATAATTTCAGAAGATTTATCCAAAACAGTATGTATTGTTCTATTGATCACATTTTTCATGATCGATACAGCCACTCCATTTGAAGGTGCTAAACTGGTATCATCACTTTGAGATGGGCTGGCTTGCAGTAGATTTGAAACCACCTTTTCCTCAGTACTTCCTTTATCTTTAGCTAAACTGCTCGCTTAATTGTGTTGGTGACTATTTCTTTACATTTTGTTGAGTAGAGTTGTCATTTGTATTTACTAACATATGTCATGAGGTTCCAACCTTATTTTAGTTGGTTGTAGTTCTGAGTCTTCTGTTCCACTATCTTTTAAAAGTGCTTCCATGAAAACTGTCTTATCTTTGGTTTCAGCATCAATATCCTTTGATCCAAAGGTGGAACTGTCTTCAAACCTTTCCAGTTTTCTTGTTTGGTTCATCAGGTTTTCTATTTGGTTAGCATTCTGCTTCTCTGCGGTATCTTCAATTTCATTCACTACTTTCATGTCTTCCATTACTGTGTTTTTCAAAATTGTGTTGGTGACTATTTCTGGTGGTTCTGCATTTATTTTCTTTTTGTCATTCTGGTAATCTAGTTCCTGTTCTGACTTTTGTTCTCTTATGGCTTGTGGTAATTTGATTTTTGTCTCTTCATATACTACCGGTTTCATGCTTCTTCTGAGCTGACTTATTTCTTGTTTCAGATCTTCAATGGCTTTTATTTTTTTATTTTGGATTATGGCCATCCTTTCTTTCCAGTATCTTCGGTCTTCTCTCATTTCTTGGATGAAATCGATCATTTCTGCTGACCTGGTTTCATGAGGTTTTCTCTCCTGGTGGGCTTTGGTTACATCAATAGTCTCTATTTGCTTGGTTACAGATACATTTTTGAAACCATCAGCTGGAATGTCCAAGGTAGTACTCATCTTATCAATATTTAAATTTTGGCATCTTTTAACTTCATCAAGATCTCTTATAAGCTCCTCCATCATTTCCATCAATTCTGCATCTCTTTCTGCTTGGTCTCTTTTGAGTTTCATCATTTGTTCTGCTTGGTCTTGATTTTGTTTTATCATTTCTTGAATGAGTTGCAATATCTGTCGTCATTGCTCCTATGTTTTCTTCACAATTCACTTTTGTTTTTCTTTTGAAAGATAGTCAATTTTAAATGTCTCTGTGACATATATTTTAATATTTTGATTTAAACCTTTTATTTTATGTTTAAGGTTACCTTATAATTGTTTTAAAATAAGGCTAGTTTTTTTCTTTTTTTATTTTATTCAGGATATACACCTCTCTCCCTCCTCTCTTCAACTGTCTTCATTTTGCCATTTTTTGTTGCTGCTGACTGCTGCTGATAACAGGAAAAAATATTTGATCATAACATGTATGTGTATGATCTATTGGAATTCAAACTGCCTTGCTGCTTGACTTTTGGTTGTTTTTCTGCACCTATAATAGACTCTTACAAAAAAAATGATTAGTTACTTGTTTCTACAATATCATATATGTTTGCTCATTACAATTATACATGGCAAAATAGGCAAAATGGAAAATAATTAAACTCTCTCTCAACCCCTAACTTCCTGGTTAAGACGTAGTTTATTATGTTACTGTTGGCACATTTATATGGTGCCAGCCAACAGGATATAACAAAAAAAAAAACAATTCCAAATACATCTGGGCTATTCAACTAGTAAACATGAATAAGTATTTGTTACACATTATAAACTCTATTACATATATAATGTAAGAAAATGAATGAAACATGAAGTGCACCATGTTACAATCAAGGTTTATAACTTATGGCTGCAGTACATGGGTTTTATTTATAAACATTTTTATTTTTGCATATATAACATAATAAACACATTTTATATATTTATAGAACTAGATATAGAATAAATTCACTTATGGGTGAAGGACATGGGTTTTATTTGTAAAACATTTTTATTTTCACGTATATAACATAAGAAACACATTTTATATATTTGTAAAACCAGATACAGAAAAAAAAATCACTTATGGGTGAAATACATGGGTTTTACTTGCAAAACATTTTTATTTTTGTGTATATAACATAAGAAACACATTTTATATATTTATAAAACCAGATACAGAAAAAAATTCACTTATGGTCATAACACATGGGTATCAAAATTTTTTTTCATTTTTAAAACAATATTTTTTTTTTTTTACATTTGTAGCTATAAACATAGAAAACAATATTTTTCTATAGTTGCAAAACCAGATACAACAAAAACCATTTTCATTTATGGTTGCAACATATGGACATTGGTTTTAATACAAAGTTTTCACATTTTATGTATATAAAATCAGAAAACAAACTCAGGTAGAAAGGAAATATAGATATCTATCATCAATGATCTTTTCCAACCTTTTTTTAAAAAACATACATATAAACAGAATTCAGTACTCAGGGTATGTGGGTGTTTATAACGAAGCCCCACTTAAGAAGCCAAGCCCGTAAAGAAAAAAAAATCTATTGTACCGGTCAAAATTGTATGCTCACTTAACAAGATTTAAATCTTAAACAAAAATATCTCGAATCCGATTATGCTCGAGATACACAGGTCTGGAGCAATCCTGAATTCTAACCTATTTGCCTATTCTTCGAATCTCTGACCCAATGAATAACAATTCTGATGACACAGTAAAATTATTTTAAATCCGTGCCCATAAGCAAAGCGGTAGAGCATAAGATCAGACTGATGATGATGATCGAGGTCGGAGTAGCCCAGTTATTACATTATTATAGTTATTTATTAATGCTAAGCTTTTAGCTAACGAAAATAGTTCTAAATATTAACTTGAAATTAATAATTCAACGACAAACCAGGATTTACATGAAATAAATATATTTATTTAATAAATATAGAAAACGCATATATACATTACAAAATTGCTTCACACTTGGAGTGATCTTATACATTTTGAAAACTTGGAATTTGTTTTATAAAATCCCCTTTACATCAATTATTTCATGAATATAACTTTAGAGAATGTGTTATAAGTTGTGCAGGGTTGATATGCCAATTTACAAATGTTCACAAAGAAAATGCTGTGGATGTACAAAACAATCTACAAGATCAGAACAGATTCGGATTACAGAAAGATACATGATGATTTAACATTAATCATTTTGACAAATAAATGTAAATGTACGGTCTCAATCATTTATTTACAATCTTAAAATCATTACATATGTTTGATAGGCATTGTTTGGACATAGCGTCTTTAGAATAAGTATACATAAGAAACAAACAATGTGCAATATTTACGAGAATAAATTATACAAATTGATTTACGTCTCTGGGAATTGATAACACTTTTTTTTAACGAAAGAAGTTTTAAGATCAACTTACTGAACGTATTTTACGAAAGGAATCATTATCTTTAACACATCATTGTGACTTATTAAGATTAGACGGACGGATGACCAAATTCAAGAGCAAATTAATGGTACTAGCATACATTAACAAAATAAGGCCTCATGGCGATTGGATATTTTATCATTTTAAAGCATATTTGAAAAACGAACTTAGATTTGATATGTCCGTGCATTCTGGCAGAGCGATATCGAAAGAGGGTCTGGGTTTGAGAGCCCAGAATCTGGATGCACTGTTTTATGCAGCACATAATATCATAACCCTCATAAACATTACGTTCACAGGAAGTAGTGTTCCTAATTATGAACGATTTTAAAAGTAGGATGGGAACTTTAGACGTTCCCAATGACTAAACAGTCGAGAAATGGAGAAGATAAAACATCAGTATAAAGTGGACAGTATGCCAGCAACGTTTATATAATTTTATAATATTATTTAAAGTTTGGAAATGGTCTAACCTCTTGCGCAATAATCTGTTTTCAATTCTGAGTCGTTTAACTAATCATAATGAATAATAACACTTCTATTTATAATATTATTAAACTAACAACATTAATATTTAAAGAATCAATTACCAAATACGTTTTGACTGATAGAATTAGCCCTTTAGGCACCAGCAAAAAAAAAAAAGGAATAGATTAGTTATGCGAAGGTTCACGATCTTTTTAAAATATAAATTTAAAGACAAACTCAAAGCAGCAAATTTAGCAAAATTCATCCGCAGTGAAAGTTTTTAATTTACTTTAAGAATCATGAATTTAAAATGAAACCAAAATTGCGAGCAATATTTATATTTAAATATAAAGAAAACTTTATTGATAAGTTTTAAATAAAGCCCACCCTTTTTCCAACTAAAACAATTATTTTCCCCCTTATTCGCGAATTTAGCGATTTTGGCATATTAAAGAAAATAGATTATATTTATACATTAAACAAAATACATAAAATCTTAATGGAATCGCACACATTTATATATATATAATTTAATTAAGCTTGAAAGGCAAGTTAAAATACATGATATTAATAAAAGATTACTGAGAGAGAGAGTTTAAAAACAAAATTAGCAGAAGCTTATAAAATAATATATAAATTAAGATATGAAGGTTGAACTATAGATTACAAATTACAAAAGTATTGACTTATGAAGACAGTTCTACGTTAAAAGGTTCGTTCTACGTTAAAAGGTATCATTAGCAATCAGCAGTCAGAAGCAATCATGTTGTATGGTCAGCTAGATGGAACATGGCAGTGGCAGGCAGACAGTTCTTTGAGAGAAGAAGAAAAAGGTGATAGATTCCACTACTCACACTTCATCATGCAGGACTTGCACTGGCTTCTCAAAGTTAGGGTCTTGAAATGCTGACAAAAATCTCAACTCACTGAAAGATAACTAAAACTGAAAGTCTAAAAACTCTAAGTCTAACTAACTCTTCTTTTGTTCTGTGGTTCCTTTTATAACATTTTAATACCGCCCAGAATGAAATTTCATATACCAACCTTATCTCTGTAATCCCTTTATAAAAAGCATTTAATTAGCAAAATATTTTCAACAGATAAGGCTTCAAATACCATTTTTTGCTATTTTAAAACATTCGTCAACAACTGATAAACAATTTGTTTTCGATCTTAATTACGATTGACAATTCTAATTAAAGGCAACAAGATGAATTCAAATCATTTGACAACAACTGATAAACGATTTATTTTTCGATTTTAATTAAGATTTATAAACGTTAATTATAAACAACGATCTGAATAGTGATAAAGATAATTTCAGTATTTCAAGCCTTCCCCATTTTTCTTTGTTGTTACATTAAATACACACAGATATAAAAATAATTACAAATATATAAGCAAATGTATTTTCATAGCAATAAAATTATTGCTTTAGTCATAATATATATACGCATCACTCAAACTACTGTTTCATTTTTTACTAAACAAAAATTAATTTTATTAATTTCTCTAATCATTAGGCATACAGTGTGTGGGTGAATAGCATATATTTATAGCAAGGTCTGAATTGCAGACCCCTAGGAGGTTAGTATAGATGGCGAAACATGAAGCATCGATGATGATTAGACATCGATTGCTTCATTCTTTCCCACTTAAAGTGATCAAAAAAATCAATAAAAAAATACCTTAGTTGGAGTCTACTATCATTTTGGTGAGAAAAACAAGCCTTTTAAATATGGTAATGAAATCTTTTATTCGTTCATTTCATCTTTACCTTATTGCGGCAACTTATTACTATGTTTTCCATTACTTGCATTATTTGGTGGAGGGATTCAAATGTGAGAATGTCAATTTCCATTTTTTCATTGTCCTCAACATTGTTTATCCATGAACTGCTGCTTCTTAGTTTGTTTGTTTTTTTCAATAATATTTTCCTGGATCTGGAGGTATATAAGGGTTATATGTATGTCTTTCTAGATATCTTGTGAAAATATCAAAAGCAGTCGCAATATTGTGCTTTGGTAGATTATTATATTGTTCATTATTAAAATTATCTGGCTTTAAAAGAATTTCTCTAACTTTCTGTGATCTAATGGCATCATTATAACATATTCACTTTGGAAGTTGAGAAGTTTTTCTCCATCTTTTATGAAACTATTTTTTTCGACATATGTCCATGTTTTAAAACAAAGTTTATCATTTCTGTTTAATGAGTTCATCTCCTCATCAATTTTGTTCTGATCATATGTCATAAATAAATAATCATAGGATTTATTAAAATGGGCAGTATTTTACACAACTAAAGATCTGCCCACTTTCTTCATTTTCATATCAGGAGGCCATTCAGCATCATTTCTAAACTTTAACTTTGATGTCTTCATTAATCCTTTATCATCACTTTTCCACAGAACATCTTTGTAATTATTATGAAAATATAACTCAGAGTTATCAATTATAGTTTCAGAAGATTTATCCAAAACAGTATGTATTGTTCTATTGATCACATTTTTCATGATTGATACAGCCACTCCATTTGAAGGTGCTAAACTGGTATCATCACTTTGAGATGGGCTGACTTGCAGTAGATTTGAAACCACCTTTTCCTCAGTACTTTCTTCATCTTTAGATAAATCTGCTCGCTTAATTGTGTTGGTGACTATTTCTTTACATTTTGTTGAGTAGAGTTGTCATTTGTATTTACTAACATATGTCATGAGGTTCCAACCTTATTTTAGTTGGTTGTAGTTCTGAGTCTTCTGTTCCACTATCTTTTAAAAGTGCTTCCATGAAAACTGTCTTATCTTTGGTTTCAGCATCAATATCCTTTGATCCAAAGGTGGAACTGTCTTCAAACCTTTCCAGTTTTCTTGTTTGGTTCATCAGGTTTTCTATTTGGTTAGCATTCTGCTTCTCTGCGGTATCTTCAATTTCATTCACTACTTTCATGTCTTCCATTACTGTGTTTTTCAAAATTGTGTTGGTGACTATTTCTGGTGGTTCTGCATTTATTTTCTTTTTGTCATTCTGGTAATCTAGTTCCTGTTCTGACTTTTGTTCTCTTATGGCTTGTGGTAATTTGATTTTTGTCTCTTCATATACTACCGGTTTCATGCTTCTTCTGAGCTGACTTATTTCTTGTTTCAGATCTTCAATGGCTTTTATTTTTTTATTTTGGATTATGGCCATCCTTTCTTTCCAGTATCTTCGGTCTTCTCTCATTTCTTGGATGAAATCGATCATTTCTGCTGACCTGGTTTCATGAGGTTTTCTCTCCTGGTGGGCTTTGGTTACATCAATAGTCTCTATTTGCTTGGTTACAGATACATTTTTGAAACCATCAGCTGGAATGTCCAAGGTAGTACTCATCTTATCAATATTTAAATTTTGGCGTTTTTTAACTTCATCAAGATCTCTTCTAAGCTCCTCCATCATTTCCATCAATTCTGCATCTCTTTCTGCTTGGTCTCTTTTGAGTTTCATAATTTGTTCTGCTTGGTCTTGATTTTGTTTTATCATTTCTTGAATGAGTTGCAATATCTGTCGTCATTGCTCCTATGTTTTCTTCACAATTCACTTTTGTTTTTCTTTTGAAAGATAGTCAATTTTAAATGTCTCTGTGACATATATTTTAATATTTTGATTTAAAATTTTTATTTTATGTTTAAGGTTACCTTATAATTGTTTGAAAATAAGGCTAGTTTCTTTCTTTTTTTATTTTATTCAGGATATACACCTCTCTCCCTCCTCTCTTCAACTGTCTTCATTTTGCCATTTTTTGTTGCTGCTGACTGCTGCTGATAACAGGAAAAAATATTTGATCATAACATGTATGTGTATGATCTATTGGAATTCAAACTGCCTTGCTGCTTGACTTTTGGTTGTTTTTCTGCACCTATAATAGACTCTTACAAAAAATGATTAGTTACTTGTTTCTACAATATCATATATGTTTGCTCATTACAATTATACATGGCAAAATAGTGGAAAATAATTAAACTCTCTCTCAACCCCTAACTTCCTGGTTAAGACGTAGTTTATTATGTTACTGTTGGCACATTTATATGGTGCCAGCCAACAGGATATAACAAAAAAAAAAAAAAAAAACAATTCCAAATACATCTGGGCTATTCAACTAGTAAACATGAATAAGTATTTGTTACACATTATAAACTCTATTACATATATAATGTAAGAAAATGAATGAAACATGAAGTGCACCATGTTACAATCAAGGTTTATAACTTATGGCTGCAGTACATGGGTTTTATTTATAAACATTTTTATTTTTGCATATATAACATAATAAACACATTTTATATATTTATAGAACTAGATATAGAATAAATTCACTTATGGGTGAAGGACATGGGTTTTATTTGTAAAACATTTTTATTTTCACGTATATAACATAAAAAACACATTTTATATAATTGTAAAACCAGATACAGAAAAAAAAATCACTTATGGGTGAAATACATGGGTTTTACTTGCAAAACATTTTTATTTTTGTGTATATAACATACGAAACACATTTTATATATTTATACAAGCAGATACAGAAAAAAATTCACTTATGGTCATAACACATGGGTATCAAAATTTTTTTTCATTTTTAAAACAATATTTTTTTTTTTTACATTTGTAGCTATAAACATAGAAAACAATATTTTTCTATAGTTTGCAAAACCAGATACAACAAAAACCATTTACATTTATGGTTGCAACATATAGACATTGGTTTTAATACAATGTTTTCACATTTTATGTATATAAAATCAGAAAACAAACTCAGGTAGAAAGGAAATATAGATATCTATCATCAATGATCTTTTCCAACCTTTTTTTAAAAAACATACATATAAACAGAATTCAGTACTCGGGGTATGTGGGTGTTTATAACGAAGCCCCACTTAAGAAGCCAAGCCCGTAAAGAAAAAAAAATCTATTGTACCGGTCAAAATTGTATGCTCACTTAACAAGATTTAAATCTTAAACAAAAATACCTCGAATCCGATTATGCTCGAGATACACAGGTCTGGAGCAATCCTGAATTCTAACCTATTTGCCTATTCTTCGAATCTCTGACCCAATGAATAACAATTCTGATGACACAGTAAAATTATTTTAAATCCGTGCCCATAAGCAAAGCGGTAGAGCATAAGATTAGACTGATGATGATGATGATCGAGGTCGGAGTAGCCCAGTTATTACATTATTATAGTTATTTATTAATGCTAAGCTTTTAGCTAACGAAAATAGTTCTAAATATTAACTTGAAATTAATAATTCAACGACAAACCAGGATTTACATGAAATAGATATATTTATTTAATAAATATAGAAAACGCATATATACATTACAAAATTGCTTCACACTTGGAGTGATCTTATACATTTTGAAAACTTGGAATTTGTTTTATAAAATCCCCTTTACATCAATTATTTCATGAATATAACTTTAGAGAATGTGTTATAAGTTGTGCAGGGTTGATATGCCAATTTACAAATGTTCACAAAGAAAATGTTGTGGATGTACAAAACAATCTACAAGATCAGAACAGATTCGGATTACAGAAAGATACATGATGATTTAACATTAATCATTTTGACAAATAAATGTAAATGTACGGTCTCAATCATTTATTTACAATCTTAAAATCATTACATATGTTTGATAGGCATTGTTTGGACATAGCGTCTTTAGAATAAGTATACATAAGAAACAAACAATGTGCAATATTTACGAGAATAAATTATACAAATTGATTTACGTCTCTGGGAATTGATAACACTTTTTTTTAACGAAAGAAGTTTTAAGATCAACTTACTGAACGTACTTTACGAAAGGAATCATTATCTTTAACACATCATTGTGACTTATTAAGATTAGACGGACGGATGACCAAATTCAAGAGCAAATTAATGGTACTAGCATACAATAACAAAATAAGGCCTCATGGCGATTGGATATTTTATCATTTTAAAGCATATTTGAAAAACGAACTTAGATTTGATATGTCCGTGCATTCTGACAGAGCGATATCGAAAGAGGGACTGGGTTTGAGAGCCCAGAATCTGGATGCACTGTTTTCTGCAGCACATAATATCATAACCCTCATAAACATTACGTTCACAGGAAGTAGTGTTCCTAATTATGAACGATTTTAAAAGTAGGATGGGAACTTTAGACGTTCCCAATGACTAAACAGTCGAGAAATGGAGAAGATAAAACATCAGTATAAAGTGGACAGTATGCCAGCAACGTTTATATAATTTTATAATATTATTTAAAGTTTGGAAATGGTCTAACCTCTTGCGCAATAATCTGTTTTCAATTCTGAGTCGTTTAACTAATCATAATGAATAATAACACTTCTATTTATAATATTATTAAACTAACAACATTAATATTTAAAGAATCAATTACCAAATACGTTTTGACTGATAGAATTAGCCCTTTAGGCACCAGCAAAAAAAAAAAGGAATAGATTAGTTATGCGAAGGTTCACGATCTTTTTAAAATATAAATTTAAAGACAAACTCAAAGCAGCAAATTTAGCAAAATTCATCCGCAGTGAAAGTTTTTAATTTACTTTAAGAATCATGAATTTAAAATGAAACCAAAATTGCGAGCAATATTTATATTTAAATATAAAGAAAACTTTATTGATAAGTTTTAAATAAAGCCCACCCTTTTTCCAACTAAAACAATTATTTTCCCCCTTATTCGCGAATTTAGCGATTTTGGCATATTAAAGAAAATAGATTATATTTATACATTAAACAAAATACATAAAATCTTAATGGAATCGCACATATATATATATATATATAATTTAATTAAGCGTGAAAGGCAAGTTAAAATACATGATATTAATAAAAGATTACTGAGAGAGAGGTTTAAAAACAAAATTAGCAGAAGCTTATAAAATAATATATAAATTAAGATATGAAGGTTGAACTATAGATTACAAATTACAAAAGTATTGACTTATGAAGACAGTTCTACGTTAAAAGGTTCGGTATCATTAGCAATCAGCAGTCAGAAGCAATCATGTTGTATGGTCAGCTAGATGGAACATGGCAGTGGCAGGCAGACAGTTCTTTGAGAGAAGAAGAAAAAGGTGATAGATTCCACTACTCACACTTCATCATGCAGGACTTGCACTGGCTTCTCAAAGTTAGGGTCTTGAAATGCTGACAAAAATCTCAACTCACTGAAAGATAACTAAAACTGAAAGTCTAAAAACTCTAAGTCTAACTAACTCTTCTTTTGTTCTGTGGTTCCTTTTATAACATTTTAATACCACCCAGAATGCAATTTCATATACCAACCTTATCTCTGTAATCCCTTTAAAAACAGCATTTAATTAGCAAAATATTTTCAACAGATAAGGCTTGAAATACCATTTTTAGCTATTTTAAAACATTTGACAACAACTGATAAACAATTTGTTTTCGATCTTAATTGTGATTGACAATTCTAATTAAAGGCAAGAAGATGAATTCAAATCATTTGACAACAACTGATAAACAATTTTTTTTTCGATTTTAATTAAGATTTATAAACATTAATTATAAACAATGATCTGACTAGTGATAAAGATAATTTCAGTATTTCAAGCCTTCCTGATTTTTCTTTGTTGTTACATTAAATACTACAGATATAAAAATAATTACAAATATATAAGCAAATGTATTTTCATAGCAATAAAATTATTGCTTTAGTCATAATATATATGCGCATCACTCAAACTACTGTTTCATTTTTACTAAACAAAAATTAATTTTATTAATTTCTCTAATCATTAGGCATACAGTGTGTGGGTGAATAGCATATATTTATAGCAAGGTCTGAATTGTGGACCCCTAGAAGGTTAGTATAGATGGCGAAACATGAAGCATCGATGATGATTAGACATTGATTGCTTCAATAATAACTTTAATTGTCCTTCCTTTCATATTAGATAAAACTATATATATATATATATATATATATAAAACTATATATATATATATATATATATATGAAACACAATGAAATGTCAGTACAAACTCTAACATTGTGACATTATCAGAGGCTCTACTTCTTGCCTTTAGCTATAAGTTAATAATATTAGGAACTGTAAAACTGTTGTATATCTCAAGAATGATTTAAATCCATCTTTTTAGAGTATATTATGGAATCTAAAAATAACAATTAAGTATATTATTTATTTATCTTGACTAAAATCCTATCAAAACAACTTTGTAGGATATGATCAAGATATTTTATTTTTAAAAAATCTTAATCCAATTAAAAATACAGTAGAATTTTATAATTACTAGTATATCTATTAGAACATAAAACATGCATTATATTTTTCTCTTTATTTCTTGATCAAAATCAAATGAAAAATGAAATATATCATGTGTAATTTATATATTTTTTAATTCAACTTTATTAGTTAACTCTTAACTGTTATTCCAGTGCAATTTAAAAAAAATATTTGCAAAAAAATTGTGTTTATTTTTACTTTTTCTTTCAACTTTATATATACATTAGTATGTTGTATGCCTAGAGAAACAGAACTGCTTTAATGTATATATGCATATTGTAGTTAAATAAATGTACAATGTATTATAATAAAAAAGATAAAAATGCAGGTTTATTACAGCAAGACAAAACTCTATGCTATTCAGAGTATCTCAGAGGATAAATAAACCCCATACTGGATTAGTTACAATATTAGACTCTATGACTAACAATATTAATATCTCAGGGTTGATTTTCATCTACTATATGTAAATTTTAATTAAGCTGAATCAATTTGTTCTTCACAAGGCTAGTAAGATGATCCTAAACTCTCATTTTGCATTAATTAGATTGAATTTCAGAGTTTTAGCAACAAATAATAATTACTATTCTTACAATTATTATTCTCAGAAATTGTGATATAAAATGATTTATTGTTAATATGGATAAATAACATATTTTTAATAAATATCTTGAATGAATATAAATGTTACAATGTAAGAGAATGAAACAAAGAAGAATATTTCTCTTAAGCAACAGGTAAGAAATTATAAATTTATGTGACCAAATTGTACTTTATTTATTGATGAACATTTTTAATAATGAAACACAAAGATATAATAATTAATAAATATATTTATTAACAAAAAAATTTTAAATAAAAAATGTAATAACAATAATGATAATAAAGCATCAGCAATGACTTCAAATCTTTTCATAATGTTATAGATTATGGAAAATGAATTCTTATTTCTAGTGACTATACTATAGAGTGTATCACTACATGGTGCAAATGATATATTGTATTGCAGAAGATTGTTAAAGATAATATAAAATCTCCACATTATCTATAAATAAGAGATGAATATTTTATTATACCTCATTAACATAAACAAATCCATCTTTTATAGGTAACCAGTTTAACACTTTGTTAACACCTAAGATAAAAATAATATTTACTCAACTTTAAAATGCTATTCTATATTACTTTATTCCATTTAACTTCTAAAATACAGATGGCATTTTGGATGTTTATTAAGCTAATATTATACATAAACCGCAAAATATATTGTCTGAAGTTTTTTCCAACTAAACAAAATATTGATCAAAGTATCAGTGTCACCACCATTTACACTTTATTAAAAAAATTTTATGAACTTTGAGATATACCATTAATGCTTATAATAACAATCAGAATAATATTTATGAAATATTTAATTCTACAAAGCATTAGCTTACACATATATTTTAGAAAACTTTAATTCTAGAATATGCAGAATGGAATTAAGAGACAAATAAAATATACAACATATTAAATATTATATCTCGATTATTAATTAATTAATTGTTCTTAATCAACTGACAACCGATCTGCATAAATACAAAGTATAATACATACACTCTTAAATACTATAAGATTAAAACATTTTACCTGAATAAATTTTGATACCTTTCTTTTTGTGAAAATATTTATTAAACATAATCATTATAAATATTATAAAATTAAACTAATTTGATAATTATGTTATATCCTTAAGATAATAATTCATAGTCTTTAAAACATTCCAAATAGTTATCCAGGACCAATCAGTCATGTATCCATAATTATGAAATCATTGATATTTTAACTTTAAAACTTTCTAATACTTATGTTTATCAACACTTAATCCTTATGAAACATAATAATAAAAATTTAGCCTTTTAGACACAAATCCACCAATGGTCAGTTTTCAAACAACATTTTGACCAGCATATAATTGTTTTGTATTACATACTTACTAAATGCAGTAATTAATCATTTAGAGCGAACTTTTTGTAGATTGTAAAATTCCTAGGTGTATTTATGAAAATAAAAATTAATAAATATAAATTCATTTATTAACAGTCATTTTCATAATAAATAAACATAACTTTACATTGTTGTGGTTATTGCAATTGTAAATAATTATTATTCCACTCTTTGCATTAGCTTTTCAGAATAAATCCAAAGCTTTAGATAGTTTTTTGTAAATATTATAATGTGCAATTCATAAATTAATTAACTCACATTAGTTTTATAATACTCATTTAAAATTTTATTTTGATACAGGAAATATAATCCCAAGCAACTGATTTCTGATTTGGACAAGAGATGAATAAGTAATGCAGTTCAAATAAATTTAGCATTCCATGAAACAATCTTAAAGTTTTTATAGTAAATTTAAATATTTGGTTTTCATTTTTTTATATTCTCTAACACTTGATATTTGTTGTTATACATTTAATTTCTCCATTCAGGACTTTGTAAAGGACAATTTGTCATTAACCTTCCTGAAATCTAATAGATTTCTGTGTTTTTTAACTTGCTATAAACTTTCATTGTAATAATAACCCATTATTATTTATCAGAATATAATGCATTTGACCTTATTTGATAAATATTTTTGTTTCAAAATTAAACAAATTTTAAAAATCCATGTTTGATTTTCAGAAATATGTTAAAAATTAGATTTCAATCAAAACAAAGCACTGTTTGTTCATTAAATTTCAGAGGGAAAAAATTCAATTTGCAAAATGAGCAAAATCTTCTTTGTTTGATGTTTGTTTTTCAAATATCAATGAATCATTATTAATATTAAGTAAATGAATCAACTTATGGTTTAATAGTTAATTTTTATTAGTAACTTATACGACATTGCTATATTTTCTAGAAGATTGTCAATGATGCCATTTTCTAAAAAGATTGTATTTTCTGTGATCACAATTTCCATGGTATCCATTACACTGAAAAATACAATTTTTTATATTTAAAAATAAAACAATTTTATAAAAAATAAATATTTAATATATATATATATATATTAATAACTATCACACAATTATTGTGCAACAATAATCAGAAACTTTTCAAAAAATGAAGATTTTAATCAATCATTCATAATAATTTCTCAAAGTAATACTGCAGAGTTATTGCAAAGTTTAATACTTCCAAGAATAAAATCAGCTCTCATCATTGTCAAGCTTAATCTATATGGAAATTACTACTTTTTCAATTTTCGTGATATCTGCATTTTTTTTTTTAAATTAAATTATTAAAATTAAAAAAATGTGAAATTGAAAGTTTGAAAAAAAAACAAGTTCACAAAATCTCTCAGTAACAAAATATATAGGTACTGAATTGAGTTCACATGTATATGACTATATAAGGTAATGAGCTTGGATTGAATATATTATAGTGTTTTCAATTTAAGTATCATAGTTTTGTAGTTAAGTAGAGATAAAAGGTTGCATTAGATCCTAAGATCTAGGTGTGGTTCTTTAAGATCCAAGGCTCCTCACTGACAAAGGCCACAAGACAGAAAGTAGTCTGGAGATATCGGATGAATAGGAATGAGATGGGGATTTTATGCACAAGCCTTCTGGCATACATTGATTATTCTGGCTTGCATTAAGTGGAAATACATATAGAGTGTTTTGCCTGATTTAATATTTCATTTTTGTTGTGTTTGAGAGAAATAGAGAGAGCAATAGAATGACTAGGAATAAAGAGAGAGATAATATTAATAGGTGGTAAAGGCATATGTACATTATCAGATCTTTTATTTGCAGATGATGTCTTCTTGTGCACAGAAGAAAGGAAAGATATGGAAGTTAGGTTGAGGACATGCACAAGGGTAGATACAAAAAAGAGAATAAATTTACTAAAGAAAAATCCAAAGTAACAGTGATAAATACTGGGGAAAGTCAAGACAATAAATTTTTATTGGGGTATATAAAGGGTAGTAAATAGATATATCTACTTGGGAATTGTCTTAAGTAATCAATGCAATTGCTTGTATGTATGGGAGAAAAAAATGGTAAATGAAGCAAAAAAAAAGAAAAGGACTGATAAAAAAATTAACAGTGTTTTCATATAATAATATGATGTAGCTAGAATTGTATTGAAGGAAGTGGCGGGAGCAGGATTAAGATATGGTAATAATGCATTATGTGTTAGTAAATGGGCTTTAGATTACTTAGAAAAAGCACAAAGTGAAGTAAGAAGATATGCATTCTATGTAAATATGAGGATGGCAAAGGAAGCAATTCAAGGAGTAGTGGAATGGTCAAGTTTTTCTATGAGAGATGCAAAAAGCAAAATGTAAATGTTCAGTATATTGCAATTTATGGATGATAAAAGAATAGCCAAAATAGTATTTAATTGTATTATGATTAATTGACAGGCAATAAGATGAGTGAGAAATGTAGTATGGTATATAGAAGATTTGATAAATAATTTATGTCATCACACATATACAAAAGATGAGATAATTGTATTAGGAGAATTGTTCAGTGTTAAAATGACAAGGAATGGGATAGAAGAATAGATGAAATAATAAAAAAATAGGGAGTAGGAGAGATATGGAGAGTAATAAAAGTTATATATATATATATATATATATATATATATATATATATATATATATATATATATATATATATATATATATATATATATATATATATATATATATATATATTCTAACCTCAACATTAGGCAAGTACATAGTCGATTGAACATAACTCTGGAACTAACTAAACAGGGAACTAATGATAGTAATAATAAGATTATGTATACCTAGGCACCAAATTGGTACTATGAAATGATAATGCCCACCAGAGATTTATCATCCATGCTTATTACTATAGGATATAATGAAAAAAGCAAATAAAATGTCTCAAAAAATATATAATGCTGATACATCCAATTCAATTTATTATATTCTTAATATTAAACTTACTAACAATTACGTATATCCTCTCGTGATAAGTTATTACTGCTAACTAAATAAAATAGACCAATTTCGCCCCGACTTTATGCAGATATATGATCTCGGGCAGTAATTACAAGAATGTTTGTGTATTTCTGATATATAAATGACCAGAAATAAATTAGTAATCGATGCGGAGAACTCTTATCTTATGTTTAAAATACATACTATAAGATTATTTATAATTCAAAGTAGATAAAAGAAACGTTATAAATTCTTCCATTTAACCCAACTACTATTATTTTCGTTGCAGCATCTATCACTTTTAACAGTCACAATTATATAACACTAAATGTCTCTGTTATGTTCTCCTTTATTTCTTCTTAACTGACAACCCTTAATTTCATTTTTCTTAAATACACATATATACCATCCAACAAACTATAGATTCATTATCATTATTATAATAGTATTTCCTAATTTTAATACTTACACTACTTGACTTCCAAGCTATCTCTCTTAGATTTAATAATCGAAGGACTCAAATTTCTCAAGGTCTTGATCTTCTAATGAGGTGCAACAATTAATGCTTATAGTGCAATGGATATGATCCCAATACTTGCTAAATTAAATTTTAATGTGAATTTAGCAGTGCAAATCATCTTAAATACCAAAAGCAGAAAAGGGATTTTATGTCTAGTTCTAATATTCATAACATTGCAACGAACCAAATAAACAATTTATCATATCTAAATTGACTATTTTCTCTCATGATATTTTATTTCGTATCATCTGTTTGCCAAATTTAACTAGTATTTTTAAATGTATTACGTTTTAGGAGTCGGGCATAGCCTTTATACCCACGAAATGATCGCCCCTACCCTATATAAAAAAATATTTCTTGGTTGATATTTTACAAAGGTGAATTATGAAAATCAGTCGTGGAAATAAACTATGGAAGTAAACCAGGAAATCAATCATGGAAATCCATCATGGGAATCAATCATTTAAATCACTCAACATAAGACAATTCATAAATTTAAATGTGATCTGGCAATAAAACATTTTATTTATACCACGTTTATAAAATTGGTAATGGTAATATAAAGAATGCACCGTTTATAAGGTGGTAAGGTTGTAGATATAAGTTCTGGATATACATCCTAGATATTTGAAATATTAAAACACAAGAACCACATGTAAATTTATAACAATAACAATTATTTATTATACTTAAATAAAGAATATATATATATCACCACCACCTTAAATATTATACTCATTGAAAAATACATATTTAGCTTTCGCTTTAAGACCTATGAAATTCCCTTTACCTAATAATATTAATAATAATATTAATAATAATAATAATAATACATAGTAATAATAATAATAATAATAATAATAATAATAATAATAATAATAATAATAATAATAATAATAATAATAATAATAATAATAATAATAATAATAATAATAATAATAATAATAATAATAATAATAATTAACTAATAATAATAATAATAATAATAATAATAAATTATATAATTTCAGATTATTTGAATTTTCTTAAACTTAATCACAGTTTTGAAATACCAATTTAATGTTAATGCGCTTATGCAAGTAATCACAATTCCGCATTTAAATATAAATATGAAATTATCTTATAACTTTACCTAACGGCCTACTCAATTTTGACCCCCCCCCTCATCACAACAATTATATATTGAACTATTCCAACAAGCAATAATATATTGTATTTTCTATGTAAAGATAATATTATATCCAAATTTTTTAACCATCTTAAATAATTGAGTGAAATATAAAACTATAGTTTTATTTCCATGCATACTAGATATTCATTGCTATCCCCCTGTGATTCAGATCATGTTACCACTCTAACTATGATATCCATTCTGATATGCTAAGATATTGTAACAGCTTGATGATATCTAATTTTATTACCTTTCACAAACTTCGACTACAGGTCAGCTACATTATAAATTAAAGTAAGTCTCTGTCATCCCCCGCATCAACCCACACATCTGATTATAACTCTAATTCTGGAATATCAATCTTTATCATATCTTGCAAAAACCCTCCAGATATTTTATAGCATTTCACAACACACACATTAATGTAAGTATGAAGAATTAAACAATTCAAAATTTCAAATGTTAGCATTGGCCAGAGAACTGCCTTCTTGCTGAGGCTACATATGTGAAGAACTAGGGTCTACAAATTTACTTTAAATAGGCATGCAAAATATTTTACCACAACTGTATGAATAACTACCTACTTAAATAATAAATAAAAATGGAACTGGATCAAGTCTTCGATCTCCCAACATTTGCATACATAGCAACTAAATTATAGAATAATTATTTTTATATATCCATTCAAGGTGGTACAATAACACTACCTCAGTAATACTTAGCATTTACCACTTCATATATATGTGCATGGATGAATATAGTCTTGATGCAAAATAACAAAGTTTTGACCGAGCATGAACAAAACCTCTTAACTATATTAAATTTCACAATCAAGCCCCAGCAACATTCATCTCAGATTTGTGATCCAGACAGATCTTATTTACATGGTAAGGCATAGCAGCGACCATACAAATACTTTTCACACATCTAATAATAGGCATATAACTTTGATAATAAAAAAAAATATTTCCCTTTTTTATGATAAATGTATAAGCATTTATGCTTCCTTATTATTATACATTAACATTTTTTTCAAGAGATTCTTATAAGTCAAAATCATTTCTTTTTTTTTTAAAAAAAAAAAACTCCTATAATTGTTAAATATCTATTAAACATACTAACAAACATATAAATAAAAGCAAAATAAACAAACAATAAAACATTATGTATTGTCCCTTTGGTTTGGGTGCCTTCGCAGCTCAGTCTGAATATTTTGTATAGTCAAGGCCAATTTGACAAAAAAACATGTATGTATTGTCCATAAACACCAATTACCATTTTTAGTTCACTGCTTTGGAAAACACATTATATCTATCTTACATTAATGATTATAGGCATACATATTTTTTTTTCATTCAAGATGTTGTTACATTGATCACAATAATTAAAACTGCTGAAAATTAGTCCTGCAATTTACTTTTGTGTTTTAAGTACTTTTCTTCTGGGTTTGAATCCAGAAACTTGGTTTTACATTTTAGTCCATAACTTTATTTTTTTAAGCTTCATTTTTTGTTTCTTTTAGGAGGAAAAAAATCAAACAAAATAGTGTTTTAGATGTTCTTTTCTCATGTATGTTCTTACATGAGTATATATCTTACTTTATATGAAAATCCAATTGTTCCTTGAAGTTTTATTTAGTTAATCCATGGATAAAATATTGTTCCTGGGGTGTCTTCTTTTAAATAAACTTTTTAAAGCCAATTACAAAGATTAAGGTATTGAGTCCAGAACTTTTTATTGTAAACTAATTTTGCCATAATTAATTTTGGAGAGAGATTTGTGAGAGAGATTTGTACACTATTTATTTGTTTTTAACTGTTCATCTTAAGGAATATATACACACTTCTTAATAAATTGAATCACTTGCTGTCTCAGAGAAAACAGTCAGAGAAGATGATCAGATATAAAATTAGCAAGAAAAAAATCCCCCTTTCTTCATTTGCACTAGCTTTTATTAAAAAATAAAAAGGCCACCTGCAAGTTTTTTGCTTTGATTTTTCTAATCTACCAATTCTCTCTCTCTGAAGGCAACCTTTTGACAACATTTGTTAATTGTTGGTTTTGGTTTATAGTTTTTAGCTCTGATTATATTTTATTTTTTTCTTTCTTAACACATTTTACACTGCTTTGATTTACAAGAAATGTTATATAAAATAATACAGAATAGCAGGTAATTTTTAAAACTGATATTATATAAATTTCTTTTTTAAAACTTAAATCAAATTTAGAACTGAAAACAGTAACCACTTCCTGTAAAACCCATACAAATAAATTTGTTTTACATGATACTATCAAATAGTGTAAAGTACAATGTGTAAATTTCTACAAAGAGAAAAAAAAGCATCTATATATGCGTCATACATGCACATACACATGCACATACAATACTAAATAATGAACTTCTCATTTATATTCATATTAGTGCAAAATATCTTTCATGATTTCCTAAAAAATTAAACCTATTCTCATGAAAAGAACTGTCAAACTAATGTTATCTATAACAAGTTCAATTTCAATTTGTACTTACATTTTTATTCATAAATACCATAGTTCGCAAGACCTTTCTGTTTAGATATATAAATGAACTTTTTTTAAGATATTATAGTGTGCACAATAGTCAATCCCCCTTCTCTCTACATAATGATACACTATAATTTTAAATAAAATACAAACAGACTTATCTGTATACATTAAATTTAAGTCACATGGTTATTGGTCTCTCTAAATAAAGCTTTTAATTTTTCTTTAACTTAGAAAAAAAAATTTACTCTGATATAGTTAAGGAACTAATCCTACTATTTATTTCACAATCACTTGTTTTTCTACAAAAAAACTAAGGGTTACAACCCCCCCCCCCTCATTATATAATTTTTTTTATCATTTACTAATCAAACTTAAACTACATAAGGTATGTATATATCTCAGGTTTACTGGTACTATATATGTTGCTTATCATATTTCCAATGGAACAGCTTTCAAACTCTATGCATTATACATTCTTCAACATCAACCTATCTACTACCTCATATTCCAACATGAAATATCTAATAACTAACCATTTCAACTTACTGTTAATTTTATTGCAAAATAATAAATCTATAATATTGTAACTTGTTTCACTAAACCACAAATGCTATCATTCTTTTTAAAATCATTACTGACCACATCAGATCCCCCAGGCAATCTAGACCAGTGGTTGTGCAGCTTGACATTGCAGCTGCCTTTGATTCTATTCAACTCAATACCCTTTTAAACTTACTTGGTGAGCATGACATTTCTACTGGAATCATAAATATTATTAGAAACCTTCTTTACAATCGTGAATTGAGATCTCACTTAATGGGAAGCTTTCTCCCCCATTCTACACCACATCCTCCATTCCACAAGGCTCTTCTCTGAGTGCCCTGTTTTTCATTACTTACCTCAACCCTCTGCTTCTTCAAATTGAGAGATCTCTTCCTGGCATTCATATCCCAATTTTAAATACATCAATTCATCACATCACCTATATGGATGACTTGGCCATTTTCCTTCCATCAAAAAAATTAATTCCAAGACTCTTATCAATATTCAAAGAATTCTCCGATCAATCCGGCCTCAAATTTAATATGGTCAAGTCATCTGCCTGGTATATATCTTCGAGTAAGACCATTCCATGACCATTTGCAGCAAAGCCTCAGAACTTCTTGGGCTTTCCTATATTTGAATCCATGTCTGCCATGAGGAGATCTATCCAAGGAAGGCTACTTCAATCCACACAGAGAATCACATCCTCTCTATCCAAAGTTTACATGTCCATGTTCACCAAGTCCTCCCTCATCAACATACTAATATTCCCTAGAATATCCTATTTCATCACAGTAGTCAATTTTACCAAAGTCTTCATCAGGAAAATACACAAGATGTGCACTGATGTGATTAGAGGGGGAAAAGTGCAACCATAAACTTGAGAAATCTACAGAAACACACAAAAGTCAATGGATTATCCCTACATAGATACTTTCATATTCTAACATTCCTACAATTTTTTCTACATAATGTGTCTGCAATATCCTAACTACTCACATTCCAGAGAGGTCACTCCCACAGATAAGCTGTCCCCTATTGGTACTAACTGGCTGGCAGCCTCGAATGTCTTATCTCCAAACATACTATGCTTCCTATAAAATTGTCCTCAATGAAAATCAAGTTCTGTGATGCATACTACATCCTTAATCCTGATGTTTTTGCAGGATCAACTATCTTCAGGCTTAAAAACCATCTGCTAATCAAGAAATTTAAGCGATGGTTTCTTGAACCCAAATATTTTGATTTCCTGATGAAGATAAAATATTAATGCCTTGCCTACTAAACACTTTCTGGTGCATCACCGAGGATTCTCAAACATAGAGTCCATTTGCTCACTATGCCTCAGAGAGGATAAAACTTGCCTTCACCTCCTCAGCCATTGTTTTTCCATTCACCCCTACAGAGTCCTTATAGCCTCCATGTTAAATAATAATACGCCTGCCCTGTCGACTCTCATTGACAATATACTATGTGGATCCATCCCAGAGATACGAATAACAACATTTATACTGTTTTCACTATGGTATACATGGTACTGGCTTACCTTTAATCATGCACTAGAGTGTCTGCTTGAACTCTATAATAACAACATGAAAAAAATTCGGAAAAGGGACCAGAATTTGGCCCCCTACTACATCTATGACTCCACATGGAGGTTATTGATCTCGCCCCCAAATCTGATCCCTTTCATTCCTAAATAGAAATCTTCCCTGGAGAGTAATTTGAGGGTGAATGGCCTGCATCACTTTGTAATAACTTACCTGGCTCCGCATGATTATTGCCCAGATCCTGAGTGGTTATGGAAGTAACCTCCGATATGAAGGGTCAATTTGGTCATATGGAGCATGGACAAAGGATTAGAACTATCACTGAACTATATGAGACATGCAAGCTTGGTCATCTATATCAACAGGATACTATTCCAGACTCGTTTCTTGCAGATATGCTTCATATTAGTCCTTTTAGCTGGTGTCAAACAAGATATCAATAGTGAGCTTTCATCCCAATGATTATAATGTAATATATCCTATGTTTAACTATTATCATATATTGTAACTAAATTTCTGAATAAAATTCTATATTTTATAAAATAAAATAAAACTCTTTAATTTCATTTTCTTAAACACATATGTATGCCTTCCAACTAAATATGGATTCATTATCATTATTTACAGATTTTAATACTTACACTACTTGAACTTCCAACCTAGCTTTCTTAGATTTAATAATCGAAGTACTCAGATTTATCAAGGGTCTTGATCTGCTAATGAGGTGCAATTATTTATGATTACAATGCAATGGATATGATCCCAACACTTGTTAAATTAAATTTTAATGTGAGTTTCAACAGTGGAATCATATTAAATACCAACAGCAAAAAATGTATCTTATGTCTACTTCTAATATTTATAACATTACAACGAACCAAATAATTGAATTTATCATATCTAAATATTATTTTCTCTCGTGTTATTTTATTCTGTATCATTTGTTTGCCAAATTTAGCTAGTATTTTTAAATCTATTACATTTTAGAAGTTGGGTATATTCTTTATCTCCACAAAATGATCATTGCCCCTATATATAAAAAAAACCTTTCTTGGTTGATATTTTACAAAGATGAATTATGGAAATCAGTCATGGAAGTAAACTATGGAAGTAAACCAGGAAATCAATCATGAAAGTCCATCATGGAAATCAATCATAGAAATCAATCATGGAAATCTATCATGGGAATCAATCATATAAATCAATCATACAAATCACTCAACATAAGACAATTCATGGCATCAACACATTTTATTTATACCACATTTATAAAATTGGTTATGGTAATATATAAAATGTACCTTTTATAAGGTCTTAAGGTTCTATATATGAGTTGTGGATATAGCTTCTATATATTTGAAATATTAAACACAAGACACACATGTAAATTCATAACAATAACAAACATTTATTACACTTAAATAAGAAAACACACACAAGCATATATATATATATATATATATATATATATATGCTTGTGTGTATATATATATATATATGATATATATATGATATATATATATATATATATATCACTACAATCTTAAATATTATATTCATTGTTAAATTAAAATGTACTCTCCTTTATATGGCATTCACTTTAACTAAAAAAAAAAAAAAAAACAAGTAATAATAGTAAAAAAAGTTATATATTTCAGATTATTTGAATTTCCTTAAAGTTAATTATGGTTTTGACCCTATATTTTAATTTAATGTTAATGCTCTTATGCATGGAATCAGAATTCTGCATTTAAATATAAATATGAAATAATCTTATAACTCTACCCAACAGCCTTTTCAATTTTTTGGTCCACCTTCATTACAACAATTATTAAATTAAACTATTCCAACAAGCAATAATATCTTGTATTTTCTATGTAAAGATAATGTTATATTCAAATTTTCTAACAATTCTAAATAATTGATTGAAATATAAAACCATAGTTTTATTTCCATGCATACTAGATAGTCACTGCTATTCTCCTGTAATTCAGTTCATCATGTTACCAGTCTAGCAACAGTATCCATTTTGATATACTAAAATGTTACCATGGCTTGACGATGTCTAATTTTATTACCTTCCACAAACTCTGACTATAGGTTGGCCAGCTTATAAATTAAAGTAAATCACTGTCATCCCCCACATTAACCCACACATCTGATTATAATCCTAACTCTGTCAAGTAACTTTTATTCTATTTTGCAAAAACCATCCAGATATTTTATAGCACTAAGTAGCACTTCACAAGACACATTAGTGTTTCGGTAAAAGAAATTTAAAAAATTTCTAACTTCAAATGTTAGCATTGGCCAGTGAACTTCCTTTTTCTTGAGGCTATGTATTATGTGAGGAATTAGTCCCTACACATTTACTTTAAATAGGCATGCAAAACATTTTAGCACAACTGTATCAGTACTTCCTTACTTAAATAATAAATACAAATGGAGCTGTTATCAAGTCCTTGATTTCCCAACACCTACAAACATAGTAACTAAATTATAAGATAGTTATTTCCTATCTAGCCATTTAAGGTCATATGATAACTCTACCTCAGTAATACTCAGCATTTACTGATTCACATATATGCACACAGAGTGATTATAGTCTTGATGCAAAATGACAATGTTTTGACTGATCGAGATCACAACCCCTTAACTATATTAATTACATGATCAAGCTTTGGCAACACTCATCCCAGATATGTGATCCAGACAGATCACTTTTACACATTAAGTCATAGCAATGACCATGCAAACACTTTGCACATATCTAATAATAGGCATGTAATTTTGATAAAAAAAAAAAAAAACTTTCCCTTTTTATTTATGACAAGTATATAAGCATTTATGCTTTCTTATTATTATAGATTAACATTTTTTCAAGAGTTTCTTATATGTCAACATCATTTTTTTTTAAATAAAAAAAAATTCCTATAACTGTTAAATATTTATTAAACATACTAACAAACATATACATAAAAGCAAAATAAATAAACAATAGAACATTATGCAATGTCTCTTTGGTTTGGGTTCTTTCAGAGCTTAGTCTGAATATTTTGTATGGTACAAGGCCAATTTGACAGAAAACGTGTATGTACTGTGCATAAACACCAATTACCATTTTCAGTTCACTGTCTTGGAAAACACTTTATATTATGTTAATGATTATAGATGCACACAAAATTATTTTCATTCAAGATGTAGTTATATTGATCATGATAATTGAAACTGGTGAAAATTAGTCCTGCAGATTACTTTCATGTTTTAAATACTTTTCTTACCAGGTTCAAATCTAGATGCTTGGTTTCACATTTTAGTCCATAACTTTATTTCTTTAAGCTTAATTTTCTTCTTAGTTTCTTTTAGGAGGAAAAAAATTCAAACAAAATAGTGGTGTAGATGCTTTTTTCACACGTATATTCTTACTGGAGTCAAAATGAAAAAAAAAAAGTTACTAATAAGAATGATGAGTATTTATCTTACTTTATATGAAGGTCCAAACATTCCTTGGAGTTTCAATTAATTAAGACATAGATAACTTATTTTTCCAAGCAGTTCACTATTTAGTATTGTATTTGCATGCATATGTGCAAGTATGATGCATATATAGATCTTTTTATGGAAATTTACATATTGTACTCTAAATTATTTGATAGTATAAAGTAAAATGAATGTATTCTGTATGGGTTTTACAACAATTTGTTATTGTTTTCAGTTCTAAATTTGATTTAAGTTTTAAAGAAGAAATGTATTTATATAATATCAGTTTTATAAAATACCTGGGATTATATATTTTTTATGTTTCTCCTAAATCAGAGTGGTGTAAAATGAGTTAAGAAAAGAAAAACTTAAAATGTAATCAGGGCTAAAAACAATAACCCAAAACCAACATTTAACAAATTGTGTCAAAAGATTGCTCTGAGAGACAAATTGTTAATAAGAAGAATCAAAAAAAACTTGTGGATGGCCCTATTTTTACTTATAAAAGCTACTAAAAATGAAAAACAGGGAGGACTTTTCTTGCTAATTCAATATCCGATCACCTTCTCTGATTGTTTTCTCTCATAGACAGCAATTGGCTCAACTTATTAAGAAGTGTGTATGTTATTACTTAAGATGAATGGCTAAAAACAAATAAATAGTTTTTCTCCAAAATCAATTATTGTAAAAATTGGCTCACAACAAAAATGTCTCTACTCAGTACCTCAATCTTTGTATTTGGGTTTTAAATTTTAGTTTAAAAAAAGACACCTCAGGAACAATATTTTTCTGTGGCTTATTTAATTAAAACTCCATGGAACAATTGGACTTTTAACTACTCATCATTCTTGTTAGTAATTTTTTTATTTTGAATTAAACCTAAGAATATAGTAAAAAGAGAGCATCTAGAAAACAATTTCATTTGAATTTTTTTTTATCCTGAAAGAAACTAAAAAAATGATGAAACTTAAAGAATCTAAATTTATGGACTAACATATGACACCAAGCATCTATATTCGAACCCATAAAGAAAATTTTTTTAAATGTGAAAGTTATCTGCAGGACTAATTTTCAATGGTTTTAATTATCACAATCAATATAGCTACATCCTGAACAAAAAGAATTTTATGTACGTCTATAATCATTAAAGTAAGACAAACAAAATGTGTTTTCCAGGTAGTGAACTAAAATTGGTAATTTGTGTTTGTGGACAATACATACATGTTTTTTTGTCAAATTTGCCTTGACAGTATAAAATATTCAGACTGAGCTTTAAAAAACTCAAACCAAAGAGACAATGCCTAATGTTTTAGTGTTTATTTATTTTGCTTTTAATTATATATTCATTAGTATGTTTAATAAATATTTAACAGTTATAGGAATTATTTTGCTTTTAATTATATATTCATTAGTACATTTAATAAATATTTAACAGTTATAGGAATTTTAACAAAAAAAGAAATGATTTTGGCCTATAAGAAACTATTGAAAAAATAGTTATTCTGTAATAATGAGAAAGCATAAATGCTTATATATTTAAAAAAAAAAGATTTTTTATTGTTTTCAAATTTATATGTCTATTATTATATGTGTAAAAAATATTTGAAGAGCTGTTGCTATGCCTTAACATATAGATGTGATCGGTGTGATTGAGAGGGGTTGGATGATATATTGCTGAGTGCTTGACTTTTGAAATTAATATAGTACATGGGTTGGTTCATGATCGGTCAAAACTGTCATTATGCATCAAGATTATAATCACCCTGTGTGTATATGTGTGAAGCTGTTAATGCTGAGTATTTCTGACATAGAGTTACAGTACCACCTTGAATAGATAGATAGAAAGTAACTATCTCATAATTTTGTTATTATGTATGCAGGTATTGGGACATTGAGGACTTGATCCCAGCTTCACTCATATTTATTATTTAAGTAGGGAATTATTGATACAGTTGTAATAAAATGTTTTGCATGCCTATTTAAAGTAAATGTGTAGAGAGTAGTTCCTCACATAATACGTAGGCTCAGGAAGAAGGCAGTTCTCTGGAAAATGCTAACATTTGAAGTTATGAATTGTTTAATTTCTTTTATTAAAACATCATTACATGTGTTGTGAAGTACTACATAGTGCTATAAAATATCTGGAGGGTTTTATCAAGATAGAATAAAAGTTGCTATGTCAGGATTAGTGTTGTTGTCAGATGTGTGTGTGTGTTTATGTGGGTGATGCCAGAGAGTTACTTCAATTTATAGGCTGACAGATCTGTAGTCAGAGTTTATGGAAAGTAATAAAATATAACATTGTCAAGCTGTGGCAACATCCCAGCCTATCAAAATGTATACCTTTGCTAAAGTTGTAACATGACGGTCTGAATTACAGGGAGATAGCAGTGAATATCTAGTATGTGTGGACTTAACCTTTTAACCACTAATTTTATCATTGGTTGTATCAGATAAAAATTAAATCTTTTAATTGGCCAACTCACAAACTGAAGACAAAGCCTATTGTTAAAACATATTCGCCTATAATATTAAATTCAACTCAGATACGTTTATAAAAAGTATATTATTAATTTTTCAGGTTATGAAGAGAACAGAAGTTCTTTCAAAAATAAATTGCTATTTATTTATTCTAAAATATTCAATATCGGCAACATAAAAGTTATAATGTAAACAAAAAGATCGATTTTTACGTTATAGAAAAGTAAATATTTCTTTTTACTACATCTTCAATATTTTTACTTAAATCTTCAATATTTTTCGAAAATAATTTTGTTTTTTTATTATTCCATCTGAAAATAATTTTAATTTCTCAAAATATTCTTTTATAATAATTAAATCGTATTCAAAATGAAAATCTCAGCGTTTTTCTTTATTTTCTTTGATCAGGCAGTTTCTTTGTTCTTTCCAGCCAATCAGAATGTCTTTTTCGGCTGAGAGCATGCTAAGAACCAATCACAAATAATGTTCCTTCTTTGTTTAGGTTTAAATGCGTTTTTTTTCTATTTTTTACTTGTAAAATAAATCGGAAGATGTCACTATCGTACAGAACTTTTAAAAACGAATTCAATACGTGTTTAACGAATATTTTCGTATAAAAACTGGCTGAGTTAGAGTGATGTCAGATGTCGATGAGGAGCCTCGTAAGAGGTGGGCAAAGAGTTAAAACTATGGCTTTATACTTCAATCAATTTTTTTAAAATGGTTAGAAAATTTGGGTATAACATTATCTTTACATAAGAAATAAAAGATATTATGCTTGTTGAAATAGTTCAATTTATAATTGTTGTAATGAAGAGGGGACAAAAATCAGTATAATATTTGAGATTGAAGTGATATATATATATATATATATATATATGTTTGTGTGTGTGTGTTTCTTTTTTATTTAAGTAAAATAAATATTTGTTATTGTTATAAATTTACATATGTATCATGTGTTTTAATATTTCAAATATATAGAACCTATCTCCAAACTTATATCTAGAAGTTATATCCAGAACCTTACCACCTTATAAAAGGGCATATTCTATATATTACCATAACCAATTTTATAAACGTGGTATAAATAAAATGTGTTAATGCCAGATCACATTTAAAATTATTGTCTTATGTTGATTGATTTCCATGGTTTGCTTCCATAGTTTACTTCCACAATTGATTTCCATAACTCACCTTTACTAAGGCGGTAACCATTAAGAATAAGTGTCTGAAAAATTCTAAGGTAGGGACCTCTACAGGTCTAAGCCTCAAGCTTACGCTATGAAGAAAAGAGAGAAACCTTCTATACTTCAACCTACTTTTATATATGAATAGGTGAAGCTGAAGTGGTTAGATCTAAGAGTGTGAAGCTATTCAATACTTCACTAATTAAGTCCACAATTCTTATTATACAGTAATACTCATGAAATCTTACGATTTACAACAAGTCAATGGAAAGATCTTATAGTAAGAAATCTTAAGCGGTAATTTAAAGTTGTAATTATAAATTTTATTAAACGCACATTATTATATTAAGTAATATTTACTAAGGCTGTAACCTTTAGAAATAAGTGTCTGAAAAATTCGAAGGTAGGGACCTCTACAGGTCTAAGCCACAAGCTTAAGCTATGAAGAAAAGAGGAACACCTTCTTTACTTCAACCTACTTTTATATATGAATAGGTGAAGCTGAAGTGGTTAGATCTAAGAGTGTGAAGCTATTCAGTACTTCACTAATTAAGTCCCTTCGAATTTTTGAGACACTTATTCCTAAAGGTTACAGCCTTAGTAAATATTACTTAATATAATAATGTCTGTTTAATAAAATTTATAATTATAACTCACCTTTGTAAAATATTAACCAAGAAAGATTTTTTTTTTTTAAATAGAGGGGAAGGATTATTTTGTGGTGATAAAAAATATACCCGACTCATAATGTAATAGATTTAAAAGTACTAGTTAAATTTGGCAAACAGATGATAAGAAATAAAATAAAAATGAGATAAATAATCAATTTAGTTATTTGGTTCATTGCAATGTTATGAATATTAGGAGTAGACATAAAATTTCTTGTATGCTTTTGGTATTTAATATGATTCCCACTGGTAAACTTACATTAATGTTTAATTTAGCAAGTTTTGTTTTCATACCCATTGCATTATAATCACGAGTAACTACACTTCATTAGCCAAGCAAGACCTTGAAAAAATTGAGTACTTCAATTACTAAGTTTAAGAGAGCTAGCATGGAAGTCAAGTAGTGTAAGTATTAAAATCTGGAAATACTATTACAATAATGATAAAGAATCTATAATTAGTTTGAAGGCATATATGTATGTTTAATGAACTAAGATCAAGAGTTGTCAGTTAAGTAGATATAAAGAAGAACATAACATAGATATGTGTCATATAATTGTGACTATTAAAGGTGATAGATGCCGAGAATGAACATTATCGTAGCTGGGTTAAATGGGAATGATTAATAATATTTATTTTATTCTATTTTGAATTAAATAGTAATCTTATAGTATGTATTATAAGCATAAGTTATAAGTTCTCCGCATCGATTACTGATTTATTTTTAGTCCATTATATATTAGAAATATACACAGCATTCTTGTAATTAACACTCAAGATCATATATCCATATAAATATGGGGAAGAAATTTGTCTATATTATTTATTTAGCAATTAACTTATCAAGAGAGGATTTACATCATTGTTATTAAGTTTAAATTAAGACCATAATAAATTGAATTAGATGTACCAACATGATATTTCTTTTTTGAGACAATTTAATTACCTTCTACATTATAACTTATAGTAATAAGCATAAATGATGATCTCTAGTGGGCATTATGATTCTATACTTACAAGTTGGTGCCTGGGTGTACATAATCTTATTATTACTATTATTGGGTAAACACACTAGCATATTTCAGAGTTATTTTCCAATTGACTATCTACTTGCACTAAAGTTGAGGTTAGAATATATATATATATATATATATATATATATATATATATATATATATGAAAAACAAAAACAAGTTATAAATCATGTAACTTGCTATCACTTGCATTTATGAGCAATAGATGGAGCTTTACCAAAACCTCCGAACAAGCGTATTTTGTTTACGTAAACATTAAAAGAGTCAGAATTAACTATTTCTTTCGTTGGCTCCACCTTCAGATCAGCTTATTTTAAGATAATTTGTTATCATCAGTGAAGGGTATGGGCCAGAAATTAGATCTAAACACTAACTCCAAGCGTTTATGCAACAAGTCCCTATCAGTTTGCAAGCATGAAGTTTTCAGACACATAATGTCTTCAAACCCAGCCTAACAAGCCAGATAGCTACATGGGTCTGATATCAGTTCAGTTTCACCACATAGTCAAAGCCTCTGCAATATATATCATTGCAAAAACCTTTAAAGTTACATTTATGAAAAACAAAAACCAAGTTATAAATCATGTAACTTGCTATATATATATATATATTGTAATGGGCTGGTGGATTCCAGAAGAGATAGGGGGGTGCATCTTACTATGGTTGGACTTTGGGTCTTTAGATAGGATGCAAGTAATTACGCAATGAAATACATAACCTATAATTGTACCTACTTCCAAAAGACTAGCTCTATCTATTTTTATTAACCTAGATACAATTTGGGTCAGTTCATCCAATTCTCACCCCTTTCTAGCCACGTTATACCACAGTATTCGAACTCAGGGAGTAATTGCTTGAGTTCTCTTATCAGGGAAAGATATCACACTAATAGTAGTTATTGCACCTCTTTATAGGTGATAATTAATTACCAAAAATCAATTAAACATAAGATATATAAAAAATATGTATGTGCAGTATAAGTATATATGTATTAAAAGTTATAATAAATGACTTAAATATGTATATGTATTTTCTCTATCATATTAATAATATTAATAGGCATAAAACTAAATAAGATAATAATGTTTATAATGGGTATGTGAATAATGAAGAACTATAAAGCTGATGGTGGATATTGAAATAATGATGAGTTAGAGACCAAATTAAAATAACGAATTATATAAACATTTATTGAGTAACAAAAAATATAAAGTATGAATGACAATTAAATCTGATAAATGTAATATATTTTGTCAAAGATGAATTTCTACCACATCGATATCTATAATAATATTAATTAAAATAAAACCCTTGTCCTAAACCTTATGATAGAAGTTCATGTACTTGACTAATTATTTACAACAATGAATATGTAAAATTATAATATGTATATGTGATCTCGATTTTAGCTGTTTAATTTAAAATATGTATACAAACATAACAAAAACAACAAAAAAATTTTTTTGTTGTCCAGATAAATCAATGTTTATAAATCATTGATTTATAAAAGGAATACAAAAGTAATCTTAATTAATAATAAATAAATAAATAAATAAATAATCTATCATTGTGTTTTGCTTACTATGAGATAATATTAAAATTTCTTATCTCTTAATTTCCTATATGTTGTTACAAGTCAGTCAGATGGGAAGGTCAAAACTATTAATTTTTTTATTCTTTATACAATTAAAGCTGATATATATATAATTTTCACCCTTATTAATCTCATACAGAGTTTCTCCAAAATTATACACATTAGCTTCCATTTATAGAAACAAAAATAATACATAAAATTTACAATAGACAAAATAATAAAACAAAAATCACAATTTTTATCCTATTATGTTAATTAAAGTTTAATGAGTCTGCTGGAAATTGTTCATTTGCTAAATAAATTCCTAGGAATGGAGATGAAGTTCTATTCCCACAATGGCGAATAGCAATTTTTTGTCCAAGTCAAAAAATAATAGTGTTCTCCAATTATCCTGTCTTGGATTTGGTTAGGTATTTTATTTAAAGCAAATATGGTTTTTAAGTTTCTCCTAAATTGGCAGGTAAAATCTTTCAAATTTCATGGTTTTATTGATGACGTATTATTACCCCAAGGTACAAACTTTTCAGCAAGCAATCATGATATAAAAATAATATATATTTATTGATTCATTTGCTTCTCAAGATTTCAATGACGATATTATTATATACCAAAACAATTAATTATTGAATATTACTGCAACACATAAATTTAATTAAAATTTGTCTAATCAGCAAATAATTTAAATCTTCTTACTTTCAAATTATTTCTTTCCCTTCTACCAATTGCTTTAAAATTTCAGCTTTTGATCATTTAGATTAATATTTTAAAAAAAATATTTATATATTTAAATGTGAACATTCACATCCATTTTGTATTTGAATTTATTTTTAAGCAGGAAAAAAAAATGTATCTTCGAATGCAGAAGACAATTATAACAATTAATACTGCGTTGTAGGTCACATGAAGTTTTTTAAGCATTTTAACCTTGACATTTCCTATTATTTAACAGACATAATATAAATAAATGGGATTATAAATAAAAAAATAATAATTTATAAATATTTTAAATTTCATTTCCACAAATGGTTGCCATGTGTTTAGATTTTAATTCAGTCATTGTTTTTTAATTTTATTTTATGTTTATGTGTAATTTTTTTGGTACAGTTCTCCTCAGTTATTGACATATAATACATTTTACTCCAGTGTTAATATATCTATATGTTTCTCCCTAGTAATTTAATGGCTTTTATTACTTCTTTAGAAATAAAAAGGTGTTTATACACATGTATATGTTGGAGAGAAAAAAATGTTAATATGCCAATTTGCTTGGCAATTTATTGGTTAAGCAAATATGTTATGAGGCTCCAATTGGTAGAGTGTCTTAAATAACTGGATGGTGTGGCAGGTTGTAGCTCATCACTACAATATATTGTAACAAACGGGTTCGAATGCACGCATATGTAAATATGACATAATTGATAGTGTTAATGTAGGGACCATGTATAAACAAATAAATAAAAGAATATATGTAGGCAGTCATTCGAACCTGGTTACAAGTAATGTAGATATAGCGTATGTGTGAGTATAAAATACGTAGTTAGTATCGGAGAGGTTGCGATCATTTATATATGTAGAGCTGTATAAAGCGCAATTAATTATTCTTAGATAGATTTTATTCACATAGTTTTTTTTTTTGAGTTTATTAATAATTTTGGTAACACGTGTTTTCTTTTGTTGAGTCACCTTGTGAACATGTGAAGACTGAAATAGGATGAGTGAATTGCTGTGGGCAGTTTGGTAATAACTGGCGCCGGGAAGGCGGAAAACTGGTCTGTGGATATAGTTTTTTTTTGTGTTGAAGAACAATGGAAGGACTGGTCAGCGGCGTAGGAATATGCAGAAAGATTTTGAAGAGTTAAAGGTGAATACAAAAGAACTTTTTTTTTTGTCTTGCGCTCGAGTGGGAGAAAAAAAGGGGAGAAGCGGCTTGAATCCTAACAAGGAGGACGCAAAGATTTTCTTAAGAAGTTTAATAATTTTTTTTGTCAGAAAATGTCGGGGTAATTGGATTGTGCGCTAGTCGTTACTCGACTCCGGGGATACTCGTCATGAATTCACCTGATCGGACTTGCGAACTGTCATAATAAATCAAGAGATTTTGTTCCATAGAGGAAATGTCGATCAAAATCGTTCGAGATTTAGACCTTTGCGAGAGAGTATACCAACTACTCCACCTCTGAAACCTGTCGCCGGACCTAACGACCATTGGAACTGTTTGCCATCCGTGAGATCCACCAGATCAAGTTCGTGGCCAGACATCAATACAGACTTGTTTAATCGAGTGAGTCCAGGTAAAGTGACACGTCACCAACTATTTTCAGTATATGTATCTCAATAAAGAATTCGTGTTACCACAGTTAATTGCTATATTAAAATTTTATATTTAAATTTAGATATATGACTATATTAATCATACCGCTCACATATATATGTATTTGCATTATTTGGTGTGTGGATGAATGAGCGTGATATGTGTGTGTGTATGATAATAGATGACCTGAGTGTTTGCATGGCAATCATATATGTAGGTTCGAAGAGATTTATTGGGAGGGTTTATGATCAAGTAGAATAAATCCCCATCAGACCCATGTTAGATTAAGGATTTCGAGCTTTAAGCTATCGCAAAATAAAAATATGCGTAGGACAGTGTTGGTTAATTTATAGCCTTGTTCTCTAGATAGACAGATCTCCCCCAACCTTGAGATTGAGCTAGTTCAGTGCGTCACCACATCAGATAGATATCAGAACCTATATATATATGTTTTCGAGGAGGTAATTCCTACCCACTGGTAAGATTGGCGCGTGAGATGGGTTCAAACCATGCTCATAAATACCTCTCGTCGAAGCTTCAGGTGAGAGTCCATAATGGAGGAATATAGATATGTCGGTGGGTGTTATAATGGCGCCCAACATGGGGCAGGAATGTTAGAGAACGGGCAAGTAAGCAGATTGTTTTTTTTTTTAAAATAAAAGAAGGGAAAAGGGAAAATAAAAGCGATAGTGGTGATAAAGCAGAAAGAGCGTGAAAACATATGGGAAAGAGGGTAGATGGGCATGTTCTGCGGGCGAATGTGTGGATGAAAAGGTTCTCATAGGGTCGTGAGGAAATAGTGTTGATGTATGTTGAAACATATATATAAAGTCAGGGTTTAGAAAGCAGAGGTTAAGAATTTATCCAATAGTGAGATATCACAAGCGATATCGTTCAAGAGGATAAGAAGGGGCAAAGGTATGAGGTGGGTCATGACAGGACCACTGGAAGCCGGGGTGACGAACCTGGCACATAACCTTAATAATAAGATAGATAAAGAAATGAAGCCAAAAAATAAACAAAATGGAGAAAAGCAGAAGGCGACGGAAGAGAAGGAAATAAATATATCCGAGAAGATTTTAGAAAAATTGGAAAGTCTGGAACTCCGATTTCAGGAGATAGAACGGAGACTAGGGATAAAAGGTGAGGGAAGGGCGGAGAAACCTAACGAGAAAGAAGTAGAAGGAAGTTTAGATGAAGGGAAGAGGGATGTAAATCAAAGACCGAGGCCTAGCAAGACGGAAAGGCCGGAGCATATGGGAAAATGCAAGGAGGTGGCGGTACATAACCAAGTGAACCACTTTCTAAAGGTACGACCGTTTGCAGGTCAAATGGGGGAAGCTCCCGTAGAACATTTACGGAGCTTACGAAGATACTTCGACATGAATCCCATGCCAGAGGAGGGAAAGTTGGTGGTAGCGTGCAGTCATTTAAGTGGGAATGCCCAAGAGTGGTGGGACTCATTGTCCCAACAGCCCACAACCCTCGAGGAGTATCAGAGGATGATACGAGAGACTTTCTGGTCGGAAGACCGCCAAGAACTCGTGCAGTACCAAATCATGCGAGAAAAATACGGGGAGGAAAAGGAAGAAAATTTTTCTCAATTTTTTTCACCGTCAAGTGGCGAGACTAAGGACGCTGGACGCGTGTCACATGTCTGAAAGTCACATCATTCGAATTGTAAGGCACAATATGCCTATGAACGTGGAAAGGATGATGTTGGGAATGAGGAAGGCATCCATTGGAGAAATGGTGGAGCTGCTTAACGCTCTGGACATGAGTATATACGATCATAATGCACCGTTAGAGCGATGGAAGCAAGGTAGAGATAGGACAAATATCCAATGTGGGGCAGAAGAAGGACACACCGGCGGGAATGTCACACCTAGGAAGAGTGGTGAGGATGGTCATAGACCGAGATGGCCATATGAACCGGAAGCTCAACGTCCGCCGGAGAAGCCAAAGCTCACACAAGAAAAGGGATTGTGGACACCGAAACAGAAAGGTGATCCCGGGGAAAGTAAAGGAGAAGAGTCATTTAAGAAGCCATTCAAATACAAAGAAGATATTTGAAGGCTATCGCACCAGGGGGGTATGTAACAAACGGGTTCGAATACACGCATATGTACATATGACATAATTGATAGTGTTAATGTAGGGACCATGTATAAACAAATAAATAAAAGAATATATGTAAGCGGTCATTCGAACCCGGTTACAAGTAATGTAGATATAGCGTATGTGTGAGTATAAAATACGTAGTTAGTATCGGAGAGGTTGCGATCACTTATATATGTAGAGCTGTATAAAGCGCAATTAATTACTTAGATAGATTTTATTCACATAGTTTTTTTTTTGAGTTTATTAATAATTTTGGTAACATGTGTTTTCTTTTGTTGAGTCACCTTGTGAACATGTGAAGACTGAAATAGGATGAGTGAATTGCTGTGGGCAGTTTGGTAATAACTGGCGCCGGGAAGGCGGAAAACTGGTCTGTGGATATAGTTTTTTTTTTGTGTTGAAGAACAATGGAAGGACTGGTCAGTGGCGTAGGAATATGCAGAAAGATTTTGAAGAGTTAAAGGTGAATACAAAAGAACTTTTTTTTTTGTTTGTCTTGCGCTCGAGTGGGAGAAAAAAAGGGGAGAAGCGGCTTGAATCCTAACAAGGAGGACGCAAAGATTTTCTTAAGAAGTTTAATATTTTTTTTTGTCAGAAAATGTCGGGGTAATTGGATTGTGCGCTAGTCGTTACTCGACTCCGGGGATACTCATCATGAATTCACCTGACCGGACTTGCGAACTGTCATAATAAATCAAGAGATTTTGTTCCATAGAGGAAATGTCGATCAAAATCGTTCGAGATTTAGACCTTTGCGAGAGAGTATACCAACTACTCCACCTCTGAAACCTGTCGCCGGACCTAACGACCATTGGAACTGTTTGCCATCCGTGAGATCCACCAGATCAAGTTCGTGGCCAGACGTCAATACAGACTTGTTTAATCGAGTGAGTCCAGGTAAAGTGACACGTCACCAACTATTTTCAGTATATGTATCTCAATAAAGAATTCGTGTTACCACAGTTAATTGCTATATTAAAATTTTATATTTAAATTTAGATATATGACTATATTAATCATACCGCTCACATATATATATATGTATTTGCATTATTTGGTGTGTGGATGAATGAGCGTAATATATGTGTGTGTATGATAATAGATGACCTGAGTGTTTGCATGGCAATCATATATGTAGGTTCGAAGAGATTTATTGGGAGGGTTTATGATCAAGTAGAATAAATCCCCATCAGACCCGTGTTAGATTAAGGATTTCGAGCTTTAAGCTATCGCAAAATAAAAATATGCGTAGGACAGTGTTGGTTAATTTATAGCCTTGTTCTCTAGATAGACAGATGTCCCCCAACCTTGAGATTGAGCTAGTTCGGTGCGTCACCACATCAGATAGATATCAGAACCTATATATATATATGTTTTCGAGGAGGTAATTCCTACCCACTGGTAAGATTGGCGCGTGAGATGGGTTCAAACCATGCTCATAAATACCTCTCGTCGAAGCTTCGGGTGAGAGTCCATAATGGAGGAATATAGATATGTCGGTGGGTGTTATAATATATATATATATATATATATATATATATATATATATATATATATATATATATATATATATATATATATATATATATATATATATATATATATATATATATTAAACAGAATATTAGATGATAGTTAATTTGTGATAATTCCAAGGAAAATAGTTTACTGTTTAAGACTTGAGCAGGATCTTTAGCAACTAGGGAATATACACATAAATGAAAAAATGTTGGTGATTTAATCTGTGAGTTGTGTAAAGAAGGCATGGAAAACATAAAGCATCTGTTAATTGAATGTAAATGTCTAAAAGCCAAAAAGGATACTGATAATGAAGTTGAAGAAGGATAGATATAAATAAAGTGATTATACAAAAAGTGGGCTATTGATTTTTATGCTGGACTTGTGAAAAGATAAGGAAGATTTAGATATGAAGGTTGGGCAGTTGACAAAGATTATGTTGTGTAAATGAGAGGTTAGGAAAGGTAAAGTGGCTAACAGATTCCTTGGGGTGCACCTACTCTTATGATTCTGATACTTAGCATGGATAAATGCTAAAACTTATAAACATATGTTACGTTTACCTCCTTGGGGTTAAATGTTCAAAAATTTATATATTTAACATTTATATGAGTTATTTTTTTCTGAAATAATATTTAAAATATGTGTTATTACTCTTTTTCTATTTTCTACCAACAAATCCATAACAACTTCTAAATTCTATTAATGTTTTCAAATCTGTTTTTTTTCTTCAAAGTATTTTCAATGTTACACAGTATTTTTATAATGACAAGCATTTCAATATACCTTTAGATGCACTTTGCATTCTGTATATCTGTACTATAGTATAGAGTCTATCAAAACCTTAAATAAGTACAATTAGCAAGGTTGTATTAAAACCATTTTGTTTTTAATAATAAGCATGTTTATTTTAACGTTATTTTTAATGAAATAATCTAGCTTAGTCTGATTCTATGTATAATTTATTTAATTATATTTTCATCTATATTAGTGTTTAGATTAGACAAATGTATTTTTTATAAATATTATTTTTCAATAAAATATTTCTATTTATCTTTATTTTTTTGTAAATCTTTAGTTCTAAAATAATTTTAATCATGAAAAAGAAATTATCATTTAATATTATAGTTATTTCAAATTTTTTTTTAATTTTATTTTTGTTCATTTCAAGATTTTTATGTCAAAATTAATACATGCTTTAACTTACAAACCGACTTTAATTTAATTTATTTTTTTTATATAAATTTCGCTTTTGCAAAAACTCAGAAAATAAAATTATTTTGATTTTTTTTTTTTTTTACATTAATTATATTATATTTAGAATTGGCTTTTGTAAACTTAAAGGGAATACTTTCAAAACAAGTTGTTTTTTTTCTACTAATAATTAATAATTTATTAGTAAAAAATATCCACAAAGACATTTTATATGAAAAATGAAGTTGATATCTGTAAATTAAATTTTTAACTAACAATAATAAAAACTTAACTTTACATAGTTAGTAAATATTAAATGACATTTTACTTTATATGTGTATATATAAACAAATATGTTTGGTTAAAGAATATATATTTTTACTTTTCATAAGTTATATACTAAAAACATGAATAATAAAATAGTTAATCCATAAATAAGATTATTTATTTATCCTAACTTATAATTATTACTAATTTATAAGGATCATCCAATGAGGACATTTATCCAGTGCAGACCTATGAAAGATCTTTACTTTCATAATATCATCTTTTATGTAAGAGAAATATTTCATTATTATATTGGCAATAAAAATAAGTACTCATTATAAAATTTTACTATAGTCATTTAGAATGTCTAATTTCAGATAATTATTAAACACAAAGTAAAATTAAAAAATGAGACTGAGAACAAAAAATATTTCTTTATTATATATATATATATATATATATATATATATATATATATATATATATATATATATATATATATATATATATATATATATATATATATATATATTGTACCAGATGTCAGACAGTGGGGAGAGACATGAGACCCGAATTAGTGCTGTTGAGAATGGATCTCCAAATAAGATAGAATTATTAACATAGTATATCAATATATGAAAACTTTTTTTATTTAAATAATTAACCAAAATAAAGATTTGAACTCTGGCTAGGGTCAAAAGTTATTTTAATTTGATATTATATAAAAACAGTTTATTCTGAATGTACATAATTTATATAGATCATGCTAGAATAGTTCATTATGCTTACATCTGTGATTATTATGGAATGTCATGCTAATACATATATAGTGTTGTTTATTTATATGCCAATGTTTGAAAAAAAGTTACATAATGAGGTTAAAAAGAGAAACCCTATTTTAAAAGATGTTTAAATAATGGCTTAGACAAAGGAATTTACAATGATATACTTTAATGTTTGAATAAATTAATATCATGTATTTAACAAACTATGATCAATGCCACTTCGATCACACAAGAAATCTATATGTATGTAACTATGATGCCAGGTAAATTGGTCACTGACATCCATTACATTTATTAATTATTGAACAACAAAGTTATAAAACAGTTATTTTGAATACGCGAATATTTTCATATTCAATATGACAAATGTTATATTTCAATTCTTGAATTATAATATAATAAAGAAAATTCATTTACACATGTGGGAGTCACTCAACTAAGAAAAATAGCTTAATGCAAGATTTTTGTCACATTCTACATATGCATACAATAATAAATAACAAAAATGGTTTAGTTAAATCATAGCATTACGGCTTACCAATTAGTCTTATGCCTGATTCTAAAATATTACAATGGATGGTGGTGCTAGCATGAGACAACAAATATAAAATTTGGTTTCATTTTCAGCTATGAAATAGAAAGGTTACACCCATTTGTTTGGCAGGCCTTACTTGGAGAAGAAGAAGGTATGGAGATGTAATTGCCCTCATAGATTATTGATGCAGAGCTTCTGCTACATTTTCCGAACATGTCCTAGGGTATTTATGATGCCAGCTAAAACATATTAAGTGAAAGTGGAGGTTTTGGAGTTCCTGATGGACCTCAAATTATGATAAAGCAACTAATGACAATGGCTGACCTATACTGGCAATATTATAAAATTATAACATATCATTTAATAATGTCAAAATAACTAATGGTTTAAATATAGTTTTAATCAGTGTAACAGCATGACTTTTATATAAACCAAATTCAATAACTGAAATATAAAACTAGATGAATGTCTTAATGACATACAATTACATTTCCCTTTATTAAATGGGTCTCACATGCATTTGGAATAAGCATCATTTAACTATAATGTTCAAGGGGTTACACATAAATGATTATTACATAACAAAATAATGATCATTGTTACTTAAAATATCCTAAATGGAATTTAAGAAATGGCATTCCTGAATAACATTAAATTTATAATCAATAAAGGTATACTTATGGCAACATTATAATAATAATCTGCCTAGAACAAAAATATTATTTAACTAGTTCTCAACCCAGTGAGGAATAGCTTTAAAACAAATAATTTAAAGTAATTAAAATATCCCTGAAGCACTTTTTCATTGGTGGTAGCATTTTTCATGGCAGGAGCTTCATAGCAGCATTTCAGAAACAGACCCTGAGAAGTACAGGAGAAAGATGACTTGGGCTCTACTCAAGTGACATTTAATTAAATTGTATTCTTTTCTTGTTATCTAAACTCACGAGAAAAAATAAAAATGGTACAAGAAAAATAAGCAGCAAAAAGCAAAATAGTCAAAAAGCAAAAAGCAAAAGCCATCAAAAGCAAAAAGACAAAGTAAAAAACCCCCCTTATCTCCAATCCACTCTATTTTTACAGTCCCAAGTATGCCAGGAAAGTCTCAGTTCATTTTCCCAGAGGCAGATAAGCAATTAACAAATTACTGCCCATTTTAATTAAAAACAAGACATAAGAAGATGATAAGGTTCAAATCATATCCCAACTCGAAAGAATTTAAATTAATATAAATGAAACAAAAATATTTCATTAATAAAATATTTTTAGTTAAAATAAAAATGACTTTGATAAGAAAACAATTTTTCAATCAATGAAAGTAAAGCCTTTAAAATATTTAATTAGTGAAGCAAACTTTACAATGAGTTAATCTGAACCAGCCATCACGTTTATATCTTCTTTTAAAAAAAAAAATTAAATTTTTACAAATAACAACTTTATGTGATTTAACAAATTCTTTTTTTTTTTTTACAAAAAAACAAAACAAAACACAAGCTTAAAATATTCAAACGTAACAAAATAACAGAATCAAAGTTTATATATATATATATATATATATACGATGGCACTGTTAGTAATTTAAATATTGCTGGGTTTGAACCCTTGTAGATGGTTAATTTTTAGAAAGAAAAACATGAAGCTCACTCTGACTACAGAGTGATTGCTTTAGACTTCCCTATTGAAATGATGAAAAAAAAAATTCAGGTCTGTTAGTGGTGAGAATTGCAACCGGTAACAATGCAATGCTATTCTAAAATAAAACTCTATGATTAAACTTAGACTCTAATCTCATCTACCCTTTCATTGGTTGGACTTTGTGTTTTTTTAATTAGTTTTTGCAACAATATAACCGTCCCAACTTTTCTCTCTATATTTTTTTTTATTATTTTCCTGGGTCTGGAGATATATAATGTTTAACATGATATTCCTCTGGATTATAGATACATTTCTCTGGAACACTTACTAAAATGTAAAAAGGTGTAACACTATGATTCCACATATTATCATATCGTTCTTTATTAAAACTATTTTGCATTATACAAATTTTCCAACTCTCTTTGATATAATAATATCGATTATAATGTGTAAACTTTGGTAATTTAAGAAATTATTCTATATTTTTTACGACACTATCTTTTCCAAAATAAGTACATGCTCTAAAAAAGATTTTATCTTCTCTATCTAATGAATTCATCCCCTCATTAATTTTGTTATGACCATGTGTCATAAATAAATGATTATTGGAATTATGAAAATGAGCTTTATTGATCATATCTGAAGACCTGTCCACTCACTTCATTTTCATATTGGGAGACCAATCAGCAAACTACACCAATGGAAATATTACCATTGCTGCTATACACAAACTCTACATTTGACATTTTCATTAATCATTCATCATCATTTCTCCACATAACATCTTTACAAATATTGTGACAATATAACTCAGATTTATCAATTATGAGTTCAGCAGATTTATCCAAAACAGCATACATTGTTCTATTGATCATAGTTTTCATGATAGATATAGGCACTCCATTAGAAGGTGCTAAACCGGTATCATCACATTGAGATGGATTGGCTTGCATTAGATTTGAAACCACCATTTCCTCAATACTTTTTTCATCCTTAGCTAAATCCACTAGAGTAAAATTTGATTGTGAGTGATTTCTGTCAAATTAGAAGCTTTTTTTTTTTTACTCTTTTGTTGAATAGAGTTAGCATTTGTCTTCACCAGCATAGTTTCAACAGGCTCCATCATTATTTTAGTTGTTTAAGGTTCTGTGTCATCCACTCCAATGTCTGTTAAATGCACTTCCATGAAAACTGTTTTATCTTTTATTTCAGCAACAATATTCCTCAATCCCAAGGTGGAACTATCTTTGAATCTTTCCAGATCTGTTGTTTCACTTATCAAATTTTCTAATCAGTTAACAACTTTTTGAAATTCTTTTTTTGTAATATCATCTATCTCATTCACAATTTCCATACCCTCCATTACTATGTTTGCCAAAATTAGTTCTGCATAGGTTATCTTTTCTTTAGTTACATCAATTATCTCCAATGTTCCCTGGTTTTTATCATTATTAAAACATCCTTTTGATATCTTTTTTGAACTCCTAGATGAGGGGAGCTATCATGGCAACATCACTCTGCTCTCTCTGATCATATGACCATTTATTTCAATCTCTAAAAAAATTTCTGGGATACTTAATTTTTCACATTCTGGCCTTATTATTTTTGGATTCACTAGTTTTTCCTCGCTTAATATATCTTCCTCATTGATGTTCTCCTGCTGATCCATGTTTATATATATATATATATATATATATATATATATATATATATATATATATATATATATATATATATATATATATATATATATATATATATATATATATATATAACACTACTCACTGCTGGCCATGGCTTAATTTTATTCCATTATACTTGATTTGCTCCCTAAATTCCTTGTTGGTTGCTCTGCTGCACCTGAAACAGACTCTAAAACAAAATATGAATATTATTTCTTATATGTATAATACATGTATAATACCCAGATATTCAGACATGAACATATTAGAATTTACTCTCTCTATAACCCCATTATCCAGGTTCAAATACAATTTAGTTGAATAACATGACTTTCAACACTTTATGTTGGTACATTTGTAAAGATGCCAGCTAACAGTACAATAAAAACATGTATAATGTTTAATATATTCGCAAAATAGTATTCTATAAATACCTACAATATCTTAACTTGTCATATATATACAGTACTCTACATTTATGTATACAAGGATTAATATATATATATATATATATATATGAACACATAATATCAATAAATAAATATATATATATATATATATATATATATATATGAACACATAATATCAATAAATCTATACTTAGAGAAAAAATATTTTCTTTAAAAAAAAAAAAACAACACAAAATTGATTTATAAATATATATATATATATATATATAACTCATACATATAATGATTTATACCTATAATTCATACATATTCTGCTTTTTATCTACACCTGCATAAATTCCTCAGAGCCATGGCATTAATCAATGCACCATGTTGCATGCCAAAATGGGAAAAACCCCACTATACCAGACATCAGACAGTGGTAAAAGACATGAGACTTGAATTAGTGCTGTCGAGGATGGATCCCTGAATAAGATAGAATTATTAACATAGTATATCAATATAGAAAAACCTTTCTATTTAAATAATTAACCAAAATATAGATTCAACTTTTGGATTGGATCAAAAGATAATTTAATTTAATATTATATAAAAACAGTTTATTCTGAATGTACATTATTTATATAGTTCACTCTGAAATCAGAGTGAGCTTCAATATATATATATATATGTGTGTGTGTGTAATCAGTGTTACATGATTTACACACACACACACACACATATATATATATATATATATATATATATATACCTTGTATTTACAAATATGTAAAATTAAGAGAATGCTAATAAGCTCTAAAGAAGCTTTTTTTAATTTTTTAAGATAAATGTCACTATAGGAGATGTCATTCAAATCATCTTTATCTATGATTGTCCCTATCCCCAAACCAGTTTCAAGTTATAGCTTTTTTAGATGAAGAGTAAGGACACCAGAGTAAAAAAAAACAATTCATGCTAAGCATTTATCTAATAGTTAGCTGACACAAAAAGTTCTGAAGTTTTTAGATATCGACATATCTTTAAAGTCAGCTTTCCAACTGAAAAAAATCACATGAGCCTGAACTTAATTCAAATGTTCCATATATTAACATATTTAGCCATTTAATTTAGCCAATAATAATAATAATAATAATAATAATAATAATAATAATAATAATAATAACAACAACAACAACAACAACAACAACAATAATAATAATAATAATAATAATAATAATAATAATAATAATAATAATAATAATAATAATAATAATAATAATAATAATAATAATAATAATAATAATAATAATAATAATAATAATAATAATAATAATAATAATAATAATAATATATAAAACAGATACCACATGACATTTATATATGCAGAATGGAGTTTGCTATTAACTGAAAGGAGACTCTCAGATTTTTTTTGAGGTCTTAAAGGAACTGAGCAGGGCAAATTCCTAATATCCACTCATATGTTGTTGTCATTGCTGCTGTTATTCATATATTGTACAAACATGGATGGGCTGCTCACCAACATGCATTGGCCAGTGTGGTGAGTTTATTGGCTTTTTACCTCTCAGTTTAAGATCAAGAAACACTGTGATTTTTCTTCTCAGTTGCTTGATAAGGCAGAATTAATGTAAGTGTAAATGATAAATATTTTCTAATAATTATACAATTATGACAGACAAAAATAAATCATGGCCCTTATTCCCAGGTGGCTGAAAAGTCACCAACCAAGGCAGCGGATGGAAGCCAAAGGCAGTGGGTTCTAAGAATCATTTGATTGCAGACCTAGGCTACCATTTTTGACACCTTTTTATTTAGGTACATATAAAAGCAGATTATTTTCGAGTAAAGGAAAATTGCAAGAATTAGAAGAAGAACTGTCTTTTATTAAATGAGATATTATTGGACTTTGTGAAATTAGAAAAAAAGGTTTAGAGATAATTGATTTAAAAAGTGGACATAGAGTCTATTATAAAGGTTCAAATATTGGAAATACAAGTGGATTAGGATTCAATATAAAGAAAAAGTGAAAGACCAACATTGTTGAGATTTATGGTGTATCAACAGAGTGGCAAGATTAGTTATACAACTTAATAGCAGATACTAAAGGCAGATAATTCAGGTTTATGCTCCAAAAAGTTCTCATAATGATAAAGTAGTAGATTTATATATAGGTGTAGAAAATAATTTTGATCAAAGTAAACAACATTTTATAAATGCTATGGGAGACTTTAATGCTAGAATTGGTAAACAAATGAAAGATGAAACTGCTGTAGGTATTTTTTGTTATGGTAATAGAAATGAGAGAGGATATAGACTTGTGGAGTTTGCAGAAAAAGAAAAACTTTTTATTATGAATTCTTTTTTTGAGTAAAATGTTAAAAAAAATGGACATGCAAGCATCCAAATGAAGGTACAGCAAAATTGGGTTATATGTTGACTAACCGAAAATACATATTTTAATATTTAATGTTCTTAATAAATTTATCACAGGAAGTGATCATCAATTAGTAAGATGTAAGATACATGTTAATGCAAAGCTAGAGAGACAAAAATTATTATGAAAAACAATATTTACTGTTGATATTCGTAATCTTCAGAAACATTCTAATGAATTTAAATTGGAACTTACAAATCAGTTTCAAGCATTAGTCGATTTTGAACAATTCAGATTTAAATGAAATTAATATGAAAATAACTGATATACTTTTGAAAACTGCAACGAAAATAGCTGGTAGAAAAAAGCAGCAATTGACCAATAAAATATTTACTGATAAATAAAGTTTTTTATGACCCATTACTTTAAGCACAGGAGTTAGGTCTGATTCCAGGAAAATTAAAGCTATAATTAGTACATCAGCCACCAAAAACTCAAAAAACTGCAGGTCTTTTTGGGATTGGTTAATTTTTTAAAAAATCTTTGTAAAGGGAAAAGTGCACATAGCCTGTCCATTGTATGAACTATTTCAAAAGCTGCAAGAGAGTACTTTTCAGAAAAGCTTTGCTTACATTAAACCAATTGCTATAGTATTACAACAATAACGTCAATGTAACTTTAACAATTGATGCACCTGAGTCTGGAATTGGATTGGTATTCAATCATCCATCACAAAACAGTGAATGCCCAATAGCATACATGCCTAAAATGTTATCAAGAGCTAACAAAATTAGAGCCAACTGGACAAAAATCTGTTGGCTGTAATATCAGCAGTTTTCAAGTTCCACCAATATATTTATGACCAGTCAGATAAAATAATAACAGACCACTGCCTATTATTACGGACAGTCACCAATGAAAAAGCTGCCATGATTTTATGAGCTCTCAGATGATTCACTGGTATAATTTGTTGTCACATAACTACTAATTTGTATATCAGAAAGGTAGTCAAATTAAGCAAGCAGACACTGTATAAATACTAAACACCACATGATCACTATTTCCTATGCTAACACATTATTGTTATTAAAACAGGCAAAACTCTTCATATAGTAGTGTCACTCAGTGCCAACCACTGGGAATATTGGATGAGTAGGCATTAGATTGGAATTTTATACACAAGCCTTCTTGCATCCATTGATACTCTGGTTGGCACTGAGTGGCACTACTGTATGGAGAACTTTGCCTGTTTTATTACCAGTAATGTGCAAACATTGAAATCGTGATCATGTTATATTTATTGGTTTAACACCAATCTTGCTTAAAAGGATAGTGGTGTCTATGGTTATTAAAAAGCCAAAGACATCAAACTGTATGGGTACTGAACTGGGTTCAGACCCATATGACTATATAAGTTATTAAGCTTAAATTGAAAATATTATGTTTTCAATTTTACTCTCATAGTTTTGTAGTTAAGTAGAGATAAAAGGTGGCTGCTGCAGGGTTGCATTAGATCCTCTGTCCTCACAAATATAATAACAATCACTTCATGTAAATACATTAATTGTTATTACACTTGTTTGTTAAACTGGAGATTATATTTAGCCTATATAGAATCATTAAAGCTAATTAAATATTAATGTCTATATTTTTATTTAAGTACCACTATTTGAGTCTCCAAATGATGTTTACAGATATCTCGCACTCCACATCTCTCATGTAATTTATGCGCAGATTTCTATATACTTTTATTTAATACATTGTGAATATTAGTGTTTTTCTGAAGGTTTGTGATGATGGTGTTCTAGCTGTATTTTTACATTGGACTATTTCCATCATCTAATATGTGTGTTGAATGTCTTTAGAAAAGTTTAATTTTTAGTTAAATATTCCAAATGCATTCAACTGTTAGTAATATCACAGCAAACAGGTTAGTATATGCACCAACTGTTAGTAATATCACAGCAAACAAATGTTAATAATATCACAGCAAACAGGTTAGTATATGCACTAACTGTTAGTAATATCACAGCAAACAGGTTAGTATACGCACAACGTTTCGAGAGGTATTTTTCTCCCCTCTTCTTCAGGTGTTGCTGGCCTGACCAGTGACAGTACTAGCATGGGATTTGAACCTGGGTCCTTAGATTCTTAATTATTGAAATTTAAGGTAACGCTGTAACCAACTGAGCCATCCTTTGGCAGGATGGCTCAGTTGGTTAGAGCGTTACCTTAAATTTCAATAATTAAGAATCTAAGGACCCAGGTTCAAATCCCATGCTAGTACTGTCACTGGTCAGGCCAGCAACACCTGAAGAAGAGGGGAGAAAAATACCTCTCGAAACGTTGTGCGTATACTAACCTGTTTGCTGTGATATTACTAACAGTTAGTGCATATACTAACCTGTTTGCTGTGATATTATTAACATTTGTTTGCTGTGATATTACTAACAGTTGGTGCATATACTAACCTGTTTGCTGTGATATTACTAACAGTTGAATGCATTTGGAATATTTAACTAAAAATTAAACTTTTCTAAAGACATTCAACACACATATTAGATGATGGAAATAGTCCAATATAAAAATACATATTGTGAATATTAATTTAAAATACTACTTTCATTATAAATCACATTATAATTGTAATTTTATTAAAATTTGTAAGTTGCAACCAAATCTTGAATCATAATTAAACAATATTTTTTTTAAAAAAATCTTAAAACAAAGTAATGATTATAAGGAAACTTATTACTTTTTATTCAATGTTTTCTATTTCTCACTAATACTTAATGCAGAAAACATGTTTGTTATTATAGAGTAACATGCCACTTAATATAAAGTAACACATCACTCAGTATTTATTTGAAATAAATATTAAGTGGCATGTTACATAATATGTATAACAAACATGTTTTCTGCATTAAGTATTAGTGAGAAATAGTAAACTTTGAATAAAAAATATTCATTTTCAATTCAATTGCTACTCTTATATTTATTTTATTACCATTATTTTAAATCATATATTGCATTGTATCTCTTGAGTTATATACGTTATACGAATATAAGCAATACATAAAATAAATGATAACTCTTTCATAATTACTATTGTCATTAACACTTCTGACATTAATATTAACTTAATTCTGATATTTTAACTGTATTTACTTTGAGAAATGTAAGAATAAAAAAGTTTATCTATTGTTTAATTTGTTAAACACACCATAGTAGATTTGTTTCATTGCTTCATGGTTAGATGAAGCTTAATTACATACACACATTATATATATATATATATATATAATACATATTTTGCGGATTCATCCGTGTTAAAAACTTTTAATATTAATATACTGACGTCAGTATATTAATATTAAAAGTTTTTAACATGGATGAACCCGCAAAATATGTATTTTATATATTTAACCAGTTCAAATCTTCGTTTTAACATATATATATATATATATATATATTCATTCTACTATTTCTAGCCCTTTACTGACGTGGGCCAACTAGCTCGAAACCATGGCCTAAAGGTTGGAGACAATGAAAGAGATGTTGAATTATAGCTCTCTCAGCGTTTATGTAAACAAAGCTTGTAATGTGATGTGATGGATTTGGCTTCTCCTTAAACGAAGTCAAGAATATCTCAGCAACTATGCCCAGATAAACCTGTTAGCCACTTTATTTTCCATTCCCCACTCTAAGTCTACCCATATTCTGTCCCATCCCATTTCCACAGAATAATCTTTGTCAACTCTATGGCCTTTAAATCTAAATCCCTCTTATCTTTTTGCAAACCCAGCATAAAAACTAATATTTCATTTTCTGTATAGTCATTTTGTTCATACCTATTCTCCCATAACTTTATTATCTGTACCCTTTCTGCTTTCAAGCATTTACATTCAATCAACAGATGCCTAATATTTTCTATAACTTCCTTACACAATTTTCACACTAAATCACCCATAGTTTTCCATTTACATGTATATTCTCTTGTTGCTAAAGATGCAGTTCAAGCCTTAAACAATAAACTACTTTCCCTACCATTATCATAAATTAACTAGCTTCCAATATTACCATTACTTCTATATATACTTAAACGTTTCTTACCCTCCATATCAGTTCTTCATCTCTCCAGTTCTTCATCTCTCCAACTCCCTATTTTTATTAATGCTTCTATTCTTTTATTCCATTCCTTACGACTATAACACTCAACAATCCTCCTAACACAATCATCCCACCTTTTATACAAAGTATACCAATATAAATTCTTTATCCAAATCTTTTGCATACCGCATTAACATTTTCACCAATCTTGTTACCTGTCCTTTACTCATAACCCAATTAAACCCTATTTTAGCTATTCTTTTACTATCCATAAACTGCAACCTACCAAACACTTTCATGCTACTTTTTGCATCTCTCATATAAAAACTTGACCATTCCATTTCTTCTTGAATTACCTCCGTTGCTGTCCACATCTCTGCATCTAATGCATGTCTTCCTACTTCCCTTTGTACTTTCTTTAAATCTAAAACCCTTTTACTAACACATAATGCATCATTACCATATGTTAACCCTGTTACTGCAACTCCCTTCCATACAATTCTAGCTACATCATATTTATTATATGAAAATACTGTTAGTTTCTTTACCAAACCCTTTCTTTTCTTTGCTTCATTTACCATTTTTTCCCATTCAACCAAGCAATTTTTCTGATTACATAAGATGATTCCCAAATACCTATATCTATCCACCATACTTAACTTTATATCCCCCAACAAAATTCTACATCTTCTCTTTTCCCAGTATTAACCATAACTTTATATCCCCAACAAAAATTCTACATCTTCTCTTTTTCCAGTATTAACCATCATTATATTTGATTTTTCTTCACTAAATTTAATCCCCATCTCTTTACCCACCTTGCACATGTCCTCAACATAATATCCATATCTTCTCTTCTTTCTGCACATAAAAAGATATCATCTGCATAAAAAAGACCCATCAAAGTATATACTCTCTTTTCCCCTATTAACAGTATCTCTACCCCTCTTCCTAGTCTTTCTATTGCTTTCTCCATTTCACTCGAAAAAAACAAAAACAAAATAGGTGTCATAGGGCATCATTGCCTTAATCCCACCCCATTTTTAACTTTAACTGATTCTATATCCCCTAATTGGTAAGTATAATAATTATTTTCATATAATTTCTTAATAATATTTACTAAAACTTCATCTAATCCCAAATTGGCTAATCTTACCCATAATCTATTTCTATTTACTTTATCATATGCTTTCTCTCTATATATAATCCTCATATATAATGAACTACCTAAATTCCTACTCATCTCCATAAGTTGTGTAACTACAAACAAACTATCTTCTGTATGCATATCTGACCTAAAACCTCCTTGCATTTCCCCCACTACTTTATTCTCTTCCATCCATTTTACAACTCTTCTAGCTACCATATATGAGAAAACTTTATATAAAACTGATGTTACCGCTATCGGTCTATAATTATTTAACTTTCTATGATCCTTACCCTTTCCTTTAAATAATAATCTTATTCTTGTATTACTCCAACTATCCAGAAAAACTCTCTTCTGTGCTATCTTATTAAAACATGATAATAACTTTGCTTTTGCTCTATGCCCTAAATTCATTACCATCTCTGCTGCCCATCCATCTAAACCTCTTGCCTTTCCACTTATCAATCTCTTCCCTGCCTCATTCAGTTCATTTTTTGTGAACCTAATATTCCCATTACTAATTGCTGTCATGTTTTCTATCACTAATTCCTTCACATCAAACATCTTTTGTTAGAGGGCTATGGATAAAGCTCCATCTAGTGATCATAAAATGCAAGCTAAGAGCAAGTTACGAAATTTATAACTTGTTTTGTTTATCATATATATATATATATATATTATTCTTTAAAATGAAATATATTGAATTTATAGACAACTAAATACTTAAAATATATAAATAATAAATGTATTAATATCTAATTGATTTTTGTTCAAAAAATGAATCTTATCAAGATATTATAATGACTGAAAATATTCACGTGATTTACATATCATATACAGGTCAAACTTAACAATAAAGATGTTTTTAAATTTTCCAATTTTTATTTAATGACCATTTTCCACCTAATTTAACCGACCCTTGTACTAAATTCATACATTTCTCTTTATTTTCATGTATATACAATGTTTCATATACTTTTATTTCTTTATAATTTTTACAATATTTGATGACTTCAATACTTTCTTCACAATTCATAATGTGTCCTGTTTCTAAAAAATGGCAAAATGGACCTGATTTAATATCTTTTCTATTTATAGCTCTGTCATGTTCTTTACCCTTTTCTATTTTACTATTTGCTGACTGACCTATGTATATCATCTTGCATATTTTACAAATAAATTTATATACTATTCCTATCCTATCATTCTTATCATTTCTTATTTTAGAATTACTTACTATTTTTTTAAAGATTTACTATTTTTCCATCCAATATCTATATTAAGATTTATTTTTTCTTTTCTATCATTTAGAATTTCATATTCATCCTTAGAATATGGAATAGAAATCCATTTCTTATTTTTTCTTTCAATTTTATTGCTAACTTTTTTATACCTATTTTTATTGTTAAGTTTGACCTGTATATGATATGTAAATCATGTGAATTTTTTCAATTGTTATAATATCTTGATAAGGTTCATTTTTTGAACGAAAATAGATTAGATACTAATAAATTTATTATTTATATATTTTAAATATTTAGTTGTCTATAAATTGAATATATTTCATTTTAAAGAATAGTATATTAGTAAGACAACATAATGGTTTTGTAATGCCATCATTGTGATATATATATATATATATATATATATATATATATATATAATGATATATATATATATATATATATATATATATATATATAATTTATAAATTTTAACAATAATAATTTTTAAAAATATAAAACACCATTATAAAAATACAGGAGTTAATATTGTCAATATTTTTATTTATTAGCCATATCAATGATCAAAACAAGATTGCCTATAAATACATAAATCATGGCCCCTTTCAAGACTGTTTCACTTTCTACATAACTTATAAAAACAAAAAATGTCACTTGTAGATACTTTTATTTATACTGGGGATAAATTGCTGGGTGCCATCAAGACAATTTGACTGGAATATTCACAAAAAGTTTTAATTGACTCAAGTATTTGATTCCATTGCTAACCCAAATTAACAAGAGACTTACTTATCTTAGACTGTTGGACAATGCATATTAAAACATAAACAATATAGTAGATAAATTTTATCATAATTAAAAGATATATGGTAGGGTAATGTAAGCTAATTAAAAATTTAAAACAACTTATTTATTTACAAAACATTTTTAAAATAATGCAAACAAAAACAAAATTGAACTAATTACAGAATTGTTTACTATAGATATGTCCACTTTCAAATAGGTAGAAACAATTTAATTATTTCTAATTTAATGAAAGTTTATAAAAAGCAAGAAATCTTACCCTTGTATCATTTTAATTATTTTTAAATTTACCTAGGTTTTTCTATAGCTTTTTCTGGAATGATTACCCCTGTCTTCTTGTAAGTTAATACACTCTGTGGCTGACATTCTCAAAAAGGTTTCCCAGATTCTTTTAACAGCTTGTCACTTCCTTTTTCTGGGAAGCATTTATCTATGTGGCCTTGTCCAGTAGGATGCTTCTATATTGATAAGTAGATGTTTTATCAATAGATCATCAAGGATATTTGACATAATTCAGGCTTTCAGATGCACAGGAATTGAATGGTGAAAACTGAGTGAACATCCTTTTGTGTATTAGAATTGATGGTAATGTTAGTTCTTTTGCATAAATGTGTATACATTGATTAGTATGAACTGGTCATAGCTGAGAAAGACGTCAACAAAGTTCATAAAAATTAGCCACAATTGTATTTAATTAACTGGATTGGAATCAAAATAAATGCAAAATGATTTTAATAATAGAATTAATAACAGCAAAACTGAATATAAAGGAAATTTGGCAGCTTTTATATCCTTGACAAAAACATTGTCTGATTTTATCCACATCATTAATTAATCTTTCAAATTCTTCTAATTAATTAACATATTTAATATCTATTTATTTAATTACAATATTGATTAACTAATCAATTGGATATATTACTGATTTTCAGTAAAAGCTATTCCTCCTGATTAGACAATTTACAAAATTACATTACAATTCACTTGTTCTTTTTTTTCCTGTTTAAATTATTTCACCAAGTAACTTTATGATTCTTAAGTTACCTTTACATAATTAATTTCTTTTATTTATATTATTATACCTATAAATACAATTTATCTAAACCACTTCAAACACTTTTTAGCAAAACTCTTTATTTGTACATATACATACAACTTATTAAATTGAACTGGCCCTGGAGAAGACTGCAGGAAAATCAAAATGTAAGGTTTGTGTATATATGTACAAATACACCTTTACCCTGCTTAGCGATGACAATTGGTTTTCCAACACTCATCATTTAGCAAGAATATCATATACAAAATACATATTTATAATGAGGGTCTATGGAAAAAAAATTGGTGCATTCCAGTCGATGTAAAATATCCACATTGATTTTCAAGCTCAATTTTTTTTTTCATGGCAATGATGACTAAATAGAATATCTTAAAAGAAAAGTTTTATATCACTAAAAAAAATGCATATATTCACTGATTAAAAAGGATAGTACAGCAAAAAGAAAAAAAAAGTGAAGCTAAATTTGAATTTAAGAGTTTTATATTCTTCCACAGAAGTTTTTCACTGTAATAAAAAAAAATCCATACTGAAGTGCATTTTTTTAAATTTTGTATTACAGTACACATTACTGTACATTTATGTTTATTACTTATGTGAAAATATTCAAATTAACAAACAATGTTTAATTAATAAATTATTTACTTGAACATAAATACTCATTACTGTACTTCAGAGTAACTAAAGGTTTAATGCATATCGTAAATCAATCAACTTTAGAAAAATAATCAACTTATTTTAAAAGAAAAAATCTAATTGTTCTAATTTTCTAAAACATATGCTAAGTTTATTTTTCTTATTGTAAATTTTTAGTAATGTAATAGTGCTCCCCCACCCCCAATTCATGTAGAAAGATTATTTATTAACACTTATTTTAAATGCTATCTGTTTTTCTTTTTAAACTTTTTTTAAATGTTTTTTTTTTTGATTTGAAACCACTTGAGTGTACATAATTAAGGAACACACACATGCAATTTAATATTAGTATTTAGTGTTTTCCTAAAAGTTTGTGATGATGGTATTTAAATAATCCAAGTACTGTACATTATATTTAAATAAAGTTTAATTTTTCTAAAGACATTCAACACTTGTATGTATACAGCATTATAGATTCAGTAATTACTGTATATATATATATATATATATATACAGTATATATATATATATATATATATATATATATATACATATATATATATATATATATATATATATTGTGCCATTACAATTTAGTCACTAGCTAAATTTATAGTAATGTGCATGTAGAAAATGTAAACCGAAAATCATCATCACATTTTTATATAACCATAAATGAAGCTGTAGGGCATCCAAGTTCAAACCCTACAAGGTCTAGTTCTAAAAGCTTTAGATAGAAAGAGAGTGGGTCAACAATTATATGCTTTATTTGTTTGTGTGTTGATAGAAAGGTAATACACACATTTAAACTATTTAATATTTAAATTTTCTGTTAAAAAGCAAAGTTATAATGCATACGTATAGGCAATGTATGTGCAAACTAGTTAATTGTTTTATATTTCAAATATCCATTTTAACTTTATTTAAAACTAACCTATGCTTGATCAATTTTAATGTCTTGTTCTATGCTTCTATTTTGCTTTTCTTTAATTATAATTGGGATTTAAAAGTTACAGATTTAATTAAATAATTGGGTTATAATTACTAAGCTAGCAATTATATTATTTAATGTTAGTTTATGAATGATTTGAAAGAATGAAGGATGTGTGTACATTACATACAGAAATTTACATTTACTAAATATTGAAAGAAAAGGAAGGATTAAATCTGTCAAATTATTTTTTTTGTACAATTTTATGTTAAAAGAGGAAATTGTTTAATCAGATATCTATCTTTGTAGCAATTTTGTTTTTTTTTAATAATTGTTTGTCACTTTGGGAGCTTAATTAGGGTGGGAACTCTAATTTTGAAATTGTCTTATCTCAAGATCTAAAGAAGGAAGCTCAAAGATTTGAAATGTTACCTGGATGTTAAAAAAAAAGAGAAAAGAAAGAAAATAAGGATTAAGTCTATTTTTTTTAAACAAAAGTGTCTGGAAAAAGGATTAAACTTTTCAGTTGAAAAATAATTTAGTTGAAAATAAATTAGAGATCTAATTAAAACAAATTTGTCCAAAAATAGCAAGTAACGCTATCTCTGATTGGTTAAGTTAGCTAAAAATTGGATATAAAAAGTGTCTGGAATTATTTTTTTTTGGTGATTATGATTCAGATTAAACTATTAAATTGAATGTTGAAAATATAAGAAATGGTTTGCTAGAAAAATTATATATATATGTCCCATCTTTTTCGGATCATCTGGAGGAAGCTGCACATCATAGAGGAAAGAAAAGATGTTGTGTCTAAAATAATATTCTACACCTTTCAACTGACCAGAGAAATAAGATGTTTTTAATATAAGGAAGAAAGCATTCACCTGCATTCAAAGAAGATGAATTAATCTACTGATAAATATTAATCATCAAGTCCAATTAATTGTTACAACAACTGATTTTAAACTCAAGAAAATTTATAAATGTGAAAACAACCGCTGTATTTCATCCACTAAAAGAATCGTGCTTGACAGGAGGAGAAGAAAAATTAATATAATGATTTCCAAATTGTCCACTAAAGCAAATAACCTCAATAGAGTCATCATCATCAAATAGTTATACACCTCAAGAAAGAGATTGTTCCCACGTAAAATGGAAATGGTAGCTGCAGAAATATAGACATTATACAAGACAAGTTTGAACCCTTGGAAATTCGTCATAAACAAAAGATCGGTAATATGACTTTTTATATCTATTTTCTTTATGATATCAGTCTTAATAAACATTTTAGCAATAAAGTGGTATATTTTATTTAAAGAACTTTTAAAGACTATTCAGATCGATTAAAAACAAGAATGTCTTACTAATAATAACTTTGAGCTTCATAAATGATCTTGAATGTATGAAAATTATTTGTTTATTAATTTTACAGTTATGAAAAATATTAATGTGTAAAACAATTTTTTATGGTGTTATGATTTTAGGTTTAACTAATATATTATGATTATTTTGGTTTTAAATAATATTTTGTTATTATGGGATAAAACATGCACATACATAATGATATTTTTATATGTGTATAATTGCAAGGGAATGTGAAATGATAGGTGGTTTTAAAATATTAAATTATTTTGTCTTGAGAAAGTATAGATTTCAGCGCTTGGAAGGGAGGGGGAGATAATGATTTAAAACTCTTTTCTAAAACTTGCTCTTTCAATTCTACTAACATTTTTTTTTACATTCTATTTACATGTTAGATTTTTAAAGTATGTGTGCTAATGAGCAGATAATTTTTTTTTCTCTTGAAATACTTTTCTCATGGAGTGAAAATCATGGTCAATGTGACGTCCAACTTAATACAAAATACATTTGAAGAGAAAGAGGGAAGAAATTAAAATTAATCTGAGGATTGTTATATAATCAATTATTATTATTATTATTATTCATGTCAATTTTCATATTTATCTAGAAATTTTTATGTATATGTTAGAAATGTAGTAATAAATATTAGTTTGTTTTATTAAACGAGGCATATATATTTCATTAAGTGTAGTCTTTGTTAAGTGTGATTATTCATCATCATCAATGGTTGAATATTAGTTATTTAAGATATAAGTAAATATGCTAAAATTAAGCAATAATTATGAATTTCTTTATAAAATTTAGTTTTATGTTTAGGCTTAGTCCTAGAGCTGTAGTTGAAACCCTTGTCATTAACGTTATTATTATTATCATCATCGTCATCGTCATCAACGTTTTAATTAATGAGCTGTTTAACTGTTTAAAGGCCATAAATAAATATTGATTTTATAATATTTAGTGATCTCTTAGTATTATTATAACCACATCCCATCATCTATTTCATGCAAGGATGAGTGAATTGCCATCCTAAATTAGTTATATATAATCTGAGCTAGTAAACTTATAAAAACATTGAAACACATTTGGTATGCTAAGGTCTGAGAAATGATTTATGTCTAATATACTCCACTTTGGTTTATAGATGTTTTACTTTTACCTAAATATTAGTGCATATAGTGATATGGCTCAAAAAGCAAAATCTCCCATTTTATTAGAAATAAAGTACCAAGAAGGGATTCAAACCCGGTACATGTGAAAGGTTATTAGATATAACCGTGTCTAGATTCAGATAATCTAGTGGCGCCCTGCTAGACCATATTCACTTAGTATTTGTTGAAACATGCACTTAACATCAAACCAAGAAATGAAAGTGGATAAGATCTACTGCCTGTATACCTGAGTTATATTTTATTGAAATTACTAGTGTACTTACTTCACGTGATTTCATATGCCTGAGTTAAAATACTTGTTATTAATAATTTGCTTATAATACTTGATATTGTTATATTTTGAGAAATCTTGATATTTGGACTCCTTTAAATATTTCTTTGAGTAACTTTAATTATGTTACAATATATGTTTATATATATATATATATATATGTATAACAAATTTATATATATATATATATATATATATATATATATTAAGTTTATACATTCTATATTCAAAATTCTGAATGCAGCACCTACATTGTGATTTATGAATAAAATATTGTATGTGCTATACAATTATAGCAAAGTCATTACCTGTATGTGTATTACAGTAATGTACTTTTGCTTTTGGGTAAAATAAATTTAAAATACTTATACTCTGATGTCATCAGTGATGCAAAATACAAGATGGCTGCCAAAAAAAATTTTTTTTCAAAATTTTTCCCGATTGTTATAGCGAATAATTGATTGTAAATCAAAGTTGTGGGTACAAATTGATGATGATTGCTATTGTAAAATATTGCTAAGCAACCAATCACTAAGTGGGGTAAAGGTATAAAGAGTTTTTCTAGAGACTGCAGGTCAGTCAAAATGTAAAGTGTATGTATAGATGTACAAATAAAGAGTTTTTCTAAAAAGTGGCCAATGTGGTTAAATTGTATTTATAGGATATTACAGGAAAAATATAGAAAATTATTATTTTGGTAATATTATTATATTTTTTAACATTTTGAAATTGCTACTTTTAATTAAAAAATGGTAAGCCATCCTTTCAAATAGTAAATCTAATTAATATTCCTCAACTATGTTACGCATTAATTATATAATTCCCTCTTCTATTTTTTCTTTTATTTATTAAATTGAAATTAGGATACAGCATTTTACTTGTGTTTTTTTTTTTATTTTCTAACTGACTTTTGATTTATTTTACAATTTTTTTACTTTAATTATTAAACTACATGTTTTTTTTTCGTTTATTAAAAATGTATACACATCACTTTTCTTTTTTTATCTGAATATTCTTAATATATCCCTAAATATTTCATGAAACATGTATATTTATGCATGTTACATTATCTCCCCCCCCCCACAATTGGAGAATAAAATGCATCAATTTTGTTCATTATTCATTGATCAATTTTAATTCGAAATATTTGATTTTTAAACAAAAAATATAATGTTTTAATAGATATTAATGAGTGTTATATGAAAGGTATATATCTTTATGGCTTTGCATAACACATGCAGATCAATTCTATGTTATCTTAACCACATTTAATTTATTGTAAAAGTCATGACTATAGAATGGCCAAATTTTGTGCAATATGCATGATAAATGTGGACTTTGAATCTGTGTATAGAAGTACTATCTCTACTTCCCATTTGTCTTATGATATTTTTATTAGTTTGCTGAGAATTTCTCCTCCAGCTATACTTTACTATTAATGGAATAAGACTTTTCTCTACTGGTGCATCATCATCATTTTAACAGGTTTTTATGCACTGCTTATCCACAGCTCAAAATCTTTATAAACAAAATGCTTAATTCAATACAAAATAATATCTGGAATTTGTAAACTTATTTATATACACACATAACTCAATCTATTGTTTCCTTATTCATCATTAATTGGCATGCACTTAAAAAATGACATGATTAGTTTTCATTAAAGTCTAATATTTATGTCATTAAGTTATTACTATTTTTTCTTTTATTTTTCACTTTAAATACCTCATTATAATGTTTTTATTTATTTAGACATGCTCCATTTTGACCCAATCAGAGATTTATGAGTTTGGTTACACAGATGTTACATTTGTAGGATTGGCACTTTATTATTATTATTTTCTTTTCTCTTTTCAAGTTTTTCTTATATACTAAAATATTTTATATTTATACTCATTATAACGAAAATATTATGTTTTTAATCTTTTTTATTACAGCCCAGGGACATTATTATTGAGGTCAAACCTGTGGGTCTCTCAAGTTAACATACTACTTTTACTGGTGGTACTTTATTCACAGGATTATGAATCACACATTTGTTTTTCACACTGTCTTGCATGAGCCTAAAGATTTTAGTTCTTTCAGGACTACTAAAAACTGCCTCTTTTGAGATTTACTCCATAAGTTTCTTCTGAGGCAAATTTTATGGCATTATTGGTTGTTCTTGGGAGTTAAATCCTCAAACTTTGGTTCTATAGACCGACCTGGTGCTATTAATAGCACTTACTAATTTAGCCATTTGCTCCATCATCTTTCTTTCCATTCTGATGATTATTTGATCTACATTATGATGAAAATTGTTCTGCAGTATGCTAATAATTTATTTGGATAATATAATGGTCTTCATTGTACCCAATTTTGTTATTGGCCTATTTAAGAATGGAGTAAAGGGTTTCAGAAGCTCACCATTTATCTTATGACATCTTGTGTCTAATATTCTCTTGAAATTATTTATCCCTGTAGCAAGCTAATAAGGTTTTCTTGTAATCAGTGAAAGTTGTAGATTTTTTAAATAAGGAATTCCACCAAGCTTGAGAAGTGTTTTGCAGATGGTTACATGTGATCATGATTATGGTCTCCTTACATAGCTAGTTCAATAAAAAGTATCTTTCTAGGCTACTTATATGTTCCATGAAAGCTTCAACTACATGTTCTGAAAATATTATTTTAAAAAATTGATTAATTGTTGCAGTTATTATTATGTGAATGTATGCTTATATTAACACTATCCTGGTTTTAATTATTAAAGGTTTTTTCTCACTTCTCTTGGAAATTTTTTTAACCATTTTACTTTGCCTAGTTTAATTAAAATCTATTTTGTTTATTTTCTCCAGTAAATTGTTAATTTCTACTGTAATATTTTCTACTATTCTTTTATTTTCTCACTTATTCTTTGTTACTGATACTTGTAAAAGCTCCATGTTTTATTTCTGTTCTATTTTAATTCTCTCAATTTCTATGTACACTGTTTCCATTTGATTTTCTTCTTGCTTTATACTTCCACTTATTTTTTTTATAATTTCTTCTTTCATTTTTTTTTTCTTATCTTATTTAATCTGCTGTTCTAAATTATTCAGTTTTTGAGCTTGGTTCTCTAATTTTACGTTTGTTTTATTATTCTAAATTCTCAGCTCATGGACTATTTTCTTATTTTTTTTTTTTTAAGTTTTTCATCTATTACATTATTTTGTAGTAGAAAATAACAAATCGCTTTCTTTTCTAGATGTTTTAATTGCAAGAAAATGTGATGAAAGTTTATCAATATCAGTTTACAGAAAATCCACCCATACAAACATATATCTTATTTTTAATTCCCATCAGCATCCTGGACAATTTTTTTCTGTAGCAAAAAATATTTTGACTAGAGCTTATAATTTTTCTGATAAAGAACATCTTATTCAAGAAATAGAACTTACAAAAATATTCTACTTTCTAATAACTATAACAAAAAACATCATATGTAAGGCTTTACATAACATTAATACTAAAAACAAAAAAGAGGATATAATTGACAAGTCCTCTTTAATAGAGTAATTTTACCTTATATTAAAGGGGTTACTGATATAATCAGTAGAAGACTATCTTATTTTAATATAAAGACTACTTTTTCTACTGGCAAAAAAAAATTAGTAATTTGTTTATATAAACCTAAAGACAGAATATTTTTGAAACATCAAGGAGTTTATGAAAGTCCATGTTCGCAGCACTCAAGAATCTATGTGGATCATTCTAATAGATGAATAAGTGTCAGAATTAAGGAACATGATAATGCTTTTAATCAAAAAATTAGCACATCAGTTTTTACTTTACGTGATTAACTTGTTTTTGTTTTTTCATAAATGTACCTTTAGAGTTTTCTTGCAATGATATATATTGCAAAGACTTTGATTATATGGTGATTCTGAACTGAGATCAGACCCATATAAATATCTAGCTTGCTTAAGCTGGGTTTGAAAGACTTTACTCGGTACTGAGTTAAAATTCACAGCTTGCAATCACTGATAGAAACGTTTTGCATAAACACTTGAGAGTCAGTGTTTTAGATCTAGTTTCTATACTCTATCCCCCACTGAGGATAGCAAACCAGCTTGAAATCAGCTGATTTTCCTTCGGGGGTGAGTCAAATGAAAGATGGTAGTTAATTTCTGACTCTTTAAATATCGGTTGTAATGTAAAACAAATCTTACACTTGTTCGGCGGTTTTGGTATAGCGCCATCTTTTGGACATATATATATATATATAATTGAAATAATAAATTTAACGGTTTACAAATTATATATATATATATAACATTACAAGGTCTCACAAATGTTAATACTTATGTTGTTATTTAGTGGAAAGTAGATGGTATTAAAAGGCAATATTTTGTTGACTAGAAATAGTTATTCTATGAGAAAACTTTTACCATGAAACTTATATTAAATAACATGATACTTATTTTCAATTATATTAGATGGCTGTGTCATTATTTTTTTATATTAAATTAGGTAAGGATAAATTTTAAATAATTTCTGCATTAAAAATTCAAATATAAGTCAAATACTAATAAGAATTATTAAATATTACTTTTTGACCTGTAGTCAATGCATGTAAAAATAGACTTAATATAACTACGCTCCATCAAGGCATCAATAAATGAAAATATTTTCCAACCTATATTACAAAAATAAAAAATAGTGGACTTATTTATATGTACTCTTCCTATAGAGAAAGTTAAATATCAAGCATATATATCTATGAGAATTGTATAGAATACATATTTTACAACAGAACCAAACAGAATAATGAATATTAATCTATATTTCTCAATCATGAGCTTACTTTGAACCAAAGTTTTACTCCCAGAAATGTAAAAGCAAGCTATACTGTAGGAAATGATAGAAAAGGGAAATATAAAGAGGTTTCAGCAATTGAAAAGAATCTACATTCTATCACAAAAAGGATTCATGAATTCCATTATCAAAAAAATGGAATATCTGTATTAATGATCAAAAATGGAATATTTAAGTGTTATATTTACACATAATCACTCATTAACATATCATTATATATATATATATATATATATATATATATATATGTTAATGATATATATATATATATATAGTGATATATATATATATATATATATATATATATATATGGTCACTCTTAATCGATAAACATAAAATAACACTTATGATTCTGGTAATAATTGTCTCATAGCTTGCTCAGTGCATATAAAACTTTTGAACTTTAATTATTACCTTTCATATTAACTTGATTATAATGACTTTATAAGAATTATGTATTGGATGAAAAGATATGTAAACATTAAAATTACATACTGTAGAGATGGATTAGCACTGTTTTTAGTTTTCTAATTTAGTATGTTGGATATTGATGTATTTTAAGCATTTTGTCTATTTTCCTTTACATTTTATACTATACTAATTTCATATTTATGATTATTATTTGATAAACAATGTCAATAATTTTATAAATATGACGCAGTCCTATCTGCTATTTAATATATGTCTATTCATAAATGATAATGAGATAGTTTCATCTGGCATTAAGATTTGTCCCACTGAAATATTGATACACTAATCAAAATTTGCTTCATTTATAACAAACAATATGATAAGAGATTGGTCTGCTCTAGTTTGCAAATGAAGTATGGTGACTTTGTTTAATATTATTTTAAGATAGAATGCAACTTTGACAATCTTTGTTGTATTTTTTATGTGGGCATGTAAAATTTCTTTAAGCAAATGAATATATATATATATGTCCAAAAGATGGCGCTATACCAAAACCGCCGAACAAGTGTAAGATTTGTTTTACATAAACGAAAAAAGAGTCAGAAATTGACTACCTCTTTCATTTGCTCACCCCCAGATAAGCTGATTTCAAGCTGGTTTGCTATCCTCAGTGGGGGATAGAGTATAGAAACTAGATCTAAAACACTGACTCTCAAGTGTTTATGCAAAACGTTTCTATCAGATTGCAAGCGTGAATTTTTCAGACCGGTAAAGTCTTCAAACTCAGCCTAGCAAGCCAGATATTTATATGGGTCTGATATCAGTTCAGAATCACCATATATATCAAAGTATATGCAATATATATCATTGCAAGAAAACTTTAAAGGTACATTTATGAAAAACAAGTTAATCACGTAACCTGCTATCACTTGTTATTTATGTTCAAAAGTTGGCGCTATACCAAAACCGCCGAACAAGTGTAAGATTTGTTTTACATAAACGAAAAAGAATCAGAAATTAACTACCTCTTTCATTTGCTCACCCCCAGATCAGCTGATTTCAAGCTGGTTTCTATCCTCAGTGGGGGATAGCAAACCAGCTTGAAATCAGTGATCTGGTGAGCAAATGAAGAGGAGTATTTCTACTCTTTTTCGTTTATGTAAACAAATCTTACCTTTTCCTTTTTTGGCATCTTTTACAAAATAACAGAACAGTTGTAACTTCTTTTGTTTTCATATATATATATTGACAAAAGATAAATGTCTGTCCATCTGTTGATCTATTCTTTTTTTTCATTTGACTCTTATTAGTATATGCTTTCAATATTTATGATTAGTAGCTATTGATAAAATAAAAATATGTTGTAAAGAAAGTTGTAAAAGAACAGCAACAAAAAATATTAAAATGAGTATTACAGCATGATATTACAAAGCAATCTTTTACTCACAAAAACAATATATTTCAAATTTTTGTCATTAGTTTATTGTACATCTTTCAAATAGTGTTTTTTTTTCTAGAAAAAATATTCACCTTCTTGAAGTTATTCTTTTAATTTAATTATGGTTATATTATTTTAATGAAAGCAAAAGACAATGTTTTTGGTAAGGATAATTATGACTTGATTATAATTATTGGAGATTATGCACTGAAGTTGACTTAAAATTAAATCATTTGAAAAGTGTTTCACTTTTGTGTGTAATATTTTACAATTGCTTAAACTATTGCATTAATAAGATAAACAAAATCAGCCTCCTCAACAAGATCTACAACCACGTTTGCCATAAAATTCTATGTATCTGTGTTATACAGTTATCCGAGAAAATCTACACTTTTACAATTACATTGTAAAGGATTTGGTCCTGGACTTGCATATTAGTATACTTGATAGACCATTAGAGTGGGTGTGTTATACAGTTATCCGAGAAAATCTACACTTTTACAATTACATTGTAAAGGATTTGGTCCTGGACTTGCATATTAGTATACTTGATAGACCATTAGAGTGGGTGAGTGACGATATCTAGGATTTCTAAATTTCTAAATCCTAACTATCTTGTAGACAACATGTTTGCATATAAACATACATTGGGTACCTCCACACACAATCATTTTTCTTATCCATCCTTAAATTCCATTTATCCCAGAATTCAAGCTCAAGGAAAATATGCACAATATTCTACTTTAAAGGAGTATTTATATCACAACTTCTTTTCCGGGGAATGTGTGATAAATTCGTAAGTGAATAATGAAAAACTTTAAATGAACGACTTTAATTTGACAACATTTTTAATGTACACTTTTTTTTATTCTCGCTTATTACAATTTATTCAACATGAAACTATAAACAATAGCAATTGATTTGTTTAGATATTTATGATTATTCTTTGAACAGTATTATCAATATTTCTTATTTCAACCTCTTGGATCCCCTCAAAGAGTAATCATTTGATATCAATACTGTATCATAAAAAATGTTATTTTTTTGCTATTTATATGTATATATACTTGCGTGCTAATTAAATTTTAGTGAAATTATAATTATTTATTTTCAGCATATTAGTTGAACCATTTATATTAAATGTTGTAATGGTAATTGGGATTCCCCAACCCTATTACAACTCATTTTTATTATAATAGCGAAGACCAATCTGGCTAGAAGTTTTTAATAATATATACTAAAAAAACAAGCAAATAATAAAATTGTTAATGTCAATACACAAACAATAAATAAGTGTAACTATTCAAGTGTTAGTGTTTTATGTTGGATGATATAAAGTCTGACATTTAACTCTGGTATTGATCAAGTTCATCAACAAGCAAGCTCATATCTGAATCTATTTTTTTATTTCAACTTACAATTAATTTAGTAATATCCCCCACTTTCTAACAAATCAATATATATATATATATATATATATATATATATATATATATATATATATATATATATATATATATATATATATATATATATATATATATATATATATATATATATATGATGTCAAGTAAAGAGAAATCAAGAGTCCATAATGGAGAATGTCCTAAAGCTTATACATGTTCTTATTTCCATTGTTAATAATCCAGTTGTTTAGGCTTGAATTTCTTGGAACATGCATAATGTTGATCCAAATTTATTTCCCACACAATATACTTTGAATTGATAAGTTCACCTCTTCACATCCAAGTAGTAAAGTTTAGTATTGCTTTCAGCATAGGTGAATGAATCCTATATCAACTTGAATTCGATTTTGGCTGTTACATCTTTATGGCTGTCAAATCTCTTCCCATGAAAAAATATTGTACTAGCCACATATGATAATATGTATGTCTATCTAAGAAGTTAATTAGAGTACTTGAGTCCAGTGGACAACTTGATGTTGCCTTTTTGAAATATCAAGTTAGAGTTTGTATAACTCTCTGGCTAAAGATTAAAAATGTTCAAAAAAAAATATCAAATAAATTTGAAGCTAGTTTTGGAATTTCTACTTTAAAATATCTTAGTTTACGTAATTTAAATCCATCAGCTTTTATTTTAGCTCTTATCTATCTTCAATGAAAAGTTATAGCTTGAGGTTTTACTTTGATTGTTGCCAACTTGTAAAGACATTACCCTAGAAACTCTACAGCTAGACTCAGTGGGGTTACAATAAATTTTAATATAGATACTACAGAGACTTACATCAAGATACAGGGAAATCAAATAATACTGCAAAAAATCATACCATAATAACTAATTTGGAATAAATGATAAATGGGAAAATTTCTATTCCTATTAAATATTTGGAAGATTTATGCTCCCATCAAATTATATTCTCTGAAAAAAAAAAACAATTCTGTACTTAAAGAAGGATTTTCTAAACAGCTTCTTATCTACTATTTTAAAAATATGGTAATATTCTTATCAACAATTCTAAATAGCATAATCTGAAACATTTGGGCGATGTAACCTATCATAAGATGTACTTTTCTTATAGTACAAGGAATAATAATGGAGTACTTGTCTTATACTATTAATTATTAATATCACGACACAGAGAAAAATTGGAAAAATCATCATGAAAATAACAAGAGTAAATAATCTCAGGGATACTACTGCAACCCATGTCAATGTTGTCTATTAAATATGTAAATGAATGAGTGAATGATATTCTGGCCAACTATAGGAAGCAAACATTTTGCTTGTAGTGACTGCTTCTTATTATTCCATAACAATATTTATCCAAAATTACTTTAAAATTTATTTATTTTAATATCTAATTGCCTAATTAAAATAGTTAAAACTTGGAATAACCATAGCCTTTTAACCAGGACTATCACTCAAGATGGAAGAAAGACAAGGGTGCTTTTTAGTTCTTTTCATCATCCCACAGACAATATTCATAAGTAATTAACTGTAATTCATTCAATATCAAAATAACTTAATAGTATGCAGTATGAAATAGCATAGATAAACTTCTGAAATGTCAAGCCATCTTCATTTTCTTATTATACAATCTTCTATCTTAGAAGATAAACATAGTTGAAATAATTCTTAAGGCAAAATATTGCTATTAGTGTCGGCAAATGTTTAATTATCTGTTACCTTGATTTCACTTAGAAATCAAAATTATATCCATGACTTTATTTTATTTATATAAGTATTGGAATACTTATAGAACCCAAGACAATAGCATATATAAAAAATAAACACAAACTAGATTTGTTTTAAATAAATAATAAATAAATTTATTTAAAAACACACTTACAAAAAAATAAAACTTAACTATAAAGTGTGGACTTATTGCCAAGGTAGTACTGATAAAATGTTTTTTTGACTGTAAGTACTCAAGCAAAATATTTTTATTCTTACAAACAGACTAACCAAGGTCTTGAAAAACAAATGACTTTACACAAATGAACTTGTTAAAAAATATTATTAAAATTGAGAGTTAACAATAGCTAATTCTTATACACCTTAATTCTACTAAATGATTCCCTAAACAAATTTGGGTATATTAAAATTAAATGTTTAAACCAGATTAACAATAGCTCAGTAACATATTCTTTTTTATAAATTTACTTATTTTTAAATGATAATAATTAATAACATTTATTAATGGGCTGACTTGTAATAATTTACATTATCAGCTAAATAAACTTAAATCAGTTTCTGGCATAACCAAAATTAATATCAGATTGAAATAAATCAACTCATATGGCTTAGTATTCTGTACTAATAAATAAATAAATGAAAGAACAGTATTGATCACTTATCAGAAGTCATGTGCATGCATACCATAATAAGTTACTGTCCACATAATATTAATAATACCAAAATATTTAAAGTAAATGACTTACACATCCATTGGTGAAAATTTTTAGATGAATACAAGAATGAGATTGAATGTGTGGATTACTCTTAATAGCCATATTCTTACAATTAAATATTTAAAACTATTATCTCTTGTTGTTTTTCTTGTGGCTGATAATAACAGCATAGCAACACAATACAGACATTATTACACCTCTTAGTACTAAAATAATGAAGTACAACCTGAAAAAATTAAATCCTTCAAAACTAGTTTATCATTGTCACCCACATCTAGATCATAAAACAACCTCACTTACCATAGGGGGAAAATAGATTTAAGCATATCATAAGTGATAAGCCAATTCATAGGCTCCACAAAGCAAGAAAATATCAACAAGAATGGTGGATTCCAAGTACATATCTCTGAGGCAAAAGTGAATGCCTGGACTTAGTCACAGTAAATCAGGAAAACATGGAAAGACACACCAAAAATATATGATCCTGTATAAGGGTGTAGATACCATTAAACATGTCATAATAATCACAAGAGAAAAGCACTATTAACTCATGGAAAACAATATAATAATAATGGGGGAACTTTTCCACTCCATCAAGCACAGTAATAAACATGAGTAAGTAGGGCCTAACATTATGAAGCCAAACAATGCTATAAACTAACTAATGACAAGATACAAACTTAACACTATAACTTACTAAAGTCATATTCAGATTTTAACTATAATAAATGATAATCAATGTTTAAAACTAACAATGTGCAATTAAGTTAAATGACTATGAAATGTCAATAAAGAAAATTAATAGCATATAAAATTTTGACCCAAAGTAACAATACACACATGTATGGAATATCTAGTAAACTATCAAAAATAAGTGGATATAACTGATAAAATGAATAAAAATGTGGGAATAATAATTCTCAAATGCATGAAAATATTAGTGGTTATGACTATTGCATTTATGCAGGATATAAAAACTTCTGATAAATACATTAGCAGCTTTATTAATAAATGAATGAAATACCACACATTTTAAAAATAATTATTGTGAGAGATGAATATTTTTGCTGACTTAAAATATGATATAGTTTACTTTAACACCAAATACCAAAACATATAATAAAAATATTTACAATGTGTATTCTGATAAACTCATTAAAAGTAAAATACATAAATAAATTACTTGACACAATTATAATACTAAAATAGGATTATTGAAAAGCATAGTGAAATACAAAAGAAAATACTGCATAGAATATTTTTCTTTTATTTTTTTTTTAACAAAATACAAAACCTTAGTTCATTAGTGATCATTCTCTGCATTGTGTCATCTGTTAAGGGTATAAATTGCTCCTTCGACAGGTAAACAGTTTTGTGAAGCTTCAATTGAGTCAAAATATTATTTTTTAGAGCATGGCAAAAGATTTCCAAATGCAATACATAATAGTTCCTAAAACTAAATTAGTTCTACATTTAAAAGCATCTTAAATAATATAAAAGAAAAATAAATAAACATAAATCAATAAGTCACTGAACATGGAACGATGATCTTGAAATGCTATAATTTGTTCAGCTGATTCTAATTTGGGATCACACAGGTTTTTTAAAATAATAATATAGCTTTATTTTTTATTTTTTTCAAGAAGCATATTTAAACTTTTAAAATTGTTTGCTGTACAATAATGATCACATTTAAGTTTTTAGCTTTAATAAATCCCTTAACATATATTACAAAACAGTAGTTAGCAATAATTAATTCATCATGGCAAATGTCTTTAGAAATATTTCTGCTAACCCTATGGTATATATCAATGAATATTTTATTCACTTTTTTCAATAGCTATTCTTTTAAAACATTTCAACTATTACTTAGAAGATAAAATATGTTAAATTATTCTGATGTATCTTTTCTTTGCTTAATTAATGCAGTGTTATTTTTTAATTTTTTATGATTATCAAACTGAATAACTTCAGCATGAAAATTATAAAAAAAATAGTAAAATCCTCCAATATATTTTGTTTTTGTATATGAAAAATTATTTTCAAAAGTAGCTAATTTAAATAAAAATCTTAAAGTTATTCTTAAGAACAGTTCTGGTAATAATTAATAAATTTTGTTGTTAAGCAGGCCAAAATAATATAATGCCTTTTAAACTTCATTATAGCTTAATAGTCTATGTGTTTCAATTTACTTTTAATTTTTTTCTTGAACTGAGAAAAATATTCTGCATAACTTTTACAATATCTGTAATTGCACACATCACCTGATTTTTATTAAGATTCATTTGGTAGTTAAATTTATTAAATTTATTCAAAATAAACATAAAATTTCTCTGTTGCATTCTGTGATAAATAAAAAAGCTAACTGAGATTCAATAATCAAGAAATAGAATACCTGCGAGCATTTAGCAATGCATCATAAACTTAAACATGATTAGGTTCAAAATTTAACACTTTTTAAAAAAATTATAGTTATAAAAATTTAACACATTCAAATTTTAACATGCCAGAGAGAGAGCATGTGTGGGAGTGAGAAAGTTGAAGCCAGACTAAGTTAAAACAATCAAAATCTCACTTTTATAATTTTTTTTTATTTTTTAGCTGTCAATTGCTCATTGATCACCAATAAACAAAGACTGTTATTTTTTTAAAAAAAATAACTATAAGATAAGTCAATCTGTAAATGACATCATTTTAATCTAGATATATTCCAAATTACATGTGATTTAACAAATTTTATTTGAAATAATGTTTATTGTTAAAAACTATAATAATCATAATAAATAATTAAACATCATTTATCCATCTACTAATTGAGTTTCTTTATGATATTAATTTATTAAAGATTGCATTACTAAATATATGTTATCCATTAGGTTTAACTTTTAACTAATATTATAATTATATTTTTATGACTTTGAATAACTGAACATAAAATTACTTTTATTAATTATAAACAAGTTTTAACATCCTCACACACACACACACACACACACATATATATATATATATATATATATATATATATATATATATATATATGTGTGTGTGTGTGTGTGTGTGTGTCTGAATGGAGAAAATGACATTTCAAGCTTTAAACCTAACTTACTAATTACTTCTCTAAATAACTATTTGTAATTTAATATAACTACAAAATAAATTTTGAAAGATATTAATCATTAAAAATAACTTTAATAAATGTCAAGCTGAATTATAATAAACCAAAAATTTAACTATTATTTTACTATTTAAAACTTTCAGAAGCTAACTTTAAATTAACTTTATATTCTTTACTCTCTATTCTCTTCTAAAAAACTTAATTATTATAATATTAAATTATTATTTTCTGGCACACATTTCACTATAATACTATTATTTTTATAATAACCGAAATCTGTCAAAAAATATAAACTATTATACTTATAATAAATATAACAACACATCTATTTTGCATACAGGTTATACTGAATTGTTAGATACAACAAAACTATTTTTTACTCTTTTATTTATTAGTTAACAATTTTTTTTTAAAAAAAAGTAAGTAAATATAGAAAATTATGCTTATGTAGGTAATGGGAACAATGTGTGAGAACACTTGGTCACAATATATATCTGTAGTATATTAATAATAATAATTTATTTATTATTTGCTTTTACATTTTTATGATTTTATTGCTTGCTTCTAAATTTGATCATGTTTTTTTTCATATTATTATAATATGTGTACATCAAACAATAAATAGTTCAAGAAAGATTTTGTATTAAGGGTAAGTATAAATATTTAAGTTTTACACATTTAGTTTGAGTTATGGATTTTATGACGCATTTGCTTATCTTTGAATAATATTAACAATAAAGTATTTTCTCATCCAAAAAGTTTGTGAATATATATATATATATATATGAAAATGTTCCCTTATGGTGGGCATTGGTGTTAATTTAATAGATATGGGTTTTTAGGGGTTTCTTGGTGAGATGAAGGATTACATTTTACAGTATACTGAACACATTTATATATTTTTAATATATTAAATAAAATTTTTCAAGCATATTTATTTTATATTGGTAGAGAAATCCATCTTTTAATTTTACATATTACATTTTGTATAAACATTATATATAAACAATATTTCTGAGGAAATTATCACATTGGGGCAAATACTTCATATTTTATTTTGTTAATTAAGAAACACCTTTCTAGAGTTTGTATAAATGACAAGATATAACTCAAATTTCTATCAAATAAAAAGAAAAAAAACCTAATCAATCTAATCCAGACTGTAAAGATGAGAAATATCTATGCAAAGACATTTTTTTTTTTTTGCAAATGTCTTTAGTTCAAGTAATTACGTTACATTTTTAAACCTTAATTATTACATCATTTTTTTACTATCATTCAAAACAGCATGGCTATCATATTTATTATTTTTTGATTTAGAAAAAATAACACAGTTTTCAGCATTAAGTAAAATTTGACATGAAAAAGATGATGGGTTCATTATATATAGCACTTTGATAAATACTTTGTGAAGTTATCTTTAAACTATTATTATACAATTGAAATAATAATAAGAAATATAGTTCACACTAACTCATCTGAGATTATTTTTCATTTATCATGCAGAAATATTATTACTTGAATATTTTTCTTCATAAAAATGTATTTACATTTATGGCCCCAAATATTACTGATGAATTCAATTGCTTGTCTTGAAAACGATATTTAATTTTTGCAATATTCGGCAAACGTATACCATCGATTCAAATTTTTGGTGCTATCTATACATTATCTATGAATCTTTCATGATTTCATTGAATCATAATTGAAATAATTTAAGTAATAAAATACTTAAAATTAATATTTCTCTTACAAATTACTGTCTCGTTTTACTAGAATTACTTTAGCATTTTTATCCATTTCATTTTTATAAATTAGAAGGATTGAAAAATTTATATAATAGAATCAGGTATTCTGATTGGTCCAAATTTATATAGTTTTCAAGCAAGCAATATTTATCATGTTAAATAAGGTTTCTAAGTATTCTACCATCAACAGGGGAGTTTTTGTTTTTAAAATAATATAGAGTCGTCTTTAGCTCATCAAATTAAATATCTTTGTCCGAATTTAAATGACTTATAATTAATCAGTATATCATTCAATAAAATATTTTAAATATGTGTACAGTTATAAAAAATATTTTATAAAATTTTCTTTACACAACGTTAAATCATTATACTCATAGATGATTATCATGCTTAATAAAATTATATCATTCACTAATTTATATACAATTTTAACTTTTCAAAAATTATCTGAAATATCCACATTCAGCAAATTATTAAATTACTTTTGAGGTTTTAATTCATCTATTTATTTAGATCAAAATGTATATATTAATTTTATTATTTATCCAAGTATAAAGTAAACCATATTTCCTTTTATAATCAAAAAACTTTTCAGATATATATTGTACTTTGAATTTACATGTATATTTAAAACTTAACAAATAGAAATGAACACAGAAAAAATTAGATATATATTTACTTACAAACCTGGAAAGACCAAAAAAATTTGATTAGTAAAAATATTAAATAATATTTTTTGGAAATATTGCATATTGTTTTAAGTCAAATGTAAAAAACTTATTTGTTGTTAATAATTTTGGTTTTTCTACTTTAGCAAAAATTAAAAATAAATTATTGCAATAAAGTAAGCTAAATATTTCTGGATTAAAAAAGTTGTTTTATATATATATTGTGCCCTTATCTATAGGTCATAACAAGGTAGAATGGTCAATTACTAAAAAATTTTAAATTTTAAGATATGTTTGTATGATATATAAATAATAGTAGGATAATTAGATTTTATAGTACAATTTAAAGCTGAAAATACCTGGTATCTAAAAATGTAATATATTATTTTAAAAGAAAACAGTTAAATAAAGCTTAATTATATTCTTGCTTATGGTTGTAAAAGCTGGCCATATAAAATAACACAACTATAAATATTTTAAAAGTATAATTAATAATTTGAGTATAATATTTTAAAACTAATAAATTAAATAAATGCTATATGTAGTGTATAATTATATTTAATAGTCAAAATTAATAGAGTATAGTTTAAAATAAACTTTAAGATGGTGAGAGTTATATTTAGTTCTACAAGTTTAAATTATTTTCCAAATTTTTTATAAAATATATCAGTTTTGGTAATTTAGACCGAGACGTAAATAAAAAATCATTTGATAAAGTTAGTAAACACGTGACTGTATATTATATACCTTCACACACACACTTGTTAGAATAATAAAAAAGTTTGTGAATAGGAAACTAAATATAATTGCCATCGATCATTAAAGTAAAAGTTGAGATATTAAATATTTTAATAATTTGTTTTAAAGTTTAAATAATTTTGATAAAAGTATAATTGAATTTAAAAAAATACTAGTCTAAATAATATTTAAGACATGACGTCATCAATTCTTCATTTTTAACAGTCTAGTATGTTATAAAACTAAAATGTGTAAATCTGTTCGCGCTAAAAAGTCATTAACCAATCAACGGAGGTAAATTAGCAGACAAAATATAAGAATTAGACGAAGCGGGAGGGGGAGAAGTAATGTGTAAGTGAAAGAGAAAGTAACATATTTTTTAGCTGATAACACCGTAGCTGGAAAAGTGATATAAATTTAAAATTTTGTATTTATTTTAAAAGTTCTTTTGTAACATATAATATATTTTGACTACCTCGACATGGATTGCTAATTTTAAAAGTTATCTTACCAGGGAATTTTATTCAAGTTTGACCAAAACCGTACAGTAAAATGGAAGTACAGGGAAAAATACCTAAAAATATTGCTAAGGGAAAAATAATTGGAAAGTGCCTTAGTACAGCTTTATTTATGCTCAACCAGAAACTTATTATTATAACTCAGAGAAATATAATTGGAACACTATACAAAAATTTAAAAGAGAAGTTACTTGCCGTCAGGAAAAATTTATGACGCACAAATTTATAAGGCTACTTTGAAGTTGTTTTATTCTTCTCTATGGAAAATTTTAATATGCGTTTTTATTATAAAGAAAAATTATGTAAACGTATAATGAAGAAAGAAGGTTTATCTTATAAAAGAAACATTATAAAAATATAGTACCTGAATTTTAAATAAAGAAAAAAGTAATAGAATAATATGAAAGAGTTATTATGTTTTATTGAAAAGGAGCCGAAAAACTTTATCTAATCAGAAAAAATATTACAAAGTATTCAATGGAAGAAATGCTTGATTTTAAAAAAAAATATAAAATTAGATTACTTAATGAAAATGGATCCAGGAAAACAGAAAAATTCATTGAATATTTAAATAAAAATACCTAGAGGATGCATCGGAAAAGTCGCGCGGGAAAATACTAGCAGACAATATTAGAAGAGAATATCAGAATTAATAATTGTGTTCAATATTATGAAAACCAAGGATTGTCGTCTATGAATATTTACTAAACAAAGCAATAATTGTTTTACTTAAAATAGAACATTAAGTGACTAAAGAAGAAATAATATTTTTTTTTTTAGCTTTAATATGAACGGTTCAAGAAAATTCGATAAAGAAGTACCGTAAATATAATTTAAATATTTTTACTGATTATATTTAAAATATAAAATGCTATGTGAGATTAGGGAAAACATATAAACATAATTTTAGTAATATTAAAAAATTAAATATAATAGCTTAATAGAATGATAGAAATATTGTTTTAAAAAATAAAGTATGTATGGAAGTTTTATATCTATAAGAATCAATGGGGTGGTGAAGCCTACGGAATACGATCGAGAAGATAAAGATCGTTTTGGTAATTTTGATATTTATTTATAATGCATAATGTATTTTTTTTTAGATCATCGATTGATTAAGAATGGTGTGTGAAAGTTTAAATTGTATGTACACATTTTATACAACATTTTAACATTATGAGATAGGAGTAATTCTGAATATGCATGCAATAAGTTATTTAAAGTATATTAATAATATAATTCGCCAGAACAATTGTGTGATTCTTTTGAACTTACATGTGATAAAGTATTCAGATATTTTAAAATAGTTTGTATATGATAAAATATACTAGGAAAGTAGTAAAAAGATTTTCTTATAGAACAGTGGAATAGTTTTGAAACAAATGAATTTTATTATTGTTAGAAATGCAGATAGGAATTTGTCGATGTACCGTATAGAAAAATCTTGAGAAATAAGATCAGATAGTGACTTGGTAGTACTAGTGGAGAGGAAACCAAGATGATGTTTTGTTAAGAAATAGGAAAAATAAAGTATTTGGATCATAGTTAGTTTGTGTGATTTCAGTATAGTTAACTAAGACCTATCACTGAACACATATAGTTTGGACAGTGTTTTTTGCATATCTTTAAACTTTTTGATGTTATAATAAAGCTGAAGAAATAGCTTTAGCATCACTCCTATAATAGAGGTTGGTAGACAGATAAAGGTCACTCCTCTATAGTGTCTTTTAATTCACTGTGCCATTATTGTCAAGGTTTATGATGGGTAATATTCTAGTTATATTTTAATCCTATGCATCTATCTTCGCTATCCTTATTTCGTGAATCTGCATCGTCAGAAAGATATTTTCAAAGAAATAATGAATAAAATAGAATTGAAGATATGTTATCATTTATGTAAGAATAGTTTATTTGCTGGAATGTTTAGAATTGTGTAATTTTAAAAGTGAAAGTACAAAATATCATAAAGAGAGAAAGAATCATATAATACAGTTTAAAAGTAATTCGGAAATGAATATAAGATTTTTAAAAGAGAAATTTAAACAAAGTTTTTTTTTTAAAGTGATAATAAAATATGAATGTTTAAATAGTATTTAGAAAATAAATATTGCATATTTATTAAGAAAATAATTCAATAATGTGTAATAAACATATACGTGTGCATGGTATGTTAATGGTTGTAAATATATCATCCGAAGTAAGGCTTGAATGAGTATATTAGGACTAATAAACATCGGATAATGAACTATAAAACTTAATACCGAATGTAGAAGAATGTTTTTGAATTTGTAGGATTCCATACAACCAATATAAACTAAAATTTTATTATTTTGTATAATTTTTACTACGAATGTAATTTTGTAAAAATATAATTTTAATAATAGTAGGGATACAAAGTGTTAATAATAATTATATAAGAAATACATTTTGTAACAAGCTAACCATAATAAGAAATCCAATAATAATAATACTGTATTTTCTTAAGCATTTAAAAGATAAGAGTTAACTAGAAAAATAAATAGAAGTTTGATTTTCATTTTTTTTATAAACTAGGAAACTAAGTTGTAATAGGAGAGTAAGGATATCCAATGTACATAATGTAAAATATTGTTATTTGTTTATGTTATTAATAAACTTTGTTGTAAATTTATTTTAAAGTTTTGTGTCCTCGTTGTTATTTCTCCACATGGATGCATGATATCACGATACACTTATAATTGAAACAGACATATAGTTTTTGCACACAAAGGTAAACATAAAAGTGTTATAATCATTTTGAGAATTTATTGGTATATTAAAAAATTAAAAGATCATAATTTTATATTATTTCCTGGTCATAAGTTAGTTGCCACAATATTACATTAACTTATATGCTAATGTTGCCACACGTATTCTGTTGTCAGATTATTAAAATACTACCACGTACGTATTTATTGATTTCATTTAGGAAGAAATAAGATTATATTATACTATTGTTGTTATTATTATTATTATTTATTATTGTTAGTTACTGCGTAGTGAATTATGACATAAAATTCCCTTTTCATAGTTTACTACCGTAATTTTAAATCAGTTAGAATACAATTTATGAACCTGAGATTTTTATTTATTTTATTCATTATATTTTATTTTAATTAATTGAGCTAGATTCTTATTATAAAGAATATTAAGATATGATTATTATTTTAATCATAGTGAATAGAGCTTAGAAAGTCGTAAGAATACTATAAGTTAATTATTTAGTATAGAAAAAAGGGAGTATAGTGTTCTTATGCCATTGAGACAGTATCATGTGGATAATATCTCAATGTAGTCTATCTCGTTCCCCGTATCGTCACTCCATGTCTCATGAAAATAGTAAATATTTATTAATTTATTTTAAAAATATAACCGTATTCGTATTTTAAAAATTAGAGCTAGTAATCATTTTTAATTAATGCTGGATATTTCATTTATTTATTTGTTAACTGAGCTAGAACCCGGAATTTAAACAGTATATAAATTTTGGAGAGGACGAAGCGGTGGGGGGAGGTTAGAATATATATATATATATACTATACCTAGAATATAATTAATGTAAAATCTTTTTTAATTAAAGAATAAATTTTTTTAATTAATTTGCTTTTAAAGAATGTAAATGAAAAAAGTGAATAATATTATGTAATTATTAATCTTGATGAAATTAATTTACCATTATTTTCTTTCAAATTCCACTGAATGCAAAATTTATCAACATTTTCAACCTTTAGTGTATATAAAAATATCAGATTATAGATAAAGATGGTTCCACCTTTATTGGAAAAGGAGGTTGTCTTGACTACAGCTTGATATTGTTGATAGCTTAAGAATTGATTGATATTAGAATGACTTTTTTTACTCTTTATAGTTATTGTTGGTGATATTAAATAATATTATAATTATTTATAATGGTTTTTAATGCTGATTTTTACCCATGTTCATTAATTACTCATTTTTAAAACAATTACCATCTCCTTTGATTTCGTTGTGTTCATACTCTTGCAATACATGTTTATAAACTTAAAAAAAAAAAACACTTATTTAGAAAAACCATTTTTAAGAGAAATCTTTATTCAATAAAGAATTAATTTTAAAACACAAATTGACAATTTTAGTATTTGATATGCAAGAGAGAGCACATTTTAAATACTCTTGAAAACAAACCATATTTTTTTTACTTTTATATCTGGTAGAAAAACTATTTCAGTGATATTAAAATTTTAAGCAAGAATTGAAGTATTGAAATATATGTCTATAAGCTTTTGTGAAATATCAACAAATCTACATTGTGTCTAATGATTAATATTTTTATTAAGTCAGTGTTGATTTGGAAATAGATTTTAAATTTAATCAGAATATTTGTCATGCTCACTTTATAAGCTGCATAATAATCAATAACAACCAAACATTCAAATAAATAGTTAGATTACTATTATTTCCAAATCTATAAGGCATAAATTGCTAGTTCTGTTAATAGCGGCTGCAAATGTTCAAAAAAATAATAAAATTATCCCCTTTGATCCTGATACAGTAATAATTTGTAGGCACTGAAAGTGTTCTTAATAAATCTTATTAATCTAATTTTGTAACATAACTTTTGTTAATAAGTTTAGGTATGGTTGAGAAAAACAATTTTAATATCATTAGCCATTCATTGATTCAGATAAAACTCCTAAAATAAAAGTTTGCAAGATAAAATTTATTTAAAATATAACATCAAACTACTTTAATATTGTAAATTGTTATTTTATCTAATTTTCTCGAATATTTAAATTATGTCTTCTAAATAATCAATTTCAACAACAGCAAGTAATCCTATTAATATTAAAGCTGTACAAATTATTTTATTAAATGTATATATGTCCTATATTCAAAATTTAAAATATCTATATCATATAAAAACTCAAGTTGCAAGTATTCCTATTTACAAAAAACAAAAATGAAATATATTTATTGATAAACTATTTCTTACATAATTTAAAACAACTTTCATTACCTAAGTAAACAGTTGCGTTGTAGTATTGTTGTGAAACATCAATTTCTTTAAACTGATCTATGAATATTTCTATGAAATCAGACAAAAACATTCAGTTACCTTTTAAGTAAAACAACTACAATTTAGTAAGTTAAAATTAATTCATTATTTATTGTTCTGAATTTTCCAAGATAACATTTAAACAACTTTTCAATACCTATTACTAAATATACAATGCCAACATTTTTTTTTAATATTGACAGACTACAAATAAGAAAGTTTGATATTACTGCCATGCTGTATAAACATATTTAAAGTTTGTTTTAAAAAAATGCTGAGGATATGTACAATTTATATCAACTGGGTACTATATTAACCCTAAAATGAAACGATAACAATAATTAAAAAGAAAACAGAAAGAAAATTAAAAAATAAGTAGTTCATAAAAAAGAGAAGGAGAAAAGCAAATTTTTTTATTTAAAAAAAAAAAAAACAACTTCTTAGCCTTTTTTTAAAATAACTAACATCATTTTCTGCCGAAATTATGAAATGTTTTTTTTTTTTTCAAGATTTTTATATTTTATACTAATAGTTCATATCTTATATATATATAATTTGACATTTTAGCTTTAGATCCGAATTCATAATCTTAGAAGTACATGTTATAAAAGTATACATAGTTTATTTTTGAACGATTGTTATTTGTTGCTGATTTTGTACTTGAAGTTCAGAAATCATTGTCCTGATGAAATATATTTTATTTTGCATGGATAGCTGTTTTATTAAATTTGACCTGACATTTACATTCTATCAATCAAAATAATAAAAATAGAAATCATATCTTCTGTCTAAATTTTTTAAATGTGATAACTATTTTATTTTAGACAGGATTTAACTTATCTCTAACATTCCTCGTTTTTCTATAACTTTTATTTTATTATTTTTTAATATTTTTTTTTCCTTTCCATATGTCCTAGCATCGGCCGGGACGCGAATCCACAACCGTCTGCAACCAACTACTTGCTTGCAAGGCGGTTGTGATGACTTCTCGGCTAACAACGCTTGACTTTTGTAGAATTTTACCAATTTCAGATAAAATTAAAGCAGAAAATTTATAAACCAATCTGCCCCTTGAGCATTATTACTTTTAATATTTAAGTAATACAATGTCTAGTGCTGTTTAAATGCTATAATTGACTATTTCATAGTCTGCATTCGGGACAGGTGTTATTTATCTATTTAATGAAATTTATTTAAATTCTTTGTACCAATAATTTCACTGTCTATAACCATGTATCAATCTTTAATGTCTATATAATATAACATGTGTGGCAATAAATAAAAAAATATTTCTACTTTTATTGATAAAAGGAGATTTGCTTGACAACGGTTTTAGATTATTAGTAATTATTGATATTGCTATTGTATAAGTGTTGACTATTTTCAGTGAATTTACATTTACAAAACTATTTAGCCTTGAGAATTATTAGCTATTATTTAAATAATACCTTGTTAGAATGCAGTTTGAAATTTATAACTGCAGTTTGAAGGTTCTAATTGATTAGTTGTTAGTCTGAATTCAGAACAAATGTTATTTACCTGTTAAATGATATTTATTTATAGTTTCAGCATCAGTAATTTCATTTTCTGCTGTCATATTGCAAGTTTTAATGTTTATATAAACATATGAAATCGTAAATAAAGATGTATTTCCATTTTTATTGATAAAGAATGTTACCTTGACAACAGATTGAGTATGTTCATAATTATTGTCATTGTTTATGTCCAATTGTCGAATGCTTTCAATAAGTTTACACACACACACACACACACATATATATATATATATATATATATATATATATATGTGTGTGTGTGTGTGTGTGTCTATATATATGTGTGTGTGTACAGTAGCTGTATTCAAATATGGGAACTAAAAGAAGTAAAAGGCAATAATGATTGCAAAAGAGTGTTCATTGCGATTGTTATTATGGATTAAATTAATAGATGCGAGAAAATTTATAGATATACATTCGAACCCTGCTACAAAGAGTGTGAGCGAAATACATTAACCATTTAAAGGTATATGTGGAGATGAAGAGGAGCAGTTATGTGTGGAGTTGTATTTTATATTATGTTATATATATATTTTTGTTATTTATTAATATCATAAGTTATAATTATTTAAATAAAGTCATTTGTAGCATATGTTTCTTAACAAAAGCAAAGTAAAAATAAAGTTAGAGAGAGTAATAAAAGGAATTGCAAGTTGTGTCATGGGCGAATTCTATTAATGACACTTGTCAGAATTCCAAGAATTAGTCATTAAGCAATTTGGAACAATGAAAATCTGATCATACTAAAAGAATTTCTGAGATCATCATCAGCATATGGATAGAAATAAAGTCAGGTAAAAGAGAGTTAAAAGAAAGAAAAAAAACTATGAATATTTTTTTTTTTATTTTGTAGTGATTCAGAAAACTGACCATTAGAGAGAATGAAGCATGAAAACTAAATTTTCATAAACTGGTTTGATTGATTAATAAAAATTATTAAGAATGGACTCCATCAAAAGTCTGGGGTAAAAAAACTATGTGGATTCATTAAACCAGCCAGTGTTTAGCTGTTTGTGACCTGCCTACCATGATGATCTTTGTCTTTGAAGATTTTGCCATCTATTTCAAGCAAGTAAAGTGATCATGGAGCTACAAATAACAAGCAATTATGTGCCTTCAATTTTAGAGTCATCTACCTAACACCTCTAGAATGGATTATCATAAATGTAAATGTTATGGAATCTTTCATCATCTTTCAGATCAAAAACTCTCACTAATATAATCACCTTTATAATACTGTAAGATTACAGATCATCAGCTTTAAACCCACAAACCTTCTCTCTCAAATGAGGTAACTTTGACTTTCTTTATATATATTAAGTGAACATATAATAATAAATTAAAGAATATATGTTTTGTTCCAATTTAAAAAAAGAATGATAAAAAATAGATTCAATTGTTTAATAAATATAACTTTGATGCATGTTTATACTGATATTATATATATATATATATATATATATATATATATATATATATATATATATATATATATATATATATATATATATGTATCAGAATGAGTGGTTCATATGATTGAATTATTAGTATATACGTGTATTAAAAAATATTAGAATTTTAAGCTATAACTTGTGTATTTATTTGAATTACAATATTCTTATAAATTCAGGGTTATTATTTTTAAAAGCTTACTGATATTCATTACTATATATCTCTAAAAGAAATAAAATGATAAGATTCATAGGACAGAAAAGGAAACTATAAAATATATAATTGACATTTCTTTGTAAGATAAGCTCAGCTTTATTCTCCTGATAGACATTGTCTCCCAGACCTTGAGACTGAGCTAATCTGGATAAGGTACCCAAAAAGGTCCACTGGAACCTTTTCTTTGTTTTCAAGGGGTATAATTATTATTAATTGATAAGATTGGCACTTGAGATAGGTCTTGTTCCATGCTCATAAATATACCTACTCAAAGCTTGGGTAATAACATGTTCTCACTCAAATTCTTAGGAATAGAATCAAAGGTAGACTGTTCATATATATATATAAAATATATAGTCTTATAACTAAATATTTATAAATACAGTAATTATATATATGTAAAGTATAACTTTAAAAATGTTATCCACTTAGGAGCATTTTTGACTGTCCTTGTAGTCTTTGTCAACTAACACTTTGAAAGGCTTACCTTCCCACAATTCTATGATCTTATGATTTGCTGTCTTCTGTTGTATTTGTATATTAGTAGAGTTTCCTTTATTTTCCTTTTGTTTTGTTTTTTTTCAATTTGGAATATTTTTACATTATTATAATAAAAGTTAAGACCATAAATACATGACTTATTATGGTCATAAAAATAATTGCTGAAACATTATTATTTATTTTGCAAATTTTGTAATGGTAATTATTTATTTACTAGTTTAGCTTTATGCTTGTAATGTTTATTTATATATATATATATATATATATATATATAAATAAAGATCGTGCTTTCATTTATCCTAGTAATATTTGTCAACTAACACTTTGAAAGGCTAACCTTCCCATAATTTCATGATCTTAACATTTGCTGCCTGTTAATTAAATGATGTTTGTATTTGTATAATAGCATAGCTTACTTTATTTTCCGTTTATTGTTATTTTTTCTAATTACTGTATATATATATGTGTGTGTGTGTGTGTGTGTTTTCGATCTCTTGACAAAATTTTGGGTCAAGTTTTCATATGAACAAGGAACAGATAACATGATTACCAAAATTTGTATTTTTTAATATTAAACAATTGTTTATTTATTGTAGATATTTTAAATTGATTTCTAAAAATTACCTATATTTTTTTTCATTTTCCTCATTTATTATTATATATATGAATTAAAGCTAAACTTACAATTATTGATTATCTTATAGTCAAAAAATCTTTAATATATTAGATTAATTTATTTTTTTTCTAAGAATGTGTTGATTCACCTTTACATTATTTTGTGCATCCACATGTAATTTGATAAAAATATTTTTTTTTTTGTTTTACCTACAGTCATTTTGGAATTATTAATTAATTTGTTTACATTTTATAAAATATACAATAAAATATTTTATATATAACAAATATTTTTATATTAAAATTAAATTGAATATTATTTATATATGGCGCATATATATATATATATATGCGTTTTATACTATTCTTATCTTTATTTATGTTAATGGATTTATGATATTTTTTTACAAAAGGTAATCAAATGAGTAAAAATTATATTTTTATTATGAAGATTAATATGTTAGGTTATACTTTTTCAATATTAAAAAATCTTATTTTACAAATTCGTCACTCATTTTAGACCTTTTTTTTTTTTTCTAAAATAAAAAACAACAACTTATTTTCTATTTTAACTTTTCATTTTTTTACATTAAAACAGAAACCTAGTAAACAAAATATTTTAAAAATAAATATGTTATAAAAAATAATAACAAACAAAATGTATAGAGATAAACAATCACAAGAAAAAAACTTCATTTCAATCTTCAGCCTAAAATAATATTTAAAAAAAAACATTAAAACTTTATTATATATTTTGTTAATGAAGAGCTTCAAATATAATAAACTCTCTTTTAAGTATTAAAATTCAACTTAAAAATACAAAGAGGAATAAAAAGTAATAAAATTATTGACTGGAAGTATTTACAATTTTTTTTTGTATAACATTCCAATTTTTAATTGTCTAATATTTTTTTTTTAAAAAAACTACTATATAAAATAAAATTGAAAGCTAGAATAGAGTATATATTACTCATTGATATATCAAGGGTACAGTGCTTTCTTTAACTTATACATATCACAGTCACTTTTATATGTGTATTATGTTTATATAAATTAAAATTATAGTATAAATAATTTTTTTAAAAAAAATAATAATATTAATAATAAATTAAGACAACACATTTACTGTGAGGTCGCTCAATCATTCTTTCAAAATGCAAAAATAAGAACAACAATCTACTGAATTATATTTTAATTTTTTGAAATAAATGAATAATAAAATGTCACTGATAATTTTATTTGCCAATAAATTTATTCTCATATATAAATATAATAGTAGTCTTGTTTTTAGGAAGCTACAATATCTTTGTTTTAGTGCATCGATTTTCAGCATGTTCTAAAAAATTTTTAAATCTTTACCATTATATACAAAAAGTATTCATTAATAAAATAATGTATATCAAATTCAAAAATAATAACAAAACAATTAAACACATAAACCAAAGAAATTGTATTAGTAAACATGATTACATATGTTGTTATGAGATAAATAATGGTGGCTGACTTATTATAAAGTTTTCTTACAAATTTTATTTTTTTAAAGTCAGGACGTTTATGGCACCTGAAAAATGGCTTTTGTAGGATTCTAAAATGTATTACATTTATATTTTTTAATGTTTGTTGTTTGTCTACTTACATCTTTGATTATTTATATTTAGATAGATTATAAATGAAATCATGTATGTTGATACATTTTACTTTGTTGTTTCACCATACTTATTTTACACAAAGAAATAACACAAAAGTAAACACATTATATATCAACTTATTGTGTTAATTTTTTCACAGTACACAATAATCAATATAATGCATGTGTAGCAAAATATTTTGTCTCTTCACAATGTAAGTAGATTCCCTCTTATTTTCATTAATTTGATCAAAATTTTTCTATTGTTAATTTTGAAACCATGTAGAATCTCATATCTCAGTACTTTAGTTAAAATAATAAAACATGCAAATTATTTTTATTTAAAATTTTTATCATCAAGCAGTCAAAACGAATGTCTTCAGTAGGCATACCCTGGTAATTATAATACTAAAAGATGAATTGTATGAATGTTACAATAAAAAATTAATGCTTCGTTGATATGAAATGTTATTTATTTCTAAACCTCATTTGAAGTCCAGTATGAATTGTATCTTTGACCATCTACCTATGGACAATATCTGGATTATGTATATAATCACTTTTCATTTATTGATTGATAAGTAATATTTTATTAAAATTAATGTGTAGAATTGTATTCAGTTAAATATTTACATCTGTTTTTATTTTGTTATATTAACTAGTTTTTATACTTGACTACAAATGATTCTTTGATTAGTGGTATTAAAATAAATAAAAATCATCACTGAAATGTAAAGTTCAATGCTTATTTTCATTAAAAAAATTGTTTTATTTATTTGTAAGTCTGACTTGGTATTGAATTAAATAGTTTTGTGCATTATTAATTTAATAAAAATTGAAAATAAGAAAATACATTCATGTGAATGGAGATAACTTTGCCTTTTCATGTAACTGGGAAACCATTAATTATTAATTATAAATCCTGATGATAAACAAGTTTTCTCAATAAACTTGTAAAAATAGCTCAATTTTAATAATGATGTAAATCCACAGATGTACTATTATCATTGTAAGAATACAAAAGACTAGAATTTTTCTTGATGTATTATAGATATTATTTAATTTTTTTCAGAGAGTGGTATATGTTGAATTAATTATTTCCATAGTTATTAATTTGGAAATAAAAAATAAGGGATTATATCTATATAAAGAGAGAGAATATTGTCTTTAGAAGTTGTCAGGTAATTATTAATTTTTAATTGAAAATTCTGAGACTAAACATTTTTAAGCTATGAAATATTTATTTTTGTTTTGTGTTTAAATCCATATTACATCTTGAGTTTGAAGTAAAAAAAGGATCTTAATTTCACTCACTAAATCCAATACAAATATGTATATCTTAATACAAAAAATGTTTAGCCTTTGAAGTGTCAAATAGTAATTAATTGTTTCCGGCTACATCAAAAGGCAAAGGTATATCTTAATTTTTATTGTTAAACAATGTAATAATCCCAGAAAATAATTCAACATATATAACACTCTTAATAAAATTAATTACTTTTTTTGGCATTAAAGAAGATGGTAGTCTTCTGCATTTTGACACCAGCAAAAAATAGCTTTCTGCATTTAATACCTTATTTAATCTTGGATTTGAAATAAAGAGGGGTTGATTTGTTACACAAAACCCAGGAAAAAATAGCTATTACATATGTTAATGGAGAATTTTTATTTAGTCTTTGGATTGTCAATTAGTACATTATGGAAACATAAAAAAATAATGTTATATATATATATATATATATATATATATATATATATATATATATATATATATATATATATATATATATATATATATATATATATATATATATATATATATATATATATATATGTCATCAAATTCAAATTAAACAACTATCTAAATTTTAAATGTAAACATTTAGCAACCTATTGGTTTCATTGCTGACATGATCTTGACACCCTTTCCTTGGTAGTAAAACCAATTATTTGGAAAAAATTTAGCTTTAAATATTGGATAGATTTTAAAATGTAAATTTGGTAAGATTTTAAAAATTTTATTGATTAGTTTCACTCTTATGTTTCGATATTATATATATATATATATATATTGTGCACTTTTTATTAGCTCAGACTATTCTAAAATAGGATTTTGGTGTATAATTTTAAATTTTACAAATCCAATAATATTTGCTTATTAAAAGATGACAGTAATGACATATTAGATCATAGGATTTAAACTCAGTTTTAGCTAATGAAAATCTATAAATGATCTTAATTCAAGATACACATAGATAATAATCATAGAGTCATATATATGCAAATGGATAGACAAGTAATATCATTTAGTATTTAAAATCAGTGAAGTTTAACTTGTAAATTTGTAAACAGAATGTGTTACAGATGCTAATAATTATTGTTTGTGCAAGCATTTGATTTTAAAAATAGAAATTATTTATCTTCAAATCTTGCTATATTCAAAAGTAAATAAATAAGGTTTAATTTTACAAAATACTGATTTAAAATTAAAACAGTAAATTCTATCTTTATTTAATTTCTAAAAATATTGTATTTCAATATTTTTTAAAAACGAAAAATAGGTCATTTTAAAATAATAAACCAAAAACTTTCAAAATAAATGATTGTTTCATAGAAAAAAGTGAGAAAATATTAACCAATCAAAGAGTTTCAAACAATCTTGGAATATGAAATTCAAGAGAAGGGGGAAAAAGCAAGCTTCTTGATCGGAAAATATAAGTAACTAAGTTTTTATTTCTTGGTGATATTTTTTTTTTAAAAAAATGGATTAAATATTCCTAAAACCTTATGATTTGCAACTCTACATCAATATGCATGGATAATTATAAGAACTGTTGTTAAAATAATGGAATAAATTAATCATTTTTCTTCTGGGCAAGTCAATAATCGGTAATTCCCAATGATCTCTTGAAAATTAATAAATATTGAAGAAATAATAGGAGATGAATAATCAATGAATATATTCACTGAAAAGTAATAATAATTGTTACATAGGGAAAATGAAGTGCACTAATACACAAAAGGAAATAAATAAACACTGTAAATATCCAGTAAGGTTAGGTAAAAGAATAGTAAATCTCTTGGAAACAGTTAAGTATATATATTTAAAATTCAATGGAACTAAATTAGTAATAAATGAAAAGTGTCCATTATTATACTGGATATATAGAAAATCTTAAATACAATGTGAGATAAAATTATTTATTCTGAACCATACCAGCCGGAATGTCAGTTTCCATAAAGTTTTAGCTGAAAAAAATGTTGCACGACACATTTTTAATCGAAATCATAAGTGTGCCTTTTACTATAGAGAGAAATATATATCATCTAAAGTAAATAAAGCAAGCCACAAATAATTTTTTATTACTAAATAAAGAACAAAATGAAGGTTTATTGTTGCAGTAACTCAAATACCTCTGAATCTTCGGATAAGCAGAATCTTCAAAAAATAAGGAAAAATAAAAATGTTCTAATAAGTTTATGGAGTGTGGAACTACTACAAATTTAAAATTGTTCTTATACTTTAGCTAAGAGTTTAAAAGAGAACTTCTTTCTAATGTTGGTATTTATATTTTTAATCTATGATTTGTTAGTATAATAGGAGATGGGGAAGAGAACTAAATAAATTTAATAAAGAATAAATTCAAGTGTTGTTATAATGATAGTTATTTAATAATTAGGTTGAGATTAAAAATTATTAATTATTTAAATAAACAAATATGTTCAATATTTTAGTATGAAAGGGTATTTAAAATGATATATACACAATCCAGAGAGCAGGTTGTATTTACATGTACAAATGGATAAACTAAAAACAATGATTTTGTTCATATGTGAAAGATAAAAGTATTAATTTTGTTTGCTTACCAATCTCCAGAATTATGACCCTATGTTCTCACTTATTTTTTGTATTGTTACTTAATCATCAAGTACTATTATTATGTAGAGGTTGAACTAATGAACCATGAATGGGAAAAAAATGATTGTTTAATAAACTGAATGTATGATATGTAGTTCACATACATAAGGATAAATATCTCAACATTTAATAGGAAATTGTTAGTTTTGTTTAATAATAATATTCCAAAGATTAATTTTCTGTTGTTATTATAATATATGTGTATTATTTTGTTATAAGTTATTTTAAATTTGATATTAATAGTAATGTTTATTATCATTTGTAATAAATATTATTAAAATTATTGTTTTAAAAGTTTTATCAAATTTTAATTGCTGTATTTCTTTTCTGGGCTCATTCTCACCACATCACATAACTCAAAATGTACAATCAAAATTAAAATGAAAAGTCAATTCAATTTAAAGAAAATCTAACAGTTTAATAAGCATAAATCTCTCAGTAAAGATTTTTTACTTGTTACATGCTGCCTTGATCCCATAGGTCATTGATAACATTGCCAATTATTAAAGTGTATATATTAATATAAAATTAAATGATACATTAGTTATTAGTGAAAGTATTAGTGTTAATCACAGTTTAGTTAATAATTTTATTTTAATATTCATTATTAAAGAACATACATATAAAGCTTGATTATGAATTTAAATTATATACTTTCTTAATTTGTACACTATCCATGAAAATCTGTAAAATCCCTCTTGATATTCCATGGATAGTATGAAGAATTAATAAATAAATGATTATCCTGAGATCTCCTTATTGTAAAGTTATTTTGTGATTATTGCCAATCTTAATTATCAAAAAAAATAGGAATCACAGTTTATCTGTAATTATCTAACATATTAATTTAATGAGTGATTGAATTAAAACTTAATAATTATAAATATAAGATATTGGATATTATTGTTAGCCATGAGATTATGTAGATACTTAATAAGGAGGAGTATCTAGGTATTCTTATGCCATTGAACAAATATTTTGTATTTGTTTAATGTTAAGGGGATGTGATCTGTTTATTGGTAAATGAGTCTCATGTTAATTATATTTAAAATGCATTTTATTTTAGAAATATTTACTCATGTCAAAGGAACTTGGGATAAATACTAATCTTATCTAAATTTAATTGTTATAGTTAAAGAAAATAGTTGGGATATAGTAAGTTTGTTAATAGAACCTAACCAGAATCCAAGTAGGGCCTAATATAAGGGACTTTGAAACTCTGCTTAGGGTCATACCACATATAGACAGTCCACAGTATATAAACCCCTTTATGGTGCCCATACGAGTGGCAGGATTAGTAAACTAAGCATTGATTATCATGAATGATTTCTATAAAAAATGCCTAACGCGTTAGTTGAATTATTAGATATAGTTCAAATATTTTTTTTTTATTTTGTTAAAATATTAAATAAAGGCTAGTCTAATATGACTATGTGATCAGTAGGCAAATCATACATAGTTTGATATAGTTTATGTATGAATAATTCATGTGGGGGTTATGGTGATGATGTTGGGAAAAGAAAGTATGCATCTTGTTTATATGAATTTGAGTTTATTACAAATAAATATAGTTTATGGTATCTAATAATAGATATCATGAAAATGAAATATAATTGATTTGTCAAGTTATTTGAGGGAGTTGTTGATTGTTGGAATAGCCTAGTAGAAAATATTTTTATGAAGTTAAACTAAGTCATATTTTTTAAGGAAAATAGCATAGTGCTTTAGTGAAAAAAAATTTTTTTTCAAAAAGGAGTGGAATTAAAAATTCTGAAAAAGAAGAAAATATTTGTTATGTCCAAGAACAAGAGCTCAATGAGATGTTAGAAATGGAAATAAGGATGGAAAAAGAAAGGAGTCATAGTAAAGATAGAGAAATAAGAAAGGATATTCAATGTAAAGTTATAGAAGAAAAAAAAAGTTGTTGTGGTGTAAGACAAGAAAAGTTTAGATGATCTATTTGTATTGATGATGAAACTAAATGAATCTTTGAGTCAATCTTTAAATAAAAAGTTAGAAGATAATAGCAAAAAGTTAGAAGACACTAGTAAATCTTTAAGAGAAGATAATAGATTTTTAAAAGTACAGTTAGAAGAGAATCGTAAAAAGTCAGAAGAATATAATAGAATTTTAAGAGAACAGTTAGAAGCAAATAGTAAAAAGTCAGAAGCAGATAATAGATTTTTAAGAGAAGAACTACAAGAAACTAATAAAGTGTTGAGTGAAAAGTTAGAATTCATGAATAAAGGTATAGTCGAAAACAACAAGCCATTAAATTTATAAAAAGAGATTTAAAAAAAAATTTGGAGAATTAAGTGAAAAGTTTGCAACAAAAGACAATGTTATAGAGATAATAAAAGAGAAAAAAATGAAAAGTTATAAGGATACATTCATAAAAATGTTCAAACTCACCAAGTTCAGGGTTAAGAAGCTATCAAACAATGGACAGTTAGTAAAGATGAACTGAATGAGAAGATAGAGCATGTAGATATTGGTGTTAAAGGTATACAGAATCAAATGGAATTAATGGAAAACAAGTTTGAATTTTTAAGAACAGAAGTAAAAAAAGAAATGGATAACAATACTCTAGAATTTAAAAAAGAGTTGGGAGTAGGAATAGAGAAAAATTTACAGGTTATAAATCTAACAAAACTGAAGATCATAGATATCGATCTAAAATGGGATAAAAGTTGAAGAAGTTAGAGAAAGAATTAATAGATCGAATAAAGAAGAATATAGACATAATTGAAAAAAATAGTAGCTCAAAAGAGTAATATAAACATTGATCAATTAAGAGGGGAGCAAAAGAATTATATAGATAGTTTGTTTAGTAAAATGAAATTGTAGTTTAGAATACTTGATAATGATATTAGAGTTGATGAAATTAAGGTCAGCAATCATAATAGATTAAAATTGTCAGAAAGCTTAAGAAAAAAACCTTCTAGTGAAATTTTAAGAGATAAAACTATGGATGAAAATGGTACTAGGGTAAAACAACTGTAAGATATTACTAATAACCATAATGAAAAAATAAGTAGGTTTCAAGAAATAGAATCTGATAGAGATTATCAAACAGTAGAGAGAGGAATAGGTACAAGTAATTCTATAGCTATAAGATTTATTAGGATAAAACCCTTCAAAGGTGAATATATGGAATATGCTTCAGAATTCCTAAATAATTTGGAAGAGTTGTTTTCTTTGTGTCCTATGTCAGAGAGGGAAAAATTAGCCATCTCAAGTAACCATTTGTATGCTGCTGCAAGAGACTGGTGGCAGTCATTATTCGAAAAACCCATAGTATATGGAGACTTTAGGTGCTTGATATTGTCTAGTTTTTGGGCGTCTGACAAGCAGGATTACATTAGATACCAAATAATGCAAGAAAGGTATAATGCTAACAAAGGTGGATATGCAAAGTTTTTCCGCAACCAAGCAGTTATACTAAAAACTCTTACCTCATTTCCATTGTCAGAAATGCATATTGTCAGATTGATTTGATGAAATTTACCATGCCATGTTGAGCAAATTCTCATTGCTGCAGATAGGTATACAATTGAAGATGTGAGTGAGATTCTGGATGCTTTAGAGTTGAGTGATGGCAGTTTAGATAAAGGAAGTAGACAGTTGAAGGAAAAGTTAAATTATCTGGTGGCTACAATGCAAGTTAGACTTAATATGCCTCCAAGAGTTATGAGAAATGAACCATATTTTGATGCAAAAAGTAGATTTGTTTCTAAGGCTAGAAATCCAAGTATAGTGAATTGAGGTAGGAATAAACCATTAATTCAGGATAGTCAGCCTTCAACCAGTGGGGTTACCACTATTTTAAGGAAGACAGGGGATAAAGCTGTTGACAAGACAATGTTAAACTAGAGAGGTCTTTGTTTATGTGTTCCTCTATGCAAGGGCCTTCAATGCATCAAAAGGAGAACAATATGTGGCTTTTAAATACATTAGATCTGGACATAGACTACTTAGAGCCATTCAACATTGGTGAGCCACCTATCATGTATAAATGTCCAGTAGTAACCATATATATTGGTGAATTAAAAATTGAAGCTTTAATTGACTTTGGAAGTCAAGCTTCTACAATATCAGAGCATATGTATATAGAAAATTATAGCTGTACAAGGGAATATTCCATCCATTCCCATAAAACAAATTCAAGTCTTTCTAGCTAATGGAAAGAGGACTAGGCTCTTTAATAAGCAAGTCTTGATTACCTTTATTGTTAATGGTGTCGAATTTGAACATGTGTTTCTCATCATGTCAGGATTAATACATGAAGCTATTAAAGGATCTGACTTCATGATGATTCATAAATGTAAAATTGATTTTCAAAATAATTTTTTTTATTGTGGAGAAGAAAGGCTCAAGTTTGAATATGGAGCACACAACCTTTCTAATCAATTATTGTGTATCCATGATACATCAATTGATGTTAGCATTCAGGCTAAAGTAGGAAATGTTTGTGAAGACAATTCTAAATTTAAGGAAAATATACCTTTCCAGCAAAAGATGTGCCCGATTTCATATCAATATCAGGATGAGGTACAGAATCAAATAGATAGAATTCTAGAATGGAAAATAACTAAAAAATGTCCTTCTCCTTATGTTAATCCACTAGTGATCATAAAAAAGAAGGATAACTCTATAAAAGTCTGTTTAGATGCTCATATGTTAAACCAAATGACTATTCCTGAGCATGACATTCCTCCACCAGTCCATGAACTCCTTATTAAATTTTGAGATAAGTCAATTTTTTCCACATTTGATCTAACAGCCATCTATTGGCAAATTCCAATACATGAGGAGGATCAGCAATATACAGCATTTTGTTTCAGTGGACAGTCGTATGTTTTCAGATGTATGCCCTTCGGCCTCATTAATAGTGGATCTGGTTTGATTAGATGTTTAGACATGGTCTTTTCAAGACAATTGAAAGAAAAGATAATCATGTATGTGGATGATATAGTCATCGCATCAGGTAGTATAGAAGAGCATCTGGAATGATTACGAATGTTCTTTCAAGAGTGTTCTTCAAAAAATATCAATATTAATTTAGAGAAGTGCTCTATAGCAAAAAAATAAATTACTTTTCTGGGACACTTAGTCAATGAGCATGGTATCCAACCCCATCCAGAAAAGGTGACTGCTATACAGCATTTCCCCATACCTAAAACTGTGAGACAGTTAAAATCATTCTTCAGTCTATGCAACTACTACCATAAATTTTATGAGAATTTTGCTGGAAACACTTTATATTTTTCTAAATTATTAAAAAAAGATGAAAAATGGCATTGGACCATTGAGCATAGTAATGAGTTCAAAAAGATTAAAATAAATTTTCTTAAATACATGATTTTAGCATGACCTGACTTCAGTAAAACATTTTATCTATAGATAGATAGTAGCCACTATGGTCAGAGAGTAGTACTATATCAACTTAATGATAATGAGATGACTCAGGTAATATATTTCTTAAGCATACACTTAAGAGGGGCAGAGATGAACTTCTCCATCACAGAAAAAAGACTTTAGCTGTTGTCTGGGCATTCCAGAAATTGTGCCAGTTCTTGTTAGGCTCTTAAGTGATTGTGTTGTCAGACCATAGAAGTCTGGAATTTTAAATCGCAGTTACTTAAGTAATGAAAGGCTTGTAAGGTGGAGCTTGTATCTCCAACAATATAACTATAAAGTTATTTATATTGAAGGGAGAAAGAATATTCCTGCGGATATCCTTAGTTGCCACCCTATCTATCTGGTAGCTAGAAACCCCAATACTCAGAACATATGTATCAACAGTATGAATATTATGCAAGATGATTATATAGAGGAAGATTATAAAAATATCTCTATGCTTCAAAGTCAGGATATGAAAATAAATAGCATCCTGACTATCTTAAATAATCAGGATAATAAAACACAAGTTAATAAATAAATCAGAAGAGTGTATCAAAGATATAAGGTATATCAAAATGTCTTAATGTTTAAGATGAATGTCAATGATGGGGAATCATGGAGAATTGTAGTCCCACAATCTTTAATAGATAAATTAATAGTATATACCCACAATAAATATGGTCATTATGGGGTTTCCAAAATTTTTTATGTATTAAAATCTATTTTCTATTATAGAAATAGGTACAGGAGAATTATAGAAAGCATTAAATCATGTGGCATTTGTCTTAAATCAAAATATTGTAATAGGTTCTATGCAGGTGTACTGCAACCTATAGTTCCAGATCAGCTTAATGAACTGTTAGCCATTGACTTTTATGGACCTCTTCCACCTTTTAACTGGCAAAAGTTTATCTTAGTTGCATATTTTTTTTCAGTAAATGGGTAGCAGTGTATCCCATACCAAAAGCTGATGCAAAGAAGGTTATCAAATGTTTAATGGGAAATCAATTTCCTATTGTTGGTAAGCCTGATAGTATACTGACTGATCATGCAACTGCATTTGTATCTCATCAATGGAATCACTGGATTCAAATTCAAGGTATAAAACACATTATGAGCTCCATAAGGAATCCCCAGTCTAATCCTTGTGAGCACATAATGAGAGAGTTAAGAAGATTATTTTGATTCTATGTACTAGATAATCATACCCAATGGGTTCATAAATTGCCTGAAATTATCAGTTACATAAATATAACTTATCACGAGTTTATTGGTTTTTCTCCCATGAGGCTACATTATAGGAGACATGAACCTATTCTAATTAAAATTCCTTTTCCAATAGTTAGGGAAAATATTGATATACAAATAGATCAGGAAACAGAAAAAAATAAGCTTAAAATTATGGGCAAGAAAAGAGTTAAAAGATCATGTAATAAGCCACAGCCCTTCAAAATAGATGACTTAATATTATTATGAACACCTCATGTCAGTGATGTTCAGAAGAATAAATACAAAAAATTCTTAAGCTTGTATGAGGGTCCTTACAAAATTCTAAAACAGATTGGAGAGAATGCTTTCCTGCTGTCAACTCCAGAAAGTGTTAGAGGAACATATAATGCCTGAAGCCTCATTCCTTATTCTGTAAGAGTCTAAAACAGAAGCTGTCAAAATTAGTGTGATAGGGATTATAGATTTAGTTATTGGGATATTTACAGTTTGTTAATTTAAGGACAAATTAATAAACCTAATAGTAAAGTTAGTGTGATATTTAGAGTTTATGAATGGTTCAAAGGCAAATTAATAGACTTAATAATGAATTTCAAGAGTGCAGGGAATTTTGTTCATTTATTTATTGTAAAAAGCCATGCAGTAGAAATCAATATAAAAGTTTTTTTTTTTCAAAGATTAAGCATTATAAAATTTAAAATTAAATGAAGGGAGGGGATGTTGTGCACTTTTTATTAGCTCAGACTATTCTAAAATAGGATTTTGGTGTATAATTTTAAATTTTACAAATCCAATAATATTTACTTATTAAAAGAAGACAGTGATGACGTATTAGATCATAGGATTTAAACTCGGTTTTAGCTAATGGAAATTTATAAATGATCTTAATTCAAGACACACATAGATAATAACTATAGAGTCATATATATGCAGATGGATGAACAATTAATATTATTTAGTAGTTAAAACCAGTGAAGATTAAATTATGTTTTGTAAACACAATGCATTATATAAAGACGAATAATTATTGTTTGTGCACATTTGATTTTATAAATAGAAATTATTTATCTTCAAATCTTGCTATATTCAAAAGTAAATAAATAAGGTTTAATTTTACAAAATACTGATTTAAAATTAAAACAGTAAATTCTATCTTTATTTAATTTCTAAAAATATTGTATTTCAATATTTTTTAAAAACGGAAAATAGGTCATTTTAAAATAACAAATCAAAACCTTTCAAAATAAATGTTTTTTTTCATAGAAAAAAGTGAGAAAATATTAGCCAATCAAAGAGTTTCAAACAATCTTGGAATATGAAATTCAAGAGAAGGGGGAAAAAAAAGCTTCTTGATCGTAAAATATAAGTAACTAAGTTTTTGTTTTTCTTGGTGATTTTTTTTTTTTAAAAAGTTGGATTAAATTTCCTAAAACCTTATGATTTGCAACTCTACATCAATATGCATGGATAATTATAAGCTCTGTTGTTAAAATAATGGAATAAATTAATCGTTTTTCTACTGGGCAAGTCAATAATCGGTAATTCCCAATAATCTCTTGAAAATTAATAAATATTGAAGAAATAATAGGAGATGAATAATCAATGAATATATTCACTGAAAAGTAATAATAATTGTGCCATAGGGAAAATGAACTGCAGTAATACACAAAAGGAAATAAATAAACACCATAAATATCCAGTAAGGATAGGTAAAAGAATAGTAAATCTCTTGGAAACAGTTAAGTATATATATTTAAAATTCAATGGAACTAAATTAGTAATAAATGAAAAGTGTCTATTATTCTTCTGGATATATAAAAAATCTTAATTACAATGTGAGATAGAATTATTTATTCTGAGCCATACCAGCAGGAATGTCAGTTTCCATAAAGTTTTAGCTGAAAAAAAATGTTGCACAACACATTTTTAATCGAAATCATAAGTGTGCCTTTTACTATAGAGAGCAATATATATCATCTAAAGTAAATAAAGCAAGCCACAAATAAATTTTTATTACTAAACAAAGGACAAAACAAAGGATTATTGTTGCAGTAACTCAAATACCTAGCGAATCTTCGGAGAAGCAGAATCTTCAAAAAATAAGGAAAAATAAAAACATTGAAGGTGGAACAACTAAAAAATTTAAAATTGTTCTTATACTTTAGCTGAGAGTTTAAAAGAGAACTTCTTTCTAATGTTGGTATTTATATTTTTAATCTATGATTTGTTAGTATAATAGGAGAGGGGGAAGAGAACTAAATAATTTAATAAGGAATTAATTCAAGTGTTGTTATAATGATAGTTATTTAATAATTAGGTTGAGATTAAAGATTATTAATCATTTAAATAAACAAATATGTTCAATATTTTACTATGAAAGAGTATTTAAAATGATATATACACAATCCAGAGAGCAGGTTGTATTTACATGTACGAATGGATAAATTAAAAACAATGATTTTGTTCTTATGTGAAAGATAAAAGTATTAATTTTGTTTGCTTACCAATCTCCAGAATTATGACCCTATGTTCTCACTTATTTTTTGTATTGTTACTTAATCATCAAGTACTATTATTATGTAGAGGTTGAACTAATGAACCATCAATGGGAAAAAAATGATTGTTTAATAAACTGAATGTATGATATGTAGTTCACATACATTAGGATAAGTATCTCAACATATAATAGGAAATTGTTAGTTTTGTTTAATAATAATATTCCAAAGATTAATTTTCTGTTGTTATTATAATATATGTGTATTATTTTGTTATAAGTTATTTTAAATTCTATATTAATAGTAATGTTTATTATCATTTGTAATGAATATTATTAAAATTATTGTTTTAAAAGTTTTATCAAATTCTAATTGCTACATTTCTTTTCTGGGCTCATTCTCCCCACATCACATAACTCAAAATGTTCAGTCAAAATTAAAATGATAAGTCAATCCAATTTAAAGCAAATCTAACAGTTTAATAAGCATAAATCTCTCAGTAAAGATTTTTTACTTGTTACATGCTGCCTTGATCCCATAGGTCATTGATAACATTGTCAATTATTAAAGTGTATTTATTAATATAAAATTAAATGATACATTAGTTATTAGTGAAAATATTAGTGTTAATCACAGTTTAGTTAATAATATTATTTTAATATTCAGTATTAAAGAACATACATATAAAGCTTGAATATGAATTTAAATTATAAGCCTTTCTTAATTTGTACACTATCCATGAAAATCTGTAAAATCCCTCTTGATATTCCATGGATAGTATGAAGAATTAATAAATCAATGATTATCCTGAGATCTCCTTATTGTAAAGTTATTTTGTGATTATTGCCAATCTTAATTATCAAAAATAATAGGAATCACAGTTTATCTGTAATTATCTAACAGATTAATTTAATGAGTGATTGAATTAAAACTTAATAATTATAAATATAAGATATTGGATATTATTGTTAGCCATGAGAGTATGTAGATACTTAATAAGGAGGAGTATCTAGGTATTCTTATGCCATTGAACAAATATTTTGTATTTGTTTAATGTTAAGGGGATGTGATCTGTTTATGGGTAAATGAGTTTCACATTAATTATATTTAAAATACATCTTATTTTAGAAATATTTACTCATGTCAAAGTAACTTGGGATAAATACTAATCTTATCTAAATTCAATTGTTATAGTTAAAGAAAATGGTCAGGATATAGTAAGTTTGTTAATAGAACCTAACCAGAATCCAAGTAGGGCCTAATATAAGGGTCTTGGAAACTCTGTTTAGGGTCTTACCACCTATAGATAGGCCACAATATATATATATATATATATATATATATATAGTATCTATAGGTTATATTATTCATATTTTTTCTATATATATATATATATATATATATAGAAAAATTATGAATAATATAAGTATTCAAATTAGATCTTACTTTCCCTTTACCTTTGGTATCTATGTTTACTTTGATAAAGTATATAAGATAATTCGAAAACCCTGAGACAATACTAAAACTCATTAAATATGATTGGGATAGAGAGAGAAAATTTATTATAAACCAATCTTTTTTAAACATTATTATAAATAATATCTGAATTAAAGCTATCACATAATGGTATAATAAATTCTTATAAGTTAATTAAATAACAATTATCTGCAAAGAATGTGTTAGCAATCTATACATGGTAAGTCATGTGAGGGGAAAGCAGTCTTTCAGACATCTGCAAATGGTATAAAGTTTATTGCTCTCACCTGTCAATAAATGCTATAAATCATAAATAAATCACTATATTTAGAAACTATTTTTATATTGACTAACCATAATTATTGTGATTAATTCAGGTATTGAGTCTTTGGAACCTGATTATTCTAATGAGAAATTATTTGTACAAATTTAATTTTATATCTCATAGGGAAGAGAGTGCAAGAAAATAAATACAAATAATACATATCTGAAAGATTGGTTTCCTCTCACATGATTTACATAAATAGATTACTAATCCATTATTTGCAGATATGTAATATTATTATAACTCAGAATCATGGATAGTTAAAAGAGAAATATTGTCTCTTTCCTATAATATATATATATATATACATATAATATTTGTCCAATAATTTTCCATTTGGACAATAATTTTCCGTTTGAATTATCAGTTTCGCAATACAATCAAATCCTGAATGAAGCACTGCCAATAGGATTTGGTTTATACAAAAATTAGCTTTAAGCAAAGATAATTTGTCTGTCCTACTAAAATGCTTATTGAAAGGTGAGTGCAAGGAAATTAATACCAATATTTCATGACAGAAAAAAATGGCTTTCTCTAACATAATTTAGATTGTTAACACATTAATTACATTTATTCAAAATTAATATAATTCAAAATCATGTGTAATTAAGAATGAGATACTGTCTTTTCTCTATAATATATAGAATTAAATTTTTACAAATATTTTTTTTATTTGAATCAACAGACTCATAATAGTATGAAGGTCTGAATTAAAGACTGGCAATAAGTGATGGTTTATATAAAAGTTATCTCTAAACACATGTAATTTATCTATGCTTTTAAAACACTTATTGATGGGTGAGTACAAGAAAATTCATAGCAATATCTCATGTCTGATAGTTTGGGTTCACCTTATATGATTTAAATATTATTCAATAATTCTAAAAAAATAATTATTACTTGAAGAAATATTTTCAACATATATCATAAAATTGCAAGAGCATTAAAATATATATTTACAAATACTATTTTTATGTATTTTAATTCTATTGGCTATTTGGAAAGCATGCTTTCATTACTCTGGAAAGAGACTGAGTGTGTCAAAGATAAATGTATTTATTCTTTTTTCTTTATTTATTTATTTACTTATTTTAATTGCATCAAAGAAAAAAACCTAATAATCAAAACAAATGCTTTTCCTAGGTTTTACAAATACGATACAGATTTTATATAAAGGAATCAGCGGCATATATCTTAAAAGTCATTAAATTTAATAAGTATGTAGAAGAAAAAATAGTTAGACATAAAAAACAACATTGACAGAATAAAATTAATCATTAATGCAAATATATTTTTCAGATTATAAAAAAACATTTCATATTTTATCTTATTAATCTATGATTTCTGGATTGAAAACGGGAAAAATATAATAAAATAACTATATTTATTGTATAAAAGAAAATCTTATATAACGAGTACTATCAATTTTAAGATTTATAACTTTTATATCTAATAGCATATTTTAAAAATTATGTTTGTTTATTGCTAAATTAAGATGTTTGAGAACTGTGAACTAGTAAGAAAAGCTGTAGAAGAGAATAAAAGTCACAAGAATGTAAAACAACATTTTAGTATTGGAAGGAAATTTATATCTGCAATAAGAAAAAAAGATGTAATTATTACAAAAAAGAGAGATGATATTATGAAATGTGTAGAAGACTTTTATCAAGAATTATACAATAATAAAGAACAAGTACCTCCTATATCTATTACTTCTTCTGAATTACCCAGAATTTTAAATGAAGAAGTGAGACATGCAATTATATTTATGAAAAAAGGAAAGGTTCCAAGTAATGATGGAATTATAATTGATATATTAAAAGAAGTAGGTGAAGAAATAGAAATTTTTTAGCAAACTTATATACCAAATGTCTAAATGATAAAGATGTTCCAGATGATTGGTAGAATGCATTATTAATATTAATATTTTAAAAGTGATAAAGAAGATATTAGAAAGTACAGACCTATCAGCCTTTTATCAGTTTTGTACAAAATTTTTACCATGATAATTACAACTCATCTACAGAGAACATTGAATTTCCACCAACCAAGAGGACAAGCTGGATTTAAAAGTAGTCTTACTACAGTAGATCATATCCAGGTATTGAGAGAAATTATAGACAGGAAAAATGAATATGAGTTGCCATTATGCTTTGGATTTGTAGATTATGAAAAGACATTTGATTTTATAAACATTTCTTCAATGATTAAAGCATTGGATCATCAAGGTATAGATCCAGGATATTGTCATATCTTAAAGAATATTTATAAAAATGCAACAGCAACAATTAGATTACATAATGATAATAGGAAAGTCAACATTCAAAAGGGGGCAAGACAAGGTGACTCCATATGTCTAAAACTTTTTACAGCAGTGCTGCAAGAAGTATTTTGTAGATTAAAATGGGAAGTTAAAGGAGTGAATGTAAATGGAGATTATTTAAGTCATTTAGATTTTTCAGATGATGTAGTTGTTTTTGCAAACAATGCTTTAGAGCTTCAGGAAATGTTGCATGAGTTATCAGGATTGAGCTGGCTTATTTTTTTCAATATATATTAACCATATAAGATTACTTCATTAATATTCTTATATTTTATACAGTATAAAGAATAAAAATTATGTTATGCTGAAGATTTTGTAATTGATATAATAATTGCAAGTATAGGTGCTAGTTGTGTTTGATAGTTCATCTATTACATATACTCAATCCAAATGTAGATAAGGATTCTAATCATCAGAAAGATAAATAATCAGAAAAATTATTAAAGGAAAAGAAAATATTCATAAATATAACTAATTATTTTAAATCAATAATTGCATATCATTAGTAGCAAGCCATATGAAGTACATGATTACAAACCAATGATGCAATATTTATATAGTGTTTCCTATATTCATAACTACAAAGTCTGAGTCAAGCAGCATAACAAGGTAAAAATAAAAAGTCCAACATTGATTTATATTCATTCGTTCTTTTAGTTTTGAATTTTTTAAAAAAAAAAACTTTATTTATGCAAGAAAGTAAGTACTCACAATACAAACAAAATAGGATAGTCTAAAAAGTCATGTTAGAACGTAAATCATTTAGTGTCAGCAATACAGAATATAAAATTGCTTAGAGTAATTTAATTAGAAAAAACAAAACTGTGCGTAAAACAAAACCCACAAACATTTGCATATATTAAAAATATGCAGACATTTGTTCATATAAAATGGAATAAAAATAATATGGTAATATAAGCAAATACTTATTAAATAATGCTAATGCCGTATTATTTAATAGAGACATATATTTTGCAAATTGTAACAGTTTGAAAAGTATATAACACTGTAAACAAATAATTGTAGCTATTGATAATTAGCATAATTTATATTTGCATTATTTCTATTGGAATCAAAAAGAAAAACATTTAAATAATAATAGCAAACTAATGATAAAAGAAAATAACAGTTTCATATAAATATACTGTGATCATATATTGATGTTGAGATTATTAAACTGATCAATTTATATCAGGGCAATATGAAAAATATTTTGGTGATAAATAAATTAGTGAGCTATCATGTTAATAAAGTTTGTGGATTTTAAAACTGACCCTTAAAATACTACAGTCTGCTTTAGATTTTGTTTATAATTTCTATTTTACCAAATTATAATGAACCATAAACAAATCAAATGACTCTCGTAAATAAACTGCTTTAATTCATAATAATATAAGAAGTGTGAGCCCATACTATTGTAAAATCTCTTCCTAACAATTAAGATCCTGAATATATACATATAATGTTTGATAAGAATAAAGATTATTGATAAAAGCTTTATAACCTTAACTTCATTTCTTACTGTATACTTATAAAATAGATCAACAACATCATTAGTAGGTGTGAATTTCCACAAACACATTCTTTCTGAAACTTACTAGAAATAAATCTTCATTATATCAGATTATTATTATTATTCAATGATTCATGACTGTATACATATCTATTTACACATTTTCTATTGCTATAGTAATACATTATGATTTTAAAATCACCATTATCTTGAAATAAAAATCTTTATTTGTTTGATCGTCATCAGCTTTAAAATAACACAAGTTAAATGTCTTTCAAATAATTTTTAATAAGTATATCCCTACATGTAATAGTCTGTTATGCATATCTCATTGAAATCTATAGTATTTTTTGATAATGAAACAGAGATTGGAAAAAAAATTTAAAAAATTTAATAAATTATTTTTTAAAATTTATTTATTATTTTTTTTATTATATTTTTAACCATTATTTTTTATTTTTTCTATATATATTTATTTATAAATATTTTTATTATATATTTTTTTTATTATTAAAAAAAATAAATAATTTCTTTTTACCTTAAATCCCAGGGACTATTTTAATTATATAATTTCTTATTTGTTTTGTTTTTTTTTGTTTTTTATTGATATAATTTATGTTAAATAAAATTAAGGATGCCGACGACTTGTGGTTGCTCCTAGTGGGGGGGGTTGTTTATTATGTGGGGTTAATTTTTTTTTTGTTTGGGTTTGTTCTTTTTCTTTTTTAATTTTATTTTTTTTAATTTTTTTTTTTTTCTTTGCATTTTGATTACAAACAAAACAAAACACATACATACCCAAAAAAAATATTATAAAAATATTTTTTTTTTTATTTATTTTTTTATTGAATTTTTTATTTTTTATTTTTATATATTTGTTTTTTTTTAATAAAAATAAAAAAAAAAAAATCCAAAAAAATAATAAGTGTGGTAAGAAAAAGAAAAGAGACGGACCCAAAAAAAATATAAAAAGGAGGGGGGGGTGTGTTTTTAATATAAAGAAAAAAAAACTCCTTTGTTATAAAATATTTTTTTTTTTAATATTTTTTAAAAAAAAAAAAATTAACTATTAAATAAAGAAAGAAGAAGATAGTATTTTTTATTAAAACACCATTATATATATATATATATTGTGTTGTGGAGAAAATATTTGACTCAGTCCTGGGGGGGGTGCCCCCTTTGTGGTGGGGTGTTCTTTTGGGGGGGAATTTCTCCCCAATTTACGAGCACATATATATATATATAACATATATCCTCATTTATTAAACTGTCATCAATTGTAATGTTTTTATCCTCAGAAATATTATCTTTCATATCTCTCCTTTACATATGCTTTTCCCTTAATTCAATTTTACCCATTAAGATAATTATGTTTCACCACAATTTATATCCTCTATCTTTAACATACCACCATTTTCAGATTCAAATTCAAACTTACTATTCACAATTTCATGGATTACAGCTCGTAATTTCTTTATAGTTTCATCTAAATCATCTATCATTTGCTTGGTTCATTGTTTTATATTCTTTTCTGAATGCAGTGCCTTCAACTTTAGCTTCTCTTAATTTTTAGGTGGATCTGTATTTTAATTCCTTAAAACATATTGAAATAGCATGTTTTAATTCATTTTAGGTAACATCTAGTTTTGCATCTATTTTGGAATTTAGTTCCTCAGAGCTAGCATCTAGTTTTGCAATTATTTCATTTTTTTAACTTAGTGAGCATGTCTGAAATAGTTTTCCAAACATTTGGATTGATGATATCTTTAATTTTAAACCCACCTCACATTTTGTCTTTAGTATTGGCCATAATATCTAATAATACTAAATTAATATACTGAAGTAAAAGTAAAATAGCTAGACATGTATGCTTAGCATGTATTTCAAAAATCTACTCATATAAAATCTGTCCAAGGCTTTCTGCCTCCACCTAGTATCTAAAAATAATAATTGTATCATCAACATGCAATAGCAATGAAAAATGTAATCTAACAGGGAACTTTATTCCCAAACTTCTTAAATCATCTATTTCTCAAGATAAAATCCTGAGCTTCTAAATATAGTGCTTTTGTATTATCTCAAAGCATTTAAAGAAAATAATAATTAAAATATGCTACACACCTAAAACACTGTATTTTTTTTCATATATTGATTTGAAATTATCTAGAACACTTGTTGGGTAAACAGATAAATTTATAGAATAATGCAAACTTTAATTTTATGGCTCACAGTTGTAAAGCACCAAATTGTAACAATGCAGAATCGATAAGCAGATTCTTTTAAATCTGCTTAATTGTCATGCTAAATCTATGCTCATGCTAGCCTTTGTACTAACATATAATTAAATAAACCTGACTAAGACTCAAGATCCTTTGTTCATTGGATACTCCAGAAATGAAGGGTATGTTTGATCGAATCTATACTATCCTTATGAGATACATAAATGTGTATTTTTAATGAGTTTTTAAACATTTATACATGTTGTATTATGATTAACTTCAAATCTTAAACAAATGATTATAAAAAATTTAAATATTCTCAGGGCAAAGTACAGGTATATTTATAAATTAATATGCTGTGTCATGACCCAAAGTGCAAATATGAAGTAATTGTGAAATCAATTCATGGCACACACACACACACACACACAAATCAAAACTAAATACTTGAATAAAGTATTCGATTCATCTTTTACAATGACATAGGCGAGAGGTAAAAATAAAATGAAAATAAGAATAAGATAATATTGGCTCCTTTTGTACTTAAGCTTTCATTATAACTCAAAAACAGATGGTAATATTTTTTATTTAAAAGTTTATCCGTTGCGTTTGTATTAAAATGAAGACAATTTATTATATGTTTAAATAATGCTCAGTTATAAATACTACTTTTAATATAAATATAGGTGATTTAAATTCAGACTTTCAAACCACTTCACTATTTACACTATCCCATTCTACTGATACACATGACCACACACATGTAGAAAAGATAAATAATCACCAATATAAGTATTTCATGCTAAACCAGCACTCATCAGTTGATTCAGATTACCATTTCAATCTACTCCAACTCTTCAGCCATCCATACCATTGAAAATCTGATGATAGAATTCCCAAATTCCATGCTGATGCCAATATTATTGGAGGTTGGAGTAGATTGAAGCCTGTCTATTAAAGTGCAAGGGTTTGCTATCTTAATACAAACCGAGCACTGATATATATATATATATATATATATATATATATATATATATATATATATATATATATATATATATATATATATATATATATATGAGAGAGATAGTAATCTGGACCAACTGATGAGTGCTGTTTTAGCATGAAATGCTTATATTGGAGATTATTTATCGTTTCTACATGTGTGTGGACATATGTATCAGTAGTATGAGATAGTGTGGATAGTGAAGTGGCTTGAAAGTCTCAGTTCAAATTCCCTATATTTACAATTATGCTCCAGTTTTAAGAGTGCCTGGTAATTTAAATCTTACTCTTAATATAATAAATTTGTTAATAATAACAAAATAAAAAAGGAAATAAAAGAGATAGTCTTCGTTTTAATATAAATGCTAAAGAATTGTAATACAGACTGTGTTTTTTTGTTATTTTTTATATATAATAATAAAACGATGTGTGTGTATTGTCTTATAATACCATTAAAAAATAATAATAATAGCTACTTGTCATTACGGTTCTGATTATTTGTGAGCACAAAATTCCAATATTATATAGAATAACAATAAAAGGGTTAGAAAGGCTTGTTCATACTTTGGTTAATTAAGTTATGATTGATCCATATTTTACAAATTAAATATATATATAAATGGATTTCTCCCATTTTTTGTTTATTGAGAGCAAACATTATTTTATCAAACAATCTCTTCTCGATTCAATGTCTTATCTATCGTTTGAGTCTAGAACGTTTTTTTTTTTTTTTTTACGGATTTTTTTTAAATATCGCCTTTTCTCCAGTTTGGGATGAGTTGATTAAACAAACTATTTCCTTTACATATATATATATATATATGTGTGTGTGTGTGTGTGTGTGTAATTTTCACAAGTCATATAACTTTTCTAACAATTTATTGTTGATATAAAAAAAAACAATGACATAAGTCATTATACTATAATATTTTAGAATAATCATATTTATATGAAAAAATTAAAATATAAATAAGTAGCAATACATGCTTATATTTCTAATTTTTGTTATTAGTATTACTTTTATTTCATTTTAATACAATCTACATATTTTATTTCATTATTTTCTTCTTTTGCTTCTTTATTATTATTATTATTATTATTATTATTATTATTATTATTATTATTATTATTATTATTATTATTATTATTATTATTATTATTATTATTATTATTATTATTATTATTATTATTATTATTATTATTATTATTATTATTATTATTATTATTATTATTATTATTATTATTATTATTATCATCATCATCATCATCATCATTATTATTATTATTATTATTATTATTATTATTCTGCTGTTGTTGTTGCTGCTGCTAATGTTGCCTCTTCACTACTGTTATATAAAATATTAGTTTTATAAATGTCATTATAAAAAAAAGTAACTTGATATATATTTTTTCATGATAATAACTAAAAGTAATGGTTGAACAATTTCATTCCTTATAATATATATAAAATTTAATACTGCAAAGTTTTCAATTACTACATTTAAATAGAAGAAAGTCAAACTATTATTTATGGTGCAAATACTCACAATGATAATTACATATTTTTTCTGAGAAATATATGAATAGTGTAAAAGATTAATCTGACATATTTATTATAGTTTGTAGCTTATGTAAGAAATGTTGTGTATATATTATACCCATACCAAAAGAAAACACTCTAAACAAAAGAATCCTGCTACTGGGATAAAAAAAATACTAAACTATAGTTAAAGTACATAAATCATAACTATCAAGACAATTAACATTAAGATTAACTCAATATATTCTGCTAACATACAGTATCAAATAAAATAATATTTTTCAATAATTAAATATAAGAAAACTTATTAAAATAAAATATAACACTGAGGTTCATAATAATTTAAGTTCCAAGTATAATACTCAATCTATTTATTTTAATAATAAATATTAACTTAGAACTAGCTCAATATTATAAATAAAATAAGGTTTGATTAATATAACATTATAACTTAAAAACTTTTAACATGAGATGTTCAGCAAGATATATTGAAAAATATATTTCTTATGATGTAATGCATCAATCTAATTTTATATTTAAAATATACTTCTTAAAATTCAACGAATAAAACATTTCAAATAAAAATATTAAAGATTTTCTTTGCAATTTAGCAAAGTATCACCCTAATATTTGAACTACAGAAAATTTTAAATAAAAACATGAATACTTCCATCTATAAAAAAATAATTATTTATGTGAAAATACTTAAGAGATAATTTCATAAATTTTTGAAGTGTAAATGGATTTAAAGTATTGGTAATATCACTTAAAGAACTATCAAGAAATTATAGTGCTTGATATTTATATTTTTTATATTCTTACATTCATCATATCATTCAAAATCATTTTCACTATTCCATTCTCATTCTATCCATTTGATCTCAGTAAGCTCTAATACTTTATTAGCATCAGTTATTCCTCTCTTATGTTATATACTATATCAATCATCAAACACATCAACATCATTTGTGAAAGAAATATCTATATACATCATCTTGCCCTCTCATAAATTATCAACTTCAAATGATTTTGTCATTATTTACCACTTTATAAAACTACCATCTATAATGATTACTGTGGTAATAGATAGAAATTAAAGTGTAAGGTATGGAATAATAACAAAACTGACTGAAATGAGTAAGATAATATCAGGAATACAGTGCAAATCCATAATAATAGGTTTATATTCATTGTGCATCTAAGATTCAAGTCATGGCTTTATTGTAGCACATATTGATGATAAGGAAATGCAAATGTCCATGTATAGTGATATAAGACCCTATGTTATCTGTATATTTTAATAACTTTAGAGTAGGAAAATAAATTCACATACACCCATTTTCAGCATATCCCTAACATCTACAATTTCATATGAATATTACTCTCCTTATCACTATTATATATCTTCCACTTGGAATAAATCACTTAACATCATAAAATATATAAATGGCATACTAAAATAATTTCCAAATCACAATATTAAAGAAACAATAAAGATCTAAATTCATGTCAAAATGTTTTTTAAAAGATTTTATGCACAGATGATCTTAATAAAACATGCCAGAACTATATATTTATTTATTTGTTATTATATAATTTAGAAATCAATATTATAACTTTTTCTGTATTTCAACAGTTAACATTCATAAAAAATAACATTAATTATTTAACAATGTTATATAATGTATGCATATTCAAGCATTCACATTAAATAAATATTTTAAATATCCTTGGATGTTTTCAAAAACATTCATCTGCATTCACATATTCTTTCATAAAAGTACACATGATAATAATTTCTGTCAACAGTTCATTCCACTGTTTAATATTAAAATCAGGCAATGTGAAATACTAATTTACAATACTAATTGGGATATATCATTTTTTAAATAATATGTAATATAAATAATAATAAAAATCATCAATGATCTCAACCATTATTAACATCATTTACAGTGATGTGCTTCCTGGATGATACATTCAAAAAAACCAATTATGATTGTAATTTACCTTGTTCAGAAAATTACTTTCAGAATATCCATTTTTTAAAATTTAACTTACTAATAATAATAAAATTAATCTATTTTAAGATTGCATTTAAAATATAATAACAAAGAATTAGATTTAATTTTTATTTTTTAAAAAAGTAGTACTCTAAACATTAACATTAACTTAATATAGAAAAATGAGAAAGTTTTAAAGTTATGAAAAGTTTTTTTTCTCTCCTCCTGCTTTTAAGCTGAATGCTTGTAAGAAATTTTTCCATTGCATAGTTATAATGAAAAGTTTTGTGCCCAATCATACTCCTGTCTCAGTGCCATTAAAAAATGTAGAAATAATAATATAAAATCTAAGAAGGATATTAAGCATTCTGTAAAATAAAATGTTTATTTCAGTCCTTTCTGAAAATATTATCCCAGCATGTAATATCTTCATGAAGTAATAATTCTAGAATCTATATTATATGAAAATATGTCTTTTTCCTAAGTATATACTTTTCATTAGTTTCAGCCAATGTATATAGCAGATACATTTCAATAAATGTAGCAAAAATAATATTTGCATTTCCATCAGTCAAAACATTAGTGAAAACATTATATAATAAAATTTTATTTATTTAATACATTTGTTATCAGACATGTGGTTTATAAATTAAGATAAATATTTTTTTTTCTTTAAAAGAGTTAGGATTTTTATACTTTTAAACATTTATCTTTTTATTTTTTTTTCCAGGTAAAATAAACATATATCATCCAAAGCATGTATTATCCGATATAATTTCAATCTTTTAAAAAGTCATATCACAGTTCATTTATTCCAAATAAAGTTATTTTTAAAGTATATAATTAATTTGGTGATTTTATCAATAGCAAGTTATTTTAAAAATATAAAAGTCATTCAAAAGTTTTCCTCTTCAATCTATCTTTAAATACATCATTCTTAAAAGTATGTCCATTTTGATTACATTTAAGACAAATTAAATGTGAATTATACTATCTATTATATAATAAATAGTCATTCATCATACTATAAAACATTTTAATTCAATTTTTAAACTTAGATGCAGAGTCTTAATCTTTTTTTTTTCTTTCTTTCAAATTTAACACTACAATAAATAGTTATTGTAAAATATTGTTCACTCCCTTTGGACATACTATTTATAAAAATTTCAAAGTTTTTACATAAATTTTCTCCAGTCTTGTTGTAGTATATCTCTTGCCATTTGTTGTTCATTATCAAAATATTTAAATAGCTACTATTTCATTCCATAGAATTATTGAGGTTACAAGATAAGTTTTAAGAATATTCATCTGACAGGGAAATTTGGTGTTTAATGAACCATTATTTTAGTAGTTATTCCAATTATATTTTTCAAAACACTTTTAAGTAAAATAATAATAATTTACAATAAATTATTACTCTTACAATATAAAATAGTTATAAATTTCAAACTAATTTAATCTGAATCTATAAATCACTAAAAATCTGTGAAAATCTCTGAAAATCTATGTAAACTGGCTTCAGCCTCTGTTTTTATATTTCTCTTAATCCATCTACTGATTAATGCTGCTTGTAAATATCTGCTCATTTCCTTAACTACATCAATATCATTTTTAAAATTAAGTTTTAAACTATGATTCATTGATTATTAAATATTATCAAATTATTTAATACTTTAAATATTAAATATTTTATTCAAAAAAACTAAATATCCTTATTAAAACATTTTTTTAATATTTTAGTAACCTAAAATGATTCAAATAAAATATTACACCTAAATAAAATGGTAGTGTTTTCTCCCACTGGACAAGCTGCCAGGTGAAGCTGCAGAACCACCAAAAAGCCTGTAAGTGATAAATTTATAAAAACAAAAATGACTCAAAATTGCTGAAATTGAAAATTAGACACCCCCCCATGTGCACAAAGACTTCAATGAAAAGTAAGTAAAGTGCAAATTATGAATGCTATTTTCAAAATCCTATGAAAATAACTATAATAAAAGCCTATGAAATTAAACAAAAACATACTAAATCTAAAAAAAAAAATTAACAATGACAAATTAATGGTGGTAATACAATATATTTAAAAAAATTACTCTGACTTTCAACACTATAACAATGGAGAGAGAAATAATTCGCATTAAATGTAGATAACAATGAGTTCATAGTGATTTAAAAAATAAAAGTAGTTATAAAATGCAAAAACAACAGCACAAAAAATGGCAGGATATTTGTTAAAAAAGATTCACTCTTAGTTATCAAACTAACATATATAATAATAATTCAAACCTTTATAACAGACTAATACATATTAAGTAATCAATGTTCGTATTAACCTATAATTATTACAGCCTTCACTCGGAATTTTATTACAGAATATAATCAATAGTGTCATTAGAGTTTAAATTCAGATAATATGTTACTCTATTATATCGCACATGTATAGAATCAACAAAATAGGAATAAAATAAAAATGGAATTTCAAAATAATTAAAATAAATTACCAATTTCCCTCGAGAGTGAGTTGATCATTCAGGAGATTGTTGAATTTTTTCAACCTTGCAAAATGAAACTTGGACATTCTAGATCTCTCCATTAGTGACAAAATATGGGATTTATATATTAAATTTTTCCTGTCTATTGATCATATTTTATTTCCCTTAAAATTTGTTATTTTTAAAATAACTTATGCACAATTTTGAAATGTAGATAGAAATTGAAAAAATAGCGTAAACATTTTTGGTACTATTTCTACTGTAAAGAAATTTTGAAAACTCAGGTCACATGACATATTGGTGTTACAAGTTTTGATGCAGAGAAATCAACAAGTGTATTTTTTTTAGAAAGTGAAAGTTTTTTTTAAATAAAAATAATACATTTTCTCATTTTAAATTATAAGTCAATAATATTAACAAATTAAAAATCCTCCTTTTCTAAAACTTTATTTTCTTATATCCATACTGAACATATATTTATGTAATACAAAACTCCAATGTTTCAACTGTTTTTATCTTTTTACAGTCATCACTGTTATATTTAGTTTGTACTTTAATGAAGACAAAAGCTAACCTTAGGATGTAATAATTTTTATTTATTGTTTGAAATGTGGCATTTCAAAAAGTTCGAATAAAAAAAGTGTTGTACACATTCCAATCCATAAGTTTTAAAGTTTATATAGTTTTATGGACACACAGCTCACCAAAGCCTCCCTGACTACATGTTCAAATTTACATGGTGGCACCTCCATAAAGGGGAGGGCGGCATGTTCAGAGTCATACTTGCTGAGATGGCCATACCAAGATCTTCGATAGCTTAACTTGAATTTGTATTTTTTTTATTTATTATTGATTATAAATGAAAACATAACCTAAAGAAATCACTAGTCTTTTGCCTTCATTTGTTTGCATGTCAATTTTTGATTAAATGTCTGTTAATTAGTTGTTTTGCTTTAATTCTTATTTGTTGTGTAGGTGTAGGTCCATAAAAAGCTTTATAAACTTTAAAACTTATGTAATGTAATGTGTACAGTAGTTTTTATTCAAACTTTTTGAAATGCTGCATTTCAAATAATAAATAAAAAGTATTACATTTTAGTGTTAGGTTTTGTCTTCATTAAAATACAAACTAAATATAACAGTAATGTTTTCGTTTTACTTTTTTTTTATCCCAAAACCAAATAAAAAGTAATAACGGAGGAAGCCCCTCCCAAAAACACACAGAAAGCTTAATGAATTAATATTTTGTGAAAATGTATATATAAATTATTTGATTTATTATCATATATTATAACACAGCAAATGTACAATATTTTTTTCTTTCAAAATATATATGTTCTCCAATAATATCAACAAATTAAAAATCCTTTTCCTTTTTCTTTTCAAAAACTTTATTTTCTTATATCAATACTGAACATATTTATGTAATGCAATACTCCAAAAATGACTGTAAGAAGATAAAAACAGTTGAAACGTTGGAGTTCTGTATTACATAAATATATGTTCAGTATTGATATAAGAAAATAAAGTTTTTGAAAAAGAGAAGGATTTTTAATTTGTTAATATTATTGACTTATAATTTAAAATGAGAAAATGTATTATTTTTCTTTTGTAAAAAAAAAAATACTTTCACTTTCTAAAAAAAAAAATACACTTGTTGATTTCTCTGCGTCAAAATTTGTAACACCAATATGTCACGTGACCCGAGTTCTGGAAATTTCTTTATAGTAGAAATAGTATCAAAAATGTTTATGTTATTTTTTTCAGTTTCTATCTACATTTCAAAATTGGGCTAAGTTATTTTAAAAATAACAAATTTTAAGTGAAAGAAAATGCAATCAATAGATGGGAAAAATTTAATATATAAATCTCATATTTTGTCACTAATGGAGAGATCTAGAATGTCCAAGTTTCACTTTGCAAAGATGAAAAAACTCAACGACCTCCTGTATGATCAACTCACTCTCAAGGGAAATTGGTAATCTATTTTAATTATTTTGAAATTCTATTTTCTATTCTAATTATGTTATTTCTATTTTGTTGATTTTATATATGTGCGATGGAATACAGTAACATATTAACTGAATTTAAACTCTAATGACGCTATTGATTATATTCTGTAATAAAATTCTGAGTGAAGGCTGTAATAATTATAGATTAATATGAACATTTATTACTTAATATGTATTAGTCTGTTATTAAGGTTTGAATTATTATTATATCTGTTACTTAGATAACTGAGAAAGATTCTTTTTTAATAAATTTCCTGCCATTTTTCCTGCTGTTGTTTTTGTATTTTATAACTACTTTTATTTTTTAAATCGCTATGAGCTCATTGTTATCTACATTTAATGTGAATTATTACATTCCTCATTGTTATAATGTTAAAAGTCAGAGTATTTTTTTTTTTCAAATATACCGCATTACTGACATTAATTTGTCATTGTCAACTTTTTTTTTGAAATTTAGTATGTTTTTGTTTAATTTTGTAGGCTTTTACTATAGTTTTTTTCATAGGATTTTGAAAATAGCATTCATAATTTGCACTTTGCTTATTTTTCATTGAAATCTTCATGTGTGTGGGAGGGTTCTACCCATTTCTCACCTCAGATGTTCTAATCAATTTTTGTTTCAATTTCAATTTCAATGATTTTGAGCCATTTTTGTTTTCATGCTGGGGAGGGGCAAATTTCAATTTCAGCGATATTGAGCCATTTTTGTTTTTACAAATTTATCACTTATGGGCTTCTTGGTGGTTCTGCAGCATCATCTGGGGTCTTGTCTAGTGAGATAAAACACTACCAATAAAATAATAATAATTTTAATTATTTTTCTAATATTATCTCTAGACTAAATATTTGCTACACTTTATTATATATCAAATTTTTGTGAACAAGCTAAATTTAAAGTTTTCTTTCCTTAATTTTTTGAAAACTTACATAGTCATACAATCACTTCTAACCATGTGATACTTTCAGCACATTCTAAACTAATATTAAATTAACTATCATTTAAATAATATTTTAAACCAAAATAATTACTTTAAATTAATAATATAAAATATTTATAGCTATAATTGAGCTTTTCTATCTTTGTAGTATTTTTAAATATAATAAATAAAAATTAATATCTTTAAAATAATTTATTGTATCATTTTGTACTTAATTCACCTTACAATGAGTTAAAACTATCTAATATATCTTTATATGCATCTATCTACTGAGTTTAAACCCCTACTATTTATAATATCAAAATTATATGTTAGAAAATAACTTAAATTTAATTTTTTTAATATAATTACTTTTCCAACCATATTTGTCAACTATATTCATACTTTTTAGTTGTATCCATAAAAACATATAACACTTTTTCAGGTAATTCAAGAATTTTAAGCTTTCTAAGGTATCTATCTAGATAATCAGCAATTTAAATATCTATCTTTTTGATTCTGATTATTAACCAAGAAGATTGGTAAGTAAAACATGGAAAATAAATAGGAAATAGTAAGTGTGTAATAGGCTAGTAAAAATTATAATTTCCTTATTACACATTATCACCATATAGAGATCCTACAAAGCCTTTACATTGGTTTGAAATTGTTAACTCTATTTTACTTTTTTACACATCCACAGTGTATAAATTCTGCTTTATTTAATATTCAATTGATTAAATATATATTATACTTTATTATTATTATTATTATTATTATTATTATTATTATTATTATTATTATTATTATTATTATTATTATTATTATTATTATTATTATTATTATTTTCTGACAAAGTTAATAATAGTAATAAAGTAATAATAAAAAGTACACATCGTTCAAATTTTATGCTCTTTTTATATACCGATAGTAACAAGCACTGATAAATAGTTAAAAATCCTTTTAACAAATTGACTATCACTTTTCAAGTATTCTTTTAAATGAATTTGAAAAAAAAAGTAATACAAGTGATCCTTATAGGTCATCTAAAATATGTTTGAGATTTATAACACACAAATCTTTCTAATTTTATTTTGAAGACATTTCTTTGACAGAAAGTTACAATTTAATATTAGGTTAATATTTTTTCTTTTGCTTTGAAAACGATTTTCTTCCCATCTTTTTGGTACTTTAACAACACAAGAAGTACGATTAAAAGAAATAAATTGAATTTGTTTCGCAAGTTTAGATCTCTAATAAAATAATGCATTATTAAATATAAAAAAAATATATAGAAGCCTTATATAGATATATTATAACTCTTGAATAGTTTGCATGTAATTTTTTAACTAGAAAATAACCCTTGTTTTTGTCCTTTATTTTTACAGAAATAGACAAACAGAAATTTGAATATACGCATAGAGAAACGCATAATCCTCTCACACATAAACTTATATATTACTTTGAATTGGTGGTTGATATAACGTACAACATTGTTTTGTTGTTGTTTTTTGAATTTAAATTATGGATTAAATCTGCACAAATTATTGAATATATTTTATGCCTTTATTAATATCTTTTTATAAGTCTTCTTCATTAAAATATTAGTTGTAAATGAAATATGTTTGTGTGTAGAAAAAGTTGTTTAAATAGACTGCAAAAAATGAACTATAATTTTGCTTTTTCTTTTTTCGGACTGGAAAATAACCTGTAAAATATATTTGACATTCTTTTTTTTTTTTAAAAAAAAAAAAGAAATATAACATCTAATATGAATGATTAAATCCATCGGCGTCTAGATATAGATAGATTTTTGTTATATATATATATATTATGTGTGTGTTCTGTTTAGTTTATTATATAATCACTTACATTAGCTTTGTAAAACAATTGTTGATCGTCCAGTGCAGTTAGGTCAAAAAAAAACAACTTATGACTTTACTTTTATAAACGTTTACATTGTTTGTAATAATTTAAAAATAAATAAAGAAATATTCTCTATTTGTCTTCAACTTCTCAATTATCTGCATGTTGCTATTAAAACAATTGCCATTCTTTGTTTATTTTTTATCCCAATTAATGCAAAGACTCCAGTTCTTATTATTTTATTTATGTGGTTTTACTTTATATATTCTATTCGATTTTAATCACACATAAAATTTAAGAGAAATGCTTCTGCGGTAGGAATTTTTTCTGATTTATATTTTCCTTCCATTTTATTCAAGTTCATAAGAATTTTAATTTTGGTTTATTATTGGGAAACTAAGGAGGATGTGCAACCCACATTTATTAATGAATTATTTGCACAACATTAGCTGCAACACAAGTACTTCCAAATGCACTATATGTTATATTAAAAAGAAGTTGTGTCTAAGCCAATAATAAGACAGAAAAATAATTAGTGATAAATAAATGAAATAATAAGTCAAACATTTTGAAGCAGCATTAAAATTATTATTCCTCACAGATAAACGTTTTAAATTATTTACCTGAGTTTTTAAAAGTGTTAATAGATTTTTCCCATCTTGTATTACATAATTTTGAATAATGTAATTTTGTTTTTATAATATTGACTTAAGTCTATAGTATTTTGATGATGCTCAAAACAGTTAAACATCATGTCATCTTTTATCACTGCTCAGCTAGGCACAGAAAAAAAATGACACCGGCTTTGTCCGTTTGTCTAAATATTTAAAAGACATTTGTATTTAATGTGTAAAATGTAATTCACTTGAGATTTTATTAAAACTTTGCTATAGTTAATATAAATTTTAAGCATGTTCGTATATATTTAAATACTCACATCTTTTATATTTTTAGTCTGAGTAGAAAAGAGTGATAGATCTATGTGTTATTGTAAAATTAAACTTTTATTGTTTCTGGTATGGGTTTTCTAATTATTCCTATAGATTTCCAACTAAATAGCAAAGATATTATTTAGATGTTATCAAAATAAAAGTGATTTTGCTATTTTATTCAATTTATTTGATCCCAACCGACTTTTAATATCTTATAATATCTTACTAAAAATATAATGTTATAAACTATTAAAAGCTTGCTCCAATAAAATAATTGATCAGCATAAAAAGTCATCTTGTTCTGAAGATTTCTTATTCCATATATATATATATATATATATATATATATATATATATATATATATATATATATATATATATATATATATATATATATATATATATATATATATATATATATATATATATATAATGAAATAGAATAAAAAGAAAAATAAATAGACAAAAAAGTTGAGAATGCCAGAATATTTTAAAAATGAATTTAAATTTTTGAAAAGATAAAAAAAATAGTATGTATTTTTTTCTAGATTTTATTCCATGTAAAATATATCAACATTTACCGCTAAATAATAAAATTATTTTATATAAAAAATCAAAACAAAAGAAATTTTAAATTTTTTTAAATTACATAGATAAATACATACTAGTAAAATTGTTTTATTCGGATGAAAACTACGTGAGTCATTAAAATATTGGCAATTAAGTAAGAACAAAACAAAAATGTTTAAAAAAAAAATTCACTGAAATCATCAGTTGTAAGCTATACTTTTAAAAGAAAACAAGGCTGAAATTTAATATTATTTATTGTAGGATATACAGCTACCTCTTAATAATCTTCTCATCATTAAATATTTTTCAAAATCGTATTTCTTAGAGAAAATAGATCTATTATTGATATTCAATCATTTCTATTTCATAAACATTATTTAGAGTTTTTGATATAATTTGTTATAAAATCTTTAAAAGGAGTCAAAAAGCAAATTATCAATCAAGCATTTTAGGAAAACTTTCATAATAGACATTCCATTATTATTACAAACACCTGCATTTATTTCAGTCTTTATAATGCTATTCATTGACTGCATTATATTTGATAAGATCAAAATGTAGCAAATACATTTCCCAAAAAAAAAAAAAAATCTTGAAATAATATTTACAAAACCAATTTTGCATCTAATGCCAAATAAATACAAAAAATATATTTAGCTATCATTTATCTTGATTTTTATTTGTTTTTGTACTGATATACATCAGATATGATAAGCTGGTGCTGATACATACTGTTTTCAAAACATTATTTATGAATAAATTTTATTTTTTATATTCCTTGTTGTTCTGCAGTTATTTTTTAAAACTGCATAATATATTGTTAATATTTACAACATTTTTTATAAAATTTTATAAAAGCTGCATGTGCTAACTCAGTAAGATCATTTTTTAGATGTCTAATTATAATCACATATGTATATTACTTTAAATAATACCAAGTACATAATAAGTAAATGTTTAAATTCCAAGACATGATCAGAATTATTTAATATGTTTTGCTACAAAACATAGTTGAATATATTATATATTGTTATGGATGTAATGTCTCACATTTTCATCTTTTTTTATATGACTACTAAATTGTTTTAAAAATTAAATCTTATTTATACAATGTTCTAAATATGTAACAAAAATTTAATAGTCAAAATCTTATGCCATACATCACCTAGTAATAAAATAAATACTTAGAACTTTTTATATTGGATGGATATCAATTACTACTATTTGTTCAAACTATTTAATAAATGAAATTAAAAAAAATATTTCATTATAAGGACATAATTATTCTAAATTATGTCTTTTAGAGCTGAATTTCTGCAAATTTATTATATAGAAGTGCAACATATATGGATTATTTTAAAAATTAGACAATAGAAAAAGTTTATTTAAATGTAATAGCTTCATAATAGTCTGAAAAAAAATATTGTTAATTTTATGTTATTCACAATTTTTTGTATGTTATTGGATGCCATTATGTTGTTAAATTTTATAGAAATATATTTGATCAGGTATGTAAAGTAAATGAGTACTAAGAAGTTTATTAAAAAAAAATACATTTTGTGATAATTTGAATGTGGTTTTTGATTGTAAATGAAATGCTAATTTAATAATATAATTCTATTTAAAATATATAGAGATATAAAGCATTGATTGCTACCAATAGAGGATAGATTTCAAAATGAAATACTTATAATTAAGGCAAGTGTTGAAGATATTTTTTTTAAAAAAGGAAGTTCAATAATAACTTTTCAAGATCTCACATAATAAGCAAATATATCATCGTATTATATTAATAGCTGTGTCTTGTAAAGTAATTTTTTTTAAAAAAACTATTGATTTATTTATAAATATCTACTGAAAAAACAATAGATATAATAGAAAATAAAAATGCATATTAAATAAAAAAAAAAAAAAAACACAAACACGACAAAAAATATATATTAAAAAAAAAATCAGAAAAAAAAGAATAAGGTACAAAAAATCTCATTAAATCAAAAAAAAAAGTCGTTTGCTAAATTATCGTTCAGGCATTTGTTATAGGAAATTTTTAATAACATCTCTATAATCATTTTTAAATACAAATATTTAGATAAGAATTTTTATGAGGTAATTAAATCAATTTGGAGTTGTAGTCTTTATTATTCAGATTTTTTTAAATTTTTAATTTACAGATTATACTTCTGATATTAGTACATGTTTCATTAAAAATTATTTTGGAAAATTTTAAGAATCAATAAAAATTTATTTAGGGAATTTGATAGAAAAAAAGAGGGGAATATAAATTTGTATTAAAAATATTTATATATAATTAAAAATATAAAAATAGATATAACAGATCAATAATTACTTATATCATGTGAACAAATGTTACTTTTAAGTATAAAGAAAAATATTATATATTGAAGATATAAGCATGGAAATCACATCAAGAGTTTGCATAGTAAACTACACGCACACACATATATATATATATATCGTTGATGACATATTTTACTATTCTACTTTTTTAGAATAATTATTATGTAACGCACATTTTCCAAAAGCAAAATAATAACTTTCACACTGAAATTGTATAGCACATATATTATTCATAAAACATGGTGTTACAGAACTGTATTCAATATTTCGATTATAAAGATAAATTATGATTAATGAATGTACAATATTTTATTTTATTTTCATCCAGTATTTTTACAAGACATTTAGTACTTCATTAATTACCTATCCAAAGTAACGATTTTTACTGTTAATGACTAACAATAGCAAAAAAATAAAAAGATTCATTCAATACATGAATGTAAATCAATACAATATTGGAAAAAATCGCAAATTCTTTAAACATGAAATAAAAATGTACGGTACATTATCTGACAGAATTTTTGTATTATTTATTTAGTACATATACTAGTTAAAATATTCAGTCAATTAATTTTGAATTTAAATTTTTCTGTCACATCGAAACAGCTAACATTGCTAATGTAAAATATTTTCAGAAAAAAAATGAGGGAGTAAAGGGGGTAAAACAATTTCAGATTTATACAATTACTATCAAAAATTACTAAATGTAATTTTAAAATAACATTCTGCTTCCTCGCTTTTAAATCATCTCGTAATTGTTTTTAGATATCCAAAACAATGGAGATGCATGTACAAAAATTTTATTCGGCATAAAACTAAAAATGAGTTTTGGTCATATGTACTATTAGTATTAAATCTTAATTTGCGTGCAATATAAATATTAGCTAAAATGTTAGACAATCAATTTTGGATTAAAATATGTACAAATGTTAATTTCAATCAAATCAACACTGCTATTCATTATATTTAAATTACATTTTTGGGAAAAAATGTGAGGGGGATTTTATGAAATTAATAATAAAATGTGTATAATGAAAATGCAATATAAATAAAATAAATAAGATTAATGTCTTTAATTTTTACTTAAATAACCCATAACTCTGCCATCAAAATATATTGAGTTATAAAATGTATTGCACTATTCGACAATTTGTTAAGTCATTGCAAAAACATGTTACTGCATTTGATAAAATAATGATATGTCATCCCCAAAAAATCCGTTACAACTATCATATTTGTTTATTTAGATCAGCACAGTACACATTATAATAAAAACTTTAAATATTGATTACAATATTCAAAATCAAATTGCATTAGATTTTTTTTTTCAATAGCTGTCTTTTTTTTTAAAGTTGACTGTAATTAAGTTTTGTAATGCATCATATGTTTATTTGGCTTTTGTTACACTAATGATAAATAACAAGTATTTATGGACAATCAAATGATTTATTATTAAACATTGCGTTCTATTAATTTTAATAATTTCACATAAGTAATATAATACAATATTGTAGTAAGAAATTTTAAAAAATTAAACTACAGTATTTTTTTTTTCAGTTTTAATGTTATGTGTAAGAACACAAAAAATGTTAAATGCTAATTTAGTTTCCTCTTCTCCATCTATTTTGCAATACTTTTTAGACAGTGAAAACATGGATTTTATCCAGTGATATTAAACATTTTAAGAGATTATGTTTACTAACATTACCACAAATCAATCAAGAATATTTTTGACTTTGAAACCAAACTAAATAAAGATAATTAGCCATGTGTTTTTTTTTCTCTTCACATAGATTTAAGTTGCATTATCTTACGTACATATATTAAGTGACTACATGTATTATACACACTGCAGAGATTACCCAAACATTTATCATACATTAAAGGTTTTTTTTAGTTTTGTATTTATACTCAATAAGTTATGCTTTTAACATAATATTCCCAACTTATAGTGTAATTCTTTTGCTGGAGTAACCATCCATTTTTTTCCCCATAGACAATCATTATAAATTCTTATTCTGCATATAATATCCTAGCTTAACAATGAGTTTTGGGAGACCAATTGCCTTCAGTAAACAGGGAAAAGAAGTATAGATAGATAGATAGATAGATAGATAGATAGATAGATAGATAGATAGATAGATAGATAGATAGATAGATAGATAGATAGATAGATAGATAGATAGATAGATAGATAGATAGATAGATAGATAGATAGATAGATAGATAGATAGGCAGATAGATAGGCAGATAGATAGACAGACAGATAGACAGACAGATAGACAGATAGATAGACAGACAGACAGACAGACAGACAGACAGACAGATAGATAGATAGATAGATAGATAGATAGATAGATAGACAGATAGATAGATAGACAGATAGATAGATAGATAGATAGATAGATAGATAGATAGATAGATAGATAGGTAGGCAGATAGGCAGGCAGTAGATAGGTAGACAGATAGGCAGGTAGATAGGTAGGTAGATAGGTAGGTAGATAGACAGACAGACAGACAGACAGACAGACAGACAGATAGATAGATAGACAGACAGACAGATAGACAGACAGACAGACAGACAGACAGACAGACAGACAGACAGACAGACAGATAGATAGATAGATAGATAGATAGATAGATAGATAGATAGATAGATGTGAACATAAGTACTTTGCAACTTCAAAATATACATTTTTGTTTTACAAAAAAAAATATAATGGTTTAAATGTTTTATCATAATGAAGTAATTAAGATAAATGCATATAAAGACCATTATTTTAGTTATATTTAAATAAATATTTTTTGAAAATGTATTAAAACAAAATAAATTTTGAAATTACTGTATGGAGAAAAAAAGATACATTATATGCATGTTTACAAATTGAACATCAGACATTAATATCTATAACAAAACAAAAAAAAAATAAACATGAACATATTTTTTGTTCCAACAATCAGTTATTAATATATATATATATGTAAAATAAATAAAATGTCCGTTAATTAAAAGCAAAATTGTAATTATAATTAAAATAATAAATTTAATGGTTTACAAACTATTACAAACAATCCTTAAATCTGCAGAAGTACTTTCAGTTAATTTCTTAAACAAAAGCTTTTGTTTTTTGAATTTAATGGCAGTTGAGGCAGGTTTAAGAAATTAACCGAAAGTACTTCTGCAGATTTAAGGATTGTTTGTAATAATTTGTTGTTGTTTTTTTTTTATTTATTAAATGAAATAAATTAAAATTTAAAAATTTTCTTTAAAATTAAAAATTAAATTAAATATCATCTTAAACTCTTATATATTAAACAATAATAAAATTATTAAAATAAAATTTATTAAAAAAATATTTAAAACTAAATTTTAAAAAGATTTGAGATAAAATTATATCTTTAAATTTATCTTTAAATATATTTTATTTAAAACATAATTAATCAAAATGGAAATGATTTTAATTAATTAAAAAACACCTTATTTAAATAAAACACTCAGATAAGAAAACAATAAAACTTTACAAATGAAATAAATCCATTTAAATCACTCAACAAAAGGATCATCTCATTATACAATTTAGTCAACCTTAATAATAAAAGAAAAATTTTAAATTATTAATTAGTGACTATTATTATATTAAATAAATTTCTGAGATAAAAATTAACCCTTCTTCTTTAAGAAAAAAAATGAATTGTTTACATGAACCAATACCTAAAAAATCCAGAACAGGCCAACACGCACACTCAAACAAAATATAAAGAATATTTAAAAAGAAAAAATAACAGAATTAAAAATTATTTAAATAAGATATTTCTACGACAACATTATTTTATTTTATTTATTTATTTATTAAAATATTATTTTTTATTTTTTTATTATTTTCCAATAAAAAAAATAAATATAAAAAGTATAGGGAAATATAAAAAAAAAGGAATAGACCAGGATGACACTTAGGAGAGATCCTTTTTTTTTTCTCCTTTCACCAAATAACTTAGAAGATAGGGAAAGCATTTGCAATACTTTTGAGAGTAGGTGCCCTAGATTTTTTTTTTTCTTCAATATGATAAATACTAATTTTAATCTATATATAAATAATTTGTATTATACTCTATTTTATCTTTTTAATACCTATATCTTCACAAAAAAAAAAAAAATTTAAAAAGCGAGAAAAAACTCGAATGAAAAATTTATAAGGAGAAAAAAAAATTTTTTTTTAATTTATACGGAAAAAAAAAACTATCCAATTATTTCAAATAAAAAAAAAAAAACATACAACATATATATATCACATATATATAATTTAAAATTATTTTAGTATTTATTTTAAATATTTTTCTTTTATTTATATATAAAAAAATTTAAGAAAACAAACAACAAAACAAAAAAAACAAACAAACAGGAAAAAAACCCAAAACCGAAAAATACAAATAAAATGAAAAAAAACCAAAATGAACAAACAAAACAAAATTATAAGAATAAATTCCAAAAAAACAAATACAATATTCAAGTAAAAAAACCCCAAAGGTAAAAAAAACCGGAAGAAATACACACTCTAAACAAAAACAAAAACCCAGAAAAAGACTATTCCTCCATACAACGAAGGAGCAAATACCCCCCCCAACCCCCAATCCCAAACAAACCCCCCAAACCAAACCCCCCATAACTTTTTTCTACGACAAACAAAACAAAGCAAAAAAAAGGAAGATACAACAAAAATAAAATAAAGTTGGCAGATAGAAAAAGCAATATTTAAACGGAAATTAAACTTCATAAATTAAACCTATTTAAAATCACTCATAATCTTTGAAGCGTATATCCACCGGTTTTTGGCCCAGACGTTTCTCCTTCCGCAGGTTTCACCCCCCCAAAACCACGCCTTTCCAAAATTCCTTTTTTCGATTGACTCCCACAGGGCCTTCCCGTTCCAAAGGGTTATTTCATTTGCGAGTTCTTGTTTTCTTCTGCCGTTTTCTTTAAGCCGGGCACCCCTTCGTATTCCAACAAAATTAGAAAATTAAGAATTACCCAAACAGTAACTTCTAATTTTTTTTTTCTCGTTAGTTGCTTTCAAACCGTTAAAAAAAACCGACATTATATATATATATATATATATATATATATACAGTTTTACAAATTTATTTATGTATATAAAAGAAATAGATATTATTTAGACAGGTGGCAAGATATTAATTAGTCAAATTTGAATTTTTTCATAAGGCAATTTAGACAGAATAGTTCAAATTTCTATTGTAAAAAATATGAAAGAAAATTAAAATGGTTGTTTGGAAAATAGAATAAAATTTATTGTAGGGATTATGTGACTAATGTTTCTGATGATAGGGTTGTTAATCTTTCTGATATTAAGTTAAATGATAGAGAATTAGATATTCTTGGTAAAGGCCCTAATTTAGTTCCATTTCATTCAAAAAATGTAGTTTTTGATACAATTTTGTCTATTGAATCTAGTAATTTGAGTGATGAGCAGAAATTTGGTGTTCAATTGATTTTAAATAAAAGTGTAAAAACAAAAAAAAATTGTAGTTAATCCTGCTGAGGTTAGACTTCTTAAAAATAGGTTAATAGCTAATGATGTGATCATTTCTAGTGAAGACAAAGCTGGTAGGTAGGTCATTATGAAAGGAGATGAGTTCAAAAAAATGGATAAAGAATTAAATAAGGGTAAATATATGTTGTTAGATAAAGATCCAGGTAATATCATTAAATGAAAGTTGCAGATATTATAAAAAAATGCTAAATTTAAAAATAATTAATAGAATAGATTATTTAAAATGTGATCAAAATGATTTCACATCAGTTAAGATGTTTATGAATATTAAGACTCATAAAGATGGTTTTCCTTTAAGATTTATTTTTGATTTTACAGGTAGTGTTGTAGAGGATATTTCTAGATTCTTGAATAATTTTTTAAAACAATTTGTTGATTTCGGGCATTACACAGGTTTTCTTCTTTTGAGGTTTTTGATAAGATTAATAATTTTAAAATGGACAGTAATTGGGCATTTGGAAGTTTAGATATTGAAAATATGTATTAGTCTTTTAATAGGTTATGCAGTATTGATGTTCTTATATCTGTATTGATTAAGAAAGGTTATCAAAAAATAAAAATAAGGTAATTAAATATTTGCTTTTATTATTGGAACATTCTATGTATTTTACTTATAAAGGTAATTTTTATAAAATTAAGGAAGAATAGATAATAGGTTATATTATTTTTCCTTTAGTATGTTCAATTTATATTAATTATATGGAGGAAGAAATTATTATTAAAAAGAATTGTTTATATGTAAAGTTATTTGTCAGATCCTTTGGTGATTAGAAATGTAAAGACTAATTGTTTACTATGCAGTCATTTTTTTTAAAAGTAGAGAATTAAGATATAATATTAAACCTAGTGGCTATCAGTCTGTATCTCATAAAGTAGCTGCTTTAAAGAATTATTGTCATAGGAATAAAAAATTAAATAATTCTAGTGGCGTAGTTTTGTTTCAGAAATGTCAATTTTATAAATATACTTGATGGTTGGTTACTCTGATAAATTTGATAAAAGTATTTTATTTAATAGCAATATTTGTAAAGATGTAAAGGATAGAGAAAATATGATTTTATTTCTTTGTAGTTTAAATTGTCTTCTTATAAAATTGTATGCAGGAATAGTAAATTATTTGGAAATAAGAAAATTGCTTACAAAAAGGGTATTACATTGAATAATTTATTAAATAATACAAAGGAAATTTTTGATAGGAGGACTATTTCTGGTATAGTATATTTTATCCCTTGTTTTTTTAAGAAGATCTACATAGGTCAGAGTACTTTGAGTTTAAATGAAAGAATAAAGGTTCATAAAAATAGAGTTAAAAATAGATATCTTAGTTCTGCTTTGTATGTCCATGAAAAAAATACAGGTCACACTATTAATTTTGATGGAGCTAAGGTTGTCTTCTTTGAGAGAAATGAAATCAAAAAAAAAAAAAGAATTAGGAAATCTTTATTATTGTAAATTTATTATTCTGAAGCAATTAAGATATTTAAGAGATTTGTGGGTCATGTTTAATATTATATGAATTTTGTAGTTTTTGTAGTTCTTTACACTTGAGAAGTCTTCTTGGAGCAGTGAAACCTTTAGTTGTGTTTTAATCTTAATTTTTTCTGGTCTGGTTGAATTTTGGATTTGGTCTAATTATATATATATAATCAACCATTATCAATCCACTGCAGAATGAAGGTCTCTCTGAGTTCAATCCATCTTTTCTGATCTTTAACTTCTCTTCTCCACATTACCTCTGCACACTTTCTTATTTCATCCAACCATCTCACTTATGGTTTATTTCTGGGTCTTTTACAATCTCTTGGAATCCAGTTTAAAATTTCAATTGTCCATCTAAAATCATTTCTTCTAAAAACATGTCCAACCAAACTCCAACTCAGTCTTATAATTTTTTCAATGATGTCAGTAACATCTGTTTGTTTTTTCACCCATACATTGTGTTTTCAATCTTTTCTTGCTACCCCCAACATGCATCTGTCCATACTTCTTTGAGTTGTTTGAAGTGTCTGTATTCCTCTTTTATTAAGTGACCAAATATCAGATCCATGAGTAAGAACTGGCAAAATACATTTATTAAAAACCTTTTTTTTTTCAAACACATAGGCATATTTCCTTTTAGTATCAAGTTATTTCTACCAAAAGCACTCCAACCAAGTTTAATTTTATGATTAATTTCATCCATTATGTCTCCATCTGTATTAATAATCTGACCAAAATATTTGTAACCATTAACTTCTTCTAATTCATCATAATCAATCTTTATTTTCATATATTGACAAAATATATTAAACATTACTTTAGTCTTTTTAACATGTATCTTTAGTCCTACTTTCTACTTTCATCTGATAACTCTTGCAACATTTCCTGTAACTCTAAAGCATTATTTGCAATAACAACTACATCATCTGGAAAATCTAAATGACTTAAATAATCTTCATTTACTTTCACTTTTTTAGCTTCCAATTTTAATCCACCAAATACTTCTTGCAGCACTGATGTAAAAAGTTTTGGAGATATGGAGTCACCTTGTCTTACACCCTTCTCAATGTTGACTTTCCTACTATCATTATGTAATCTAATTGTTGCTGTTGCAGTTTTATAAATATTCTTTAAAATGTGACAATATCCTGGATCAATACCTTGATGATCCAATGCTTTAATCACTGAAGAAATATTTATAGAATCAAATGCCTTATCGTAATCTACAAATCTTAAGCATAACGGCAACTCTTATTCTACATGATTAAACAATCCAGAACAACTTTCTATGAAATATTATATAAACATATCAAGTCCATATTTCAAATGAGTCAACCTCAAAGTAATACCACTTTGAAACTATATGCTTCCTTAAATATGGAAATACGAACTAATTCAAACAAGGAATTTGAAATTTCACATAAGCAACATTTCAAGCTCTTTGTTTGACTTAGTTTAGATTTTAATATTTAAGATTTAGTAGCATACGGTTTCCAAATGGTATCATTTTGAGGCTAGCTATTTTGAACTAAGAACACTAAAATATTTATATATTATTCCACAGACGGTGTGCTGGATTTGTTAACTATGTAGGTGGATTTAATATTTAGATTTTTATTTCAGTTTAGCGTCAGCACTGGATATATATATATATATATATATATATATATATATATATATATATATATATATATATATATATATATATATATATATATATATATATATATATATATATATAGAGAGAGAGAGAGAGAGAGAGAAAGAATCAAATGCCTTATCGTAATCTACAAATCTTAAGAATAACGACAACTCTTATTCTACATGATTAAACAATCCAGAACAACTTTCTATGAAATACTATATAAACATATATATATATATATATATATATATATATATATATATATGCTTTATATATATATATATATATATTAAAGCAGTATACATGTGTCTATATATATTTGTTTCGTTTTTAATTAATATTCAACTAAAAGGATCTCTGTGTGTATGTGAGCATAAATGTAGCCACTTAAATTATATTTAAACATAAATTAATTTTACCTTAATTTGTCTTATCATTTTTGTGTACATTATTTAGTGAGCAACAGATAATAATAATTAAACTCGGATTTGTTTGAAAACACTGTAATAAAAAAGAAAAAAGTAGTTATATTTTATTATTAAATACATAAATATATAGCCAATTTTATTTTTTGGGTGAATTTATTAAAACTTAAAAGAAAAGGAAATTGATTTATATCTATTTTATTAAAAAAAAGACCTCTTTTGTTTTATTTTAAACTAAAAGCTTTTAATTTTTATATATATTAAATTCTTCTATGCTATCCTCATATACATCTTAGTGCAACTTATATACACAATTACTCCTTTATTTTCCTTACAGTTTTAATAATCCTGCAGTCTTCATTAGAGCAACAACATTTTATCATATAATCATATAACCATTATTTTTGTATACATATTATACATTATTATTCATAATCATATTTAATTTTAATTATATACTATTACATATTTTTATTTCATACCTATTATTTTATTATCATTTTTATTCCATTCTCTTTTTTATTTTACCCCTATTTAAAACATTTCTACAGTTCTTTTTTATTACTCCTTTTATCGTATTTTTCTGTCCATTGTTTCTTTATTATTTTGTATATCTTTGTTCATCTTTTTATATACCTTATTTTTTATTATTTTTATTTTATTTATAATATTAACTCTCTTTTTATTCTTATTACTATTTTATATTATTTCACTTACCTTTTTTTAATCTCCACGATCCTCTTTTACAATCATAACTGATTAATGTTGAAATTTTTATAACCACTTTTTCATATATTTCTTTTATATAACTCTCTCTGTTATCAACTTCTTTAATTTTTGTATCCCATTTTTTATTTTTTATATTTTAAAACCCTTTATACATATATTTAATATTTCTATAAAATAATGTTTTACCACCACCCCCCTTCTCGATTTAGAGTTGGCTTTATCTTTTTAATTAATATAGTTTCTTTTTTTTTTTCGATATATTTTTTTTTACTAGTATAATTAATAATTTTATGCTATCTCTCTCTCTCTCTCTCTCTCTCTCTCTCTCTCTCTCTCTCTCTCTCTCTCTCTCTCTCTCTCTCTCTCTCTCTCTCTCTCAAATATATGCCCTAATCTTACATAATGCATATAAATTGCTGATATTATACTTATGTTGAACGAATCTTGTGTACATTGAATTCTTTATTTCTCTTACATATTTTGTTCTTATCTCATTTACTTCAATTATATGTTTTGTCTATTCTTTTAATTTATTTATTTTCTAATATATCCATTAGGCTCTCACTTTTTATTTATTATCTCATACTTAATTCCATTATTATATTTTTTATTAAAGGTTTTCATAATTTTATTTACATTCTTCACTATACTATAACTATGTTAATATTCATAGATTCCGTTTTTTTCATCATATATTATTTATTCTTCCCTTACTTTTCTATTTTTAACTTCCTCTTTATATCTTTCGTCTGATACTTTATACTTTTTCTATTATTTTTTCTTTTAATATTTGTTAGCAGAGTATTTTTTTTTTTGCTTTAATTTTGTTATCTATATAATAAAAGTTTTATTTTGGTAGAAACATGCATAAAACTATTTAAACATAGTGTTTTCTTATTACTTCAACAACTATGTTAATGATAATTTGGAATTTATCATTAACATAGTTGTTGAAGTAATAAGAAAACAAATGTTGTCCAGAAAAAAATTATTTGTTGGGGGATAGGAAAATAAATCATTTTGCTAAAAAGAATAAATTTAATAAAGATTAGATAAAATAATTAAATATCATTATCAATAAAAACAAAATTCTGTCAACACTTTTGATTATATAATTTTTAAGAAAATGTTAATTAAACAATATTCTGGAGTCCTCGTATTTAGAAATAATATAAAAACCTAGTAAGGCATTCTTTAGAGGTCTCAAATTAGAGACAGCTGAAAACTATGCCAAGAAAACCAGAAAGGATAATGCAGAAAATAGTGGGTAAATGGCTTATCGCTCTAATAAGTCATATCCTAAGTTAAAAGACAGCATTGCAACAAGTCAAATAAATATAAGAACATACTTTTGTTTCACGGATTGATTTTTGTAATCATTGCAAAACTCATCTCTTCTTTATTATTATTATTTTTAGTGTTACATTTTATCATTTTTTTCTTGATGTTAGTATGGCTATACTCATTTGCATCTTGGTGCTTCTGACTAATAGTGTGTCCGTGAACGGATATATTTTTCCATCTAAATAACACCCCCCCCACACACACATATATATATATATATATATATATATATATATATATATATATATATATTAAACTTAATTTATTAATTCCTAATATTATAATTTATTGGAAAACTTAAGGAGAAAAACAAATATGAAGCACTTAAATCTAAAGTAGTTAAAAGAAATCAAAAATCAAAAATTTTTTTTTTCAATAAAAGGAAGAAAAAAAACTTTAAATTTCCATTTTTGGCAATACATATAATTATTACTTGATATTTTTTTATTTTTCACTTTTTAAAATAAAAAATAAAAATCATTATTAATTTTTTAAATAATTTAACATCATTTTTAACCATTATTGATCCACAGCACGATGAGGATCTCTTCAAATTTAATCCAGTTTCTCCAATCTTTAGACTCTTTTATCAACATCATATCATCAAACATTTGTATTATATCCACCTACCTCACATGTTAAATCGTTTATGTCTTAACAATAAACTGAGATTCCGTTCAAGATTTTAATTACCCATTTAATATTATTCCCTCTAGCAATATATTTAATCCAGCTTCATTTCAGTCTTTTAATTCTTTTACTGATGTCAGTAATACACATTTGTTCTTTCAACTATATAGTTCATTTCTGATCCCATCTTTAATCTCTCCATACTTCACAACATGAGCTAAAGTGTTTGTATTGTTCTATTATTATATAGCCAACATAGTATTTGATTGGGTTATGAATAAAGGACAGGCAGGCAACAAAATGGGTGCAAAAGGTAATGTGATATACAGAAGATTTAGATAAACAATTCATGTCAGTATACTTATACAAAATGTGGGATGATTAGGTTTGGAGAATTGTTGAGAGTATTAGTGTTAAAGAATGGGATAGAAGAATAGATGATTTAATAAAGAATAGGGAGTTGGAGAGATAGAGAGCTAGTATGGAGAGTAAAAAGAGTTTAAATATGTATAGAAGTAAACAGAATATTGGGTGCAAGTTAATTTATGATAATAGCAACAAAAGTAGTTTACTATTTAAGGTTCAAACAGGATATTTAGCAACAAATGAATATACCCATAAATGGAGAAATATGGGGGATTTTGGCTGCAAGCTGTGTAAGGAAGTTATAGAAAATATTAGGCATCTGTTAATTGAAGGTAAATGCCTGAAATCAGAAAGGATACAAATAATGAAGTTGTGGAAAAAAAATATGAACAAAAAGATTATGCAGAATGTGGCTTATTGGTTTTTATGCTGGGTTTGGGAAAAGATAAGGAGGTTTTATATCTAAAGGTCATTGATTTGTTGCATCTTCATGACAAATATTATACCAATCTGGGTCAAAGACACTGGTATTAGCTGCTTGTTTGTGAACTAGGTAATGTCTTAGGTGACTGTACAACTTTAGCATATGAAGTCTTTCCAGTTTTGTTTTCCTCTGCAAGATATTGCATCTCCTTAAAATTCACTACTTTAGCAGTTTTCCCATTGGGTATATTAAAGTTAAACAAAGATTTATTAATGCTTACTTCTCCAAAATAATTTTTTTATGCTATGAGCATTAACAACATTATTTTTAATCAAATTTCGAAATTCCTCTGGACTGATCATTTTTTTAGCCTCTTCAGATTCTTTGGAAGACTCCTTAAAATTCAGAAAATTACTCTTTGTAGATGTTCTATTTGTAGTAGAATGTCTTTTTTTTTTCTAATCTTTTGAGACAAAGATTGATTTTTAAAAATTTGCTATGTTTTGCTTAGGTCTTCCTGGTTTAGAAACATTAATAATGCTATTATTTTATAAAATCCCATTATCTAAATTTGCAATGATGTATCCCACCACTTTATTTTTAGGGAAACCTTTCCCAAATTTTGTGTCAATGTTTATTGGGTCCTGTTTGTCATTAGGTTTAACGTTTTCATTTATAGAAGTGATTATAATTGATTTACTACCTTTTTTCTTTTGAGATTCTCTTATAATTCTAAAATTTTCTGTAGCATCCATGTTTTTTTTAAGTTTTCCGTGTTATAGTTTGAAACTTTTGATAACTTTCAGCCAGATACTCCAACTGCACTCATCTTTTGACAGTAGAGCCAAAATGAAATAAACACTTAAAACATTTTGTTTTTAAAATGAAAATTGCACTGTTTTTCTGAAAACAGCAGGAAAAAGTATAAGCTAGACAGATGTGATGTGATGCACTGTGACTTCTCCTTATATGGAGTTAGGAATATCTTAGTAACTATGCCCAGAAAAACTTATTTGCCACTTTGAACCCCTTCCATTCCCTACCCCATGTTTAACCATATTTTTTCTATCCTGCTCCATCCCATTTCGACAACATGATTGTTGTCACCTCATTGGCCTTTCAATCTAAAACCCCCTTATCTACCGAACATTTACATTTTTTTTCTTTTTGCATCGCTCATATAAAAACTTGACCATCCCATTTCTCCTTGAATTGCCTCCTTTACCATCCACACTTCTGCATCTAATACATGTCTTCTTATTTTTCTTTGTATTTTTTCTAAGTAATCTAATATCCTTTACTAACACATAACATATCATTACTGTATATTAACCATGCTACTACCATTCTCTTCCATACAATTCTAGCTACATCATATTTATTTTAGAATACTGTTAATTTCTTTATCAATCCTTTTCTTTTCTTTGCTTCATTTATCATTTTTTCTCCCATCATCCAAGCAATTGTTCAGATTACTCATTGGCCTGCACCCTCTAATGGCTATACACTTTTTTCAATCAAATATTAAATACACACAGATCTTATATTATGTGGATTTTTTTAATGCAATTTTGAAGTTATGCGATTCATGTTTTTTTCTTAATATCTTTTTATGTGATTTTCTTTTATGCGATAAAGAAGTTCATATATCACTAAATTTATTAGATATCAAGAAATATAAATTTAAATACTTTTTTTCTAAAAAATTAATGTTATATTAGCAGCTAATGTGAATGTGGCCTGAAGCTATTTAGAAACTTAGCTTCTAGGTAAACAATCTACTTATACTTATAGTATAAAAATATTGCAATAAATATTCAAAAATTATAAACTTTTAAAATATATCTCATTAGATATAACAGAAATAAATAAATATTTTTTCAGATTTTAAAAAAATATGTAATCAGAAATAACAAAGATTTTGTAAACTGAAAATAATTTTTATATAAATGATAAATTAATCTTTTTGTTTGGATTGTGATCTCTTTTTTTTAATATTTATAGAAACAAAATGTGAACATTTAAAATTTATTTCAATAGTAAACAGAAATATCTATATTATTATTTTTTGTGAGTAGTAATCATTTAGTCATATATTTTATGTTGATGTGTGAGACAAAATGCTGAAATCTGAGTTCGCTACAGTGAACAAGCTCTTAAATTCCAATGAGAGCTAAATAGTAGTTGTATGTCTGTGTTATGTATTTGTATGTTTATATTTTCTTTTATACACATATATACATGGAGAATCTTTTAGACCGAAAAAAATTACAAGTAAAAATATTTAAAACCTTTTAATTTCTCTTTGAAAAAAAACGTATATTTAAAAGTTTTTTAAAAATGTTTACCTATAACTTTTTTCTGTCTAAAAGTTCCTCCATGTGTATATACATGTATTAATTAAAATTTAATCATTAGTCAGTATTAATACACTCATAGAAGTGTGCAATATATATATATATATAGTTGCACTTGTGGAAGTGCATTCTCTAATGCTAGACATAGTAGTCTGGATATCTTGAGCTTTATAAACAATTAGTAAGATCATCATCTCAAAGTTTAATCACTGATTACATTGTCAATAGAAAACCATTATCACAGCAAAAGACTGATGGTGGTATTAATTATACATTCTCTTGTGATCAATTTGATGTCTTACCAGTTCACAAATGAAACACATATTGTCAAATAGTGGTAATGATTAAAATATGTATTGAAAAAATGTAAAATAAATTATACATAAAAACATATTGTGTTTAATAAAATTAAATACTTAATAAAAAAGTTTATCTTTATCATTTTTTTTCAAATATTTGAAATGTTTTATTAGTCATACTTTATTTCCTTTTTTTATGTGAATTTTAAAGTAAGTTTATTTTGTTCTTTTGCTTTTATGTGATTTTTGAAAATTTTAAAACCAATCCCATATTTTTCAAGGTAAGTTAAGTCTATTTTTGTGCAATTTTTTTAATGTGGGTTTTTTGCAGAACCTATCCACCACATAAAATGAGACCCTCGGGTAATGATATTTTTTCATACTAAGTAAATAAACTAAGCTACTTAACAGCCTACATCAATTTAAAATACTGCATAGAGGTCTCTATCTATGATTAATTTTCAGATTTTGCTTTTTTTAAGTGGACCAAATTATGTCTCTTCACATAGATGCAAATCAGATCAGAACTCAAATATTTGTCCATTGGATATTTTAGCTTTTATTGTTTTAAATTTAAAGATTTGCTATTATGCATTTTTAAAATTTTTTATCAAGATATTAGAAAAAGAAGAAATTTTAATATGGTTTATCAAAAAATAGACCAAGAATATTATCACATTCTGAAGAAAAAATGTATCAAAATGCAATAAGGCTGATGAGAATACTGTAATATTAAGTAATAATGATAAGGATGTACAACAGAATGACACATTCTCGAAAACTTTTTATAGTTTTTTTAAAAGCTATTCTGTGTATTAAAATGTGAAGCCAGGAGAATTAAAGCAAATGGAGATTATTTGTCATTTCAAAGCTGAGGAGATGTTGTAAAAGTTATCAGATGAAAATGAGAGAGTAGGACTAAAGATAATGGCTAAAAGTCTGAAGTAATGTTCAAAGGATTATTTTCAAAAGAAGTAAATAAAAATTTATAAAATAATGTTAATCAAATAAAAATGTCCTGGATACATTGTTAATACTGATAAAAATGTAATGGACAAAATTATTCATAGAATTAAACATAGATTGAGTATTTTAATGGAAAAAATTTAATATTAATGAATATGCCAAATACTTAAAAACAATAGTTTAAATAGATGTGTTTTGGCAACTTTTATGTTTTTGAGACTTGGATGTATAATAGTAGAACCATACAAACACTTTAGCTCATGTTATGAAGTATGGAGTGATTAAAGATGGGATCAGAAATGAACTACATAGTTGAAAGAACAAATGTGTATTACTGACATCATTAAAAGAATTAAAAGACTGAAGTGAAGCTAGATTAAATCTATTGCTATAGGAAACAATAAAAAATGGACAATTAAAATCGTGAACTGAATATCGATTGATTGATAAGACCTAAAATTATTCAACATGTAAGGTAGGTAGATAAAATAAAAATGTTTGATGATATGATGTTGAGAAAAGAATCTAAAGATTGGAGAAAGTGGATTAAACTTGAAGAGATCCTCATCCTGCTGTGGATCAATAATGGTTAAAAATGATGTTAAATTATTTTAAAAAGTAATATTGATTTTGATTTTTTGATTTTAAAAAGTGAAAAATAAAAAATATCAAGTAATAATTATATGTATTGCCAAAAATAGAAATTTAATTTTTTTTTCTTCCTTTTATTGAAAAAAAAAAATATTTTGATTTTTGATTTCTTTTAACTACTTTAGATTTAAGTGCTTCATTTGTTTTTCTCCTTAAGTTTTACAATAAATTATAATATTAGGAATTAATAAATTAAGTTATATATATATATATATATATATATATATATATATATATATATATATATATATATATATATATATATATATATATATATATATATATATATATATATATATATATATATATATATTGTGTGTGTGTGTGTGTGTGTGTGTAATTTAATGGAAGAATATATTCATCCACTGACACACTATTAATCAGCAGCACCAAGATGCAAATGAGTATAGCCATACTAACATCAAGAGAAAATGATAAAATGTAAAACAAAAAAATAATAATAATAAAGTAGAGATGAGTTTTGCAATGACTACAAAAATCAATCCTTGAAAAAAAAGTATGTTCTTATATTTATGTGATTTGTTGCAATGTTGTCTTTTAACTGAGTTTATTTTTTTTTTCTAAAATATGACACTATATCTACTTGCACTTCAATGAATTTTATGTTTGTCATATCTTCATCATGAAAATAATCAACAGAGCAGTCTTGAAAATGGCACTGAAGTAATTCTTATAATGTAAATGGAGGAAATCTGCTTCCAAGAAAATAATTACCATGAATCGTTCTTTTGCAAAGTCTTATTGTTCATTTAGTTCACAAGTCCAATCTAATGAAAGTATAATTTTATAATAGTAGGCTGTGTAGTATCACATTCTGAAAATTGAAGAAAATATTGACTGGTATTTAATCTTCTTATTGTACTTTTAATATTTTATCAAAAATATTTAAATGAAACATTACAAATTTGTTTACATTGTTTAGATAAAATATCTAATCAATAAATAAAGCAAAATAATAGCTGTGTATATACTGAATTTAGTTGTAGTTATTTTTCTGTGACAAAATTCTCCATCTTTTAATTTGTTATAAGCATAAAGCATATTGGCATCTGAGATAACCATTCAAGTTAACATTTACTTTCAATTTTTCTTTCTATAAATGACTGATAAAGACTTTTACTTTTCTGAACATTAATTAATAAAGCAATGTTTTTATTTGTAGCATTGAAAACATTATTTTTTGTACATTGTCTTTTGAACTAGAAAAGATGCCAATGTCATAATCATTCACATACTGTGAAGTCATTATCCAAAAAGACAAAATTTTGCAATTCTTCCATCAAACCCATAACACATATTTATATCTTATATATTACACTATCTATAAATAGTTTCAAACATCATTGTTATAAAAATTGAAATCAACATTGGAGTAATTACACATCTTTGTTTAACACTATTTGTCATTTCAAGTACTTCAAAATTTTTGCTTCTTAATATTAATGTTTTTTTATTATATAGAAACTGTATATAATTAATAATATTTGGTGAACAACAAAGTATCTTCAAAAAGTGTTGTAAATATGATCCATTACATGAGTCAATTGCCATGACCAAATCAATAAACATAACATATAAAAAACTTTTTTTCTGATATTTTCTTTCATTTCCCTGGTAACAGATAACTATTTTTGATACACTAAACTGCACTGACTTCTTGATAATCATCCATCTCTAATTGGAAGCAATTTATTCAACTAAATCTTTATATATTTGCTGCAGTAAATAATAAAAATATTCCATATTTATTGACAATTTTGCTTAGTCTCTTCATATTTAAAAATACTTTTATATAAGCATTTTTATGACCAGATGGCACATCATAATGATTTCATATATTTCTAATAAGATAGTACATATTTTTTATATACAATTAAAAGTGATCATCTCAATTCTTGTAACATTATTCAAAGAAAGATGAAATTTTTTCCATCTCTTCTTTTTATTACAATCATTGTATAAGAGACTATTATTGGTAGATTTAATGGGGTGTGATTTTCTTCTTAAGTCCATATATTGTTTTAAATTCATACACACACAAATCTAAAGTGAATGTAATCGAAAAATTATTATATCTTTTTTCATACTATTGAAACAACTAAACAAATCTGGGAAAATGTTATCTCATGAAATGTTCACTTGTTCTACTATAACAAAAATAAAACAAAATAATTTACAATAATGTATACATTTTAAAAATATACTTCATCAGCTAAAAATGAGTGATGCCACACATCCATGCAAAGATAACAACTATTCATTTTACGTTAACCTCAGTAATTCAGCCCACCTAACATTAAAATATGAATATTTAGTGCTACAGTCTTACCGTAAATTTGTCTATTCTAATGCAGTTAAAAATAATCAAGATACAGTGCAATCTGTTTATATTAGGAAGTGTTGATTTATAAAATTAATATTGAAACGTATAATGGAAAACGATTCCTGAAACTTTATATATTTTAAAGTAATTTGTTGTTGTGTTTTATGTAATATAGCTAACAAATAATGCATGTTTACTAGATGACTGATTTTATTTTATATCTATCCAAATTTATTTGCAAATTCTCGAAGTTTATTACTATTAAACTTTTCATTGTTTGATTTGAAACACCGAATAGATTAGAACTATCTGTTTTATTTACTTCATTTCAGTATTGTTGCCGACTGATGATACTTTAATAATAATCATTTATTTGTTAAGTTTTCAGATGCTTAGCAATTTCTTTATATATATATATATATATATATATATATATATATAAAGATATATATATATATATATATATATATCAAAGTGTTGGCTGGGAAAGCAACGCTGGGCCAGCTGCTTGGAAGGCAGCTATGCTAACTGCTAGGCCACCAACGCTTGAATATTTTTTTTAGGAAATTAATTTATAAGTTATTATTTATTTTTGTACATAGATTTAAAAAAGGCAGTAATCAGGAAAACATAAATTCACTCAGACATAGTACACAAAAATAGGAACATTTTTTTTGAGGTCTGTCAAGAATAAAATAAGTTTTTTGTTAATTTTTAAATTTTATTTGTACATTTTAAATATTATTGTTTCAATGGTTTTTTTTATAAAAATAATATATATTTAATTTTTATGTGTACTAATATTTATTAATAATTAAAACAAGTTATGAACAAGGCAAAACTCTCCATACAGTAGTGCCACCCTGTGCCAACCAGATTAATCAATGGATGCCAGAAGGCTTGTGCATAAAATCCCTATCTAATGCTACTCATCCAATATCCCCAGACTAGTTTCTGGCTTGTGGCCTTCATCAGTCAGGAACTAGTCTGGGGATATTGGATGAGTAGGCATTAGATAGGGATTTTATGCACAAGCCCCCTGGCATCAATTCATTATTCTGCTTGGCACAGGGTTGTACTATTGTATGGATAGTTTTGCCTTGTTTATAAAAAATTATGTGCTAGTATAAGAAATGGTGATTATGTGATACTTAATGGTTTAACAAGTTATATGGTGAAATAAAAATTAAAAAATGAAGCTTACATTAAGTTTTTTTTTTTTAAAAAAAATGCTCAGTATAAATTAAAAATGCAAAAAATTTTAAAATTATTTAATTTTTATAAATATATTTATTAACAATTAAAATTAGAAAGCAATTTACCTTTTTTTATATAAATTTAAACTCAAACAGTAACCTGAGGAGTGTTAATTAGTAATTAATGTTTTCCTAGCAATACCAAAGGTAAAGTTTTTGTTATATTTGGTTATATACATTAATATAATCTCTTAATTTCCATTATATACATTTTAATAAATCCATGAAAAGATTCAATTTAATACTATTTAAATACAAGTGTGTACAATCCTAAAGATCATAATCATATTCAGTTATAGAGCTTGTAATTGTAATACATTTTATTATGTTACAAATTAAAGTTGTTTGATTTAATTATATTAAAGGTTCATCAATGAAGATCATAAATTCAATTTAAGTATTAAATTTTCATATTAATATTTGATTATAAAACATTAACAATCTTTCATATTCTGTGACAGTTATAGTCTAACATTTTTTACAATCTAGCTTTATTAAACTGAATAATAATTGGTTATGATTTGTCAATTATGTTAGAGTAAGTATCAAATAGCAATCTATCATTTATTTTATATATTATTATGATTGGATATTGAAATTCTAAAGATTATTCAATAGGGTGGTTTTACTTTATAATATTTTTAATTGATAAAAGTGAAAAGATATGTTAGGTTAATTGATATTTTCATATTATTAAGCATTTTCTTGTAACTTAATTGACTTAGTTAATAACTATATTAATATCAGCAGAATAGTATATCTGAGTTAGTATTATATTTGTTTTTATTTGGTTAAAATTGGAATTTAGATATCTTCTTTATCACCTTTTTTTCAATATTAATATTAATAATGCATTCTTTCCATCATCTTGTACATCTTTATCATTTAGACATTTGGTATATAACTTTGCTAAAAGTGTCTATTTCTTTACCTGCTTTTTTTTAATATATCAATTATAATTCCATCATTACCTGTAGCCTTTCTTTTCATAAATTTAATTCCATGTCTCACTTCATTACAATTTTGGGAAATTCAGAAGATAAAATAGATATAGGAGATAGTTGTTCTTTATTACTATAAAATTCTTGATAGAAATATTCCACCCATTTCATGATGATATCTCTCTTTTTAGTAATAATTTCATCTTTTTACCTTATTGCAGATATAAATTTTATACTAATAGCAAAACATTGTTTTACACTCTTAAGACTTTGATTTTCTTCTACAGCTTTTCTTGCTAGTTCACAGTTATACTTTCTTAATTCATTTACATCTTTTTTCCACACCATTTTACAGAATTTGAGGTATTCAATCATTTTAATGCATCATTTTTGTATATCTTCATATTCCTTCTTTTCTTCAGAAACTCTCTAGTCTCAGTAGAAATATTATTGGTCAACTGCTGCTTTTTTCTCCCAGCTATCTTTGTTGAAGTTTTTAAAAATGTATCAGTTATTTTCTTATTAATTTCATTCAAATCTGAATCATGTTCAAAATCTACTAATACTTGAAACTGATTTGTAAGTTTTCTATTAACTGAAAGGAGATCCTATGATTCCTTTTAGAGACCTTAATTAAAGGAAATGAGCAGGGTAAATTCCTAAATGTCCACTCCATACATTCTTGTCTTTGCAGCTGTTATTACAATGTGATTATTCATATAGTATACAAGCATGGATGGACTGCTCACCAACATGCACTAGCAGTGTGGTGAGTTTATTGATCTTTTTACCTCTGAGTTTAAGATCAAGAAGTGACACGATCTTTCTTCTCAGGTGCCTGAAAGGCAGAATGAATGTATGTGTAAATAATAAATGTTTTCCTATATATATATATATATATATATATATATATATATATATATATATATATATATATATATATATATATATATATATATATATATATATATATATATAATATTTATTATATATCATGGCAGACAAAAATTAATCATGGACCTTATTTCCAGGAGGCTGTAAAGTCATTAACCAAGGCTGAGGCTGGTGGCTGAAGGCAGAAGGTGCCAAGAATCATCTGATTGTGGACCCATGTTTCCATTTGATGATGACTTTTTATTTAAATACTTACAATTGTAGATGACTTTCATGTAAAGGAAGATTTCAAGAATTAGAAGATCTGTCTTATATTAAATGGAAAATTATTGGACTTTGTGAAGTTAGAAGAAAAGGTGAAGAGATAATTCATTAAAAATTGGACATGTAGTCTACTACAAAGGCACAAATATTGGAAATACAAGTGTAGTAGGATTTATTATAAATAAAAAATTTAAGAATAACATTATAGAAATTGGGAGTGTATTGGACAGAGTGGCAAGATTAGTTATACAAATTAATAGCAGATACCAAATGCAGATGATTAAGGTTTGTGCCCCAACAAGTTCTCATAATGATGAAGTAGTAGAATATTTTTATATTGATATATAAAAGACTTTTGATCAGTGTAAACAACATTATATTTTTTTATGGAAAATGTTAATGCTAGAATTGGTAAACAAATGAAATATGAAAGTGCTGTAGGTATTTTTGGTTATGGTAATAAAAATGAAAGAGGCCATAGACTTGTGGAGTTTGCAGAAAAAAAAAAGAAATTATATTATGAATTCTTTTTTTTTTTAAAAAATGTTAAAAGAAAATAGACATGGAAGCATACAAATAAAGATATAGCAGATTTGTATTATATTTTAGGATTTAGTGAGTACAAGATAAAAGTAAAATGATCTAAATTGATTTAAAGTTAATTGTATTTTTTTTTTAGTTTATTAAAGGTATTATATTTTTACTGGTAAATATTTTGAACAAATAAAATTTGTTTTAAAAGATAATAAAGATGTATGTAACTAATTAATTAGTTATATCAAAAGGAATCAAAGAATTAACCAAGGAGAGATCACTATTTGGAATGTATTAAAACATGCAGATGATGTTTTGAAATATATATATATATAAAATACATATTTTGCGGGTTCATCCATGTTAAAAAGAAGATTTGCACGGGTTAAATATATAAAATACATATTTTGCGGGTTCATCCATGTTAAAAACTTTTAATATCAATATACTGACGTTTCGACTTGGTCACACAAGCCATCCACAGAGTTATAAAAAGGTAGAAAGATGATTGTAGAGGCGCTACAATCACTGGTTTGAATAAAACATTAAAAATCCCACCAATAGCAAAAATGTTAAATTTAAGAATGTTTTTTTAAAGAAATCTTTCCAAATAGGAGGAAGTTTGCATGTATCATCTCGCTTATTGATACAATCTGGCCTTTTAAGTATCTCAATGGCTTCTCTGATTTTGCATTGGTAGAGATTATCACATCTGGATATGATCCTGGTACTAGAAAAATCTAATTTATGACCTGAATCTATAGTATGGAGTGAGAGTGCTGCTGATGATGAGTGTTGTTTAACTGCATTAGCATGCTCATCTCTCCTAATACTGATGCGACGATTACTCATACCTATGTAAAAAGCTTTACAATTTTTACATGAGATTTGATAGACACCATGAGATTCAAAAGGGATTGAATCCTTAGGCTTGGTTATTATATTGCTGATCTTTTGATGAGCAGAAAATGCTGTATCTATATTATAGCATTTTAATATATGTCCGATACTGTCTGTAGTTCCTTTTACATATGGAACACAAATCCTAATAGCTGACTTATCATCTTTTTGTTTCCTATTTTGTCTATTTTAGGCTTGAAATAAGGCTTTTTTTATAAATTTGTAATTATAACTATTTGCTAATAAAACACTATTAATATGATTTATTTCTTCTTTCAGATGTGTGTCATCTGAAAGGTTAATTGCTCTATTTAAAAGAGTTTTGGCTACAGAAACTATCTGAGTTGGGTGATGATGAGAATGGAAATGTAAATATCTGTCTGTGTGTGTATCCTTTCTGTAAATAGAAAAAGATAAACTATTTGGTGTTCATGTGACTAGAACATCAAGAAAAGGGAGTTTTCCATCAGACTCTGTCTCCATTGTAAATTTCATATGAGGATGCATATTATTTAAATGTAAGAAAAAATCATCTAATGTATTTTTTCCATGTTGCCATATGACAAAAATGTCATCTATGTATCTGAGCCAAATGAGAGGTTTTAAAGATGATGATTCTAAAGCACGAGTTTCTATATATTCTATGAATAAATCAGCTATTACTCCTGAGATAGGTAAGCCCATAGAAGTACCAAAAACTTGTCTGTAATGCTGTCCATTGTATACAAAATATGTATTTAAGAGACAATGTTTAATCAAAGCAATAATATGGTCTGGTAAATTGCAACGTTGTGAGATTATATTTAAAGCTTCATCAATTGGAATGTTTGTAAACAAAGACACGACATCAAAACTGACCAGAATGTCACTAGCATTAATTTTTAAACTTTTTAAAACAGAAATAAAATGAAGAGAGTTTTTAATATATGATTTAATAGATGGGATTGTAGGTTTAATGAAATCCGATAAGTATCTAGCTAAAATATGAGTTGAGAACCTATTGCACTTACTATTGGACGAAGAGGGGTATCTGGTTTGTGAATTTTTGGAAGTCCATAAAATTTTGGACAGACACAAGATTTTTCACGAGAGATTATTTTATTTTTTATCTGTTTCAATAGGTGATTTATTAATAATAGCTTTTGTTGTTTTTTCCAAATATGTAGTATGATCTCTTTTTGATAGTTTATAAGTTTTATTCAAACCAGTGATTGTAGCGCCTCTACAACCGTCTTTCTACCTTTTAATAACTCTGTGGATGGCTTGTGTGACCAAGTTGAAACGTCAGTATATTGATATTAAAAGTTTTTAACACGGATGAACCCGCAAAATATGTATTTTATATATTTAACCCGTGCAAATCTTCGTTTTAACATTACTAACCTCTACGGGGAGGAAATTTTTAAACAGCTTCGTATATTTGAAAGAACGTGGAGTAAGAAATGTAAGTTACTTTGTAATTTATGTTTTTTGTTAGCGTGCAAAAATCACAACGTTATACCCACTTGCTGTAAAATTGTGTTTCACAAGAACAATTATAATGTTAGTAAAATTCTAAGGAAAACCAGCAATCTTATTTTAAACTCTTTTATTAAAGAAACTCGGAAAAATTTAGACAAAATTGATAAAGTATTGCTACATTTACGTTTATTCCTTAGTAATAAAATACATCCTTTACTGTGGACTAGTTTTGATCGTATTGCAAGTTTTCGATCGTTTAAAGATTCGGAATTGGTAACAGCAAAGCAAAAGAAAAAATTGCAAATGCTAATTAGAACACAACCCCCAAACATTATGTATCCAAATCAAAAAACTGTTTACAATTTATCTAAGAAAGCCCTCTCTACAGATGAAATTTCGGTTTTAGAAAAAGGTTTCAATTTTGCTTTAACACCTTCCCGGATACCTTTTGAGAAAATTGTCTGTAATGTTGAATCAGCTCTTGATAAAATTGATTCTACATCAGCTGATTTAGCTAGAGCTGAGATTTGTAATATTTTAAAAAAAGCTAAGCTTCCTAAAAATAATTTTTCAAAGAAAAAAGACAAGCATTAAATAATATAAAATCGGACAAATCAATTGTTGTACTTCCAGCTGATAAAGGTAATGCCACAGTTGTAATGGATCGTGACATATACCATAATAAAATTTTAGATCTGCTTAGTGATAAAACTTATAAACTATCAAAAAGAGATCATACTACATATTTGGAAAAAACAACAAAAGCTATTATTAATAAATCACCTATTGAAACAGAGATAAAAAATAAAATAATCCCTCATGAAAAATCTTGTGTCTGTCCAAAATTTTATGGACTTCCAAAAATTCACAAACCAGATACCCCTCTTCGTCCAATAGTAAGTGCAATAGGTTCTCCAACTCATATTTTAGCTAGATACTTATCGGATTTCATTAAACCTACAATCCCATCTATTAAATCATATATTAAAAACTCTCTTCATTTTATTTCTGTTTTAAAAAGTTTAAAAATTAATGCTAGTGACATTCTGGTCAGTTTTGATGTCATGTCTTTGTTTACAAACATTCCAATTGATGAAGCTTTAAATATAATCTCACAACGTTGCAATTTACCAGACCATATTATTGCTTTGATTAAACATTGTCTCTTAAATACATATTTTGTATACAATGGACAGCATTACAGACAAGTTTTTGGTACTCCTATGGGCTCACCTATCTCAGGAGTAATAGCTGATTTATTCATGGAATATATAGAAACTCGTGCTTTAGAATCATCATCTTTAAAACCTCTCATTTGGCTCAGATACATAGATGACACTTTTGTCATATGGCAACATGGAAAAAATACATTAGATGATTTTTTCTTACATTTAAATAATATGCATCCTCATATTAAATTTACAATGGAGACAGAGTCTGATGGAAAACTCCCTTTTCTTGATGTTCTAGTCACCAGAACACCAAATAGTTTATCTTTTTCTATTTACAGAAAGGATACACACACAGACAGATATTTACATTTCCATTCTCATCATCACCCAACTCAGATAGTTTCTGTAGCCAAAACTCTTTTAAATAGAACAATTAACCTTTCAGATGACACATCTGAAAGAAGAAATAAATCATATTAATAGTGTTTTATTAGCAAATAGTTATAATTACAAATTTATAAAAAAAGCCTTATTTCAAGCCCAAAATAGACAAAATAGGAAACAAAAAGATGATAAGTCAGCTATTAGGATTTGTGTTCCATATGTAAAAGGAACTACAGACAGTATCGGACGTATATTAAAACGCTATAATATAGATACAGCATTTTCTGCTCATCAAAAGATCAGCAATATAATAACCAAGCCTAAGGATTCAATCCCTCTTGAATCTCATGGTGTCTATCAAATCTCATGTAAAAATTGTAAAGCTTCTTACATAGGTATGAGTAATTGTCGCATCAGTGTTAGGAGAGATGAGCATGCTAATGCAGTTAAACAACACTCATCATCAGCAGCACTCTCACTCCATACTATAGATTCAGGTCATAAAATAGATTTTTCTAGTACCAGGATCATATCCAGATGTGATAATCTCTACCAATGCAAAATCAGAGAAGCCATTGAGATACTTAAAAGGCCAGATTGTATCAATAAGCGAGATAATACGTGCAAACTTCCTCCTATTTGGAAAGATTTCTTTAAAAAACATTCTTAAATTTAACATTTTTGCTATTGGTGGGATTTTTAATGTTTTATTCAAACCAGTGATTGTAGCTCTTCTACAACCGTCTTTCTACTTTTTTATAACTCTGTGGATGGCTTGTGTGACCAAGTCGAAACGTCAGTATATTGATATTAAAAGTTTTTAACACGGATGAACCCGCAAAATATGTATTATATATATATTACATTTCAGAAGAAAATTCATATTGTTTTTCTCTAAAAATTTGTTTAAATTTTTTTAAATATCATTAGTTGTAGTTTTAAAAAGTAACTAATTATGATCTATTTGAGAATCTAAAATGATATTATAATGTTTTTTTTCTGTTAAAATAATGGAGTAAAGGAAGTTTAGGTCTCTACTGGCAAAATCAGTATTTAATAATTTGGGAAATGTCTCTGGAATCATTATATTGCTAAAAATATTAAAATAATGGAAGGAAGAAGCTGCGATTTTTTACAAAAGTGCTATCAGTTAACAAAGGAATTCAATAAAATAACAGTGAGCATTATATTAAATAAAATAGTTTAAATAAAAATGGCTATTTACATACTAATTTAGTTAGCTTTGAAGGTTTTAGATTTAGTTTAAATTCTGAGTTAAAATCTGCATAAATTGGTTATGGATCTGTCTTCTACAGTTGACTTGCATGGTCGCTTGATCTTGGACTGCCTCTCCATTATTTCTGTAACTTTGCCTGAGGATTTTGGTATCCTACTATCTCATAGTTCAGTATTCAGGAAGATAGAAAACAAATCTATTGCCCACTGCTCAACAGCTCTCATCATGAAAAATTTTAACATAGTTTGTTAAAGTGAACAAGAATAAAGCAAGAAAAATCAAAATGGCTGAAGCAAAAGGTTTTTATATTGACTCTCTTCCCCTCATCTGCCACAAAACTTGTTTACCACTTTTTGGTTTTAGATTTGTTTTTCTCATGTGCTTTGCGATATTTTTAGCAAAGGCAGGAAATCCTATTGAGTAATCGATTTTTCTGTCTTTTTTTTCAAGGTGGTTCCCTTGATTTTAACCCACATTAATTTTTTTTAATTATTTTAAAATCTACTTTTGCCTTTAACATTTAATTGGGTCAAAATTCAGCAAAATAGATTATTTTTATTACATTTCTTTTTTAAGAAAACATATTTAAAACTCGTAAACATCTTATTCCATATGGAACATATTTAATAAAATTTATGTTTATAAGCAAAATATAATGATTTTTATATAAATTTTATAATAAAATTGAAAATAAAACTAAATTTATAATGCTTTAAATCCATAGCATTACTTCTCTTTTGCATATATGTAGTTTTTTGTTACATACACCACAAGGTTTACATTAATTTAATAAATTATAATAGGTATTTGCATATACACTAATTTATCACAAGCATACATAAGTGTTGAATGATGTATGTTATAATATATACACACACATGACTATTAAAATATTTATGTTTAATTTTAACATGATATATGCGGACTTGGGTATATATAAATATGGAAATAAATACTACTAAATAAAATAGTATGTGAAACATGATGACTGATAGATCTGACTGGTTCAATATAATAACTTTAAATTTCAAATTCAATTAGCTATACAAGTAATTCAATGTTTAATAGAATAAATATCAATTAAATATATCTTTAATCACGGTATAATTGTAATTTAGTAAATGATCAATTTTGTCTAGTTCGAATTTTTTTATTATCATTTGATAATTAAAATATTCAGTAAATACATTTTATGTACTGACTTTATTTGGTTATGTGCTTTAATGTATGACTTGGTGACATTAATGATTCAACACAGAAATAAAGCTATTTGTCATTTTTAAATTAAAATACTTATTTATTTTAACAACAAAATATTCATAACAATAATTATAATTGCAAGTTTAAACATAAATAATTTATAACAATAATGTTTGAACAAATACATATTTACAACATTCTTTACATTACAATAAATAAAAATAAAGACAATTCTTCATTCATGTATTCACATTGAATTCATGTCATTTATTTAATCATATGATAAGTCTTTATCAATTTGTATTATTCTATTCATATTATAATTAATTTATCTTTCATGGGTTCATATATTTGGGTAATTTCCTTAATATTTCCACCAGAACTAAGTGGTCAATTACAATCGACTTGTTTTAATAAAATCATATCATTTAATATAATTCAGATTTCAAATTATTATACAAATCCATTAATATTACTTACTAAAGAAATACAACTTATATAATTAACTGAATCAAGGATTCTTTTTGTCAAAATATTATCATTCATTTTATACACTAATCACATCACATTTATTCACAGTCTTCATTCTTGTTGATCTCATTTAGCTTTCATCAGTAAATTACTTTTATTTCAGATCAGTTAATGATATTTGTTTTGTATATGGTCTCCTCCTTTTCTACTACTACCATTACAAATAACAGGAAAAACAACTATAAATTTAAAAATAATGTTCTAGCCCCCAATGCCTACTTTATATTGGAATATCAAAGATAAAACTTTTTTGAATAAGAAACTAATGTATTCAACCATCATACAAAAATATCTAAAAATGGGGGCATTTACACTTATAAATTATTATACTTGTAAGTAATCAATTTTACTTTAATGACCCTACCTCGATAAATCCTGACTTATTTATCAAGATTTTACAGAATATAATATTCTTTGTTCTTATGAAAATCCTCTCAATTTTGAACAGTAGTAATATAGGTATCACTTAGATTAAATCCACTATCATCTCATATTAATGCTTAATGATGATATATGATTTTATCCTGGGATTCTAACTTATCCATTCAACAAATCAATATTTTTAACATCCTCTTATATTAATTTCTACTTTCTGATGATACAATTTTATTTTCCCATTGTATATGTATTTGTAATTATTATAGATCACATTACAAAACAAATAACTCGTTATTATGACAAACATCATATTAAGAACAAAAATCATTTCTTTAACTATAGCAGTCGCTCTATTTTATATTTTAATTTGTACTATCATACTCAGATTAAATATTTATAGTTATTTTAACAGAATACTTTTTCTTGACTGATTTTTATTATTTAATACAATTATAAGATGTTCAACAGTATAATTAATTGATCAACTCATTCGTATTAGTTTTACTATGATCAACTATTACTCTTTCTGCATAATGAAATAGCATAAAATTACATTCTCACGTTATCCATATTATCTTTTGTTATTTAGTACATCCATATTAAATTTTATCAATAAACATACAATACATTCATTTTCAATAAGATGTAATAATAGCTTAAACATTATCTTAATTGTAACATATTAATAAAATATCAAAATTATTTAATTCATTTCAATCTTACCATAAGATATCTATACAAAATATTAACAATAAAAATCAAAAGTTGAAATGCTTTTCACCTTTCTTTTTTTTTATTTTTTAAGAAAACTTCTTAAAACTTGTTATCCAAATCACCATAGCAATGGATGGCAATAAAAAACTCCCTGCAAGTTGTTGATTTCTTCCTCTCCTGATAGCAAATGCGCATAATTTAAAACATAGCATTAAAAAATATTTATAAATAATAAATCTTTGAAAGTTCTTGAACTTGTTGTAATATAATTTTAGAATCTTGACAGATCAAACTGAAGTGCACATTAATTCTGCAACAATTCAATAATAGCAATATAATTCATTTAATATTAAATATTATTTTATTATTTTTATTCTGAATTATACAAATTTTGCATGTACAAAGTTAATCTATAAATAGTCCTAACTTTAACTTCCGTTTATTCATTCTGCCTGAGCTGTTTTATGTTTTACACACACATATGTAAATTAGTTCTAATATATTATAATATTGTATGACCATTTCTTTCTTTATTATTCATTTTTTAAATATAAAAGATTCATTTTTAACTCCTCATTCTTTTGGCCTTTATCTCATCAAAATATAATTCTTTTTGTTAATATCAAAAAAATGTTTAATCATTATGTGTCTTTAATCTAATATAATAATAAATAGTAATTCCTTTAGTAAAATGCTTTCATAAGTAATTAATTACACAGTAGTTATTCTTCTTACTAAGTTGCAATTTAATTATAACATATAAGTCGTTTAGTTTAATAAATAATTCGTTAATATTTGTTTTGACAAATAATTCTTATATAATCTAGTGTACCAGGATAAAAACATTTTTTTTTAATTTTGTGCTACTATTAAATATCATGATATCATCATGCCTAGTTAGTTTGTAATTGTTTGTTGTCTGGCTCCATCTTATTTCTAGATTATTATATGTACATGTCAACGAATTTTTTTTTTTAAAGTAAAATCCTTAATAATAAAAGTATACAAAAAAAAATAATTTTGATCCCTATAATTCTTTCACCAATAAAATGACATTTCTATAGTTGCAAAGTTTAGCCATTTCTTTGATCAAATGTACCAGGAAGTTTCTGACATGTCTGATGCTATCATTCATCAATATCTATGGCTGATGGTTTATTACTCATCACAGTCACTGGAATATATATATATATATTGCTTTCACAATCTAATAATTTACAATATAAAAAAATGAAATTTCAGTTTTATTAAAGATGGACAATCCTATCTGAACAACAAAACAAATGAAATTTTAAGTAGCTTTATAAGTGCTTGGTCATAATGGATGTTATATTCTTGCCTCACTTCATAAACTTATCAAGTCAAATTATATATTTGAATATACTTCTATTTTATAAAAATCAATTCTTACTAAAAACTGATACTTATAATGCTGGTGTAAGAATTAGTTAGACATCATAAAAACATTATAAAAAAAACAAAACTAATGACCAAAATCCTTAATCATGCCAAAAGAAATCAGTGCAAGTGATCATTAATCTATTGTAAAACTTTGGAATACAATTTTAATCCTTGATAACTTTATATATATATATATATATATATATATATATATATATATATATATATATATATATATATATATATATATATATATATATATATATATATATATATATATATATATATATATATATATATATATATATATATATATTCAACAAAACAGCTTTCATCAGAGCTCATGTAATGTTTACAAAGTTGTTTAGCACAACTAAGTGGCAGTGACACTTTTCCTCTCTGGATATCCTGGATGTTATATTTTATCTGTGAGCCAGAGAGAATAAAGAATCAGTAGATGGGATAAAATAGACATTCATTCATGTCATTTTGCTGTATTCAGTCCATCCATGATTTTGTGAACCTAAATATAATAATCCTATAGACCATCCTTTGGATGCTGTAATAAAATATTCATCAAAAGGTGATAAATCAATATCTTTTACATCCCCTTTATACATTAAAACTTGTCCTAGAAGTTCATGGTGATCAGAATATCTGTGATTTTTTTTTTATAATACCTCAGTCACAGCAGGTTATAATGTACTTCCATTTGAAATGTATCTTAATTTCCAAATTGGTGATTGGCTATCTTGAGAAAGTGTTTCTTGAACTCCTAGATCAGGAACATATGCTGATACTAAATCATTGCCTAACTTTAGACAGCTGCAAAAGCTATCTTCTGCTGAAGAACCATAAACATCAGGAGTTGGAGCCACAGAGTTCAAGCTGTGATCCAATTCAAATGAAGGTAAAGTATGCCCATCAAGAGTGATTACTTTTAAAACTCCATCAGTTGAAGCTGATAAGTTTCCATTTTGATGCCCTCTTATCCATGGCCAACTACCATGAATAAAAAAAACATCTTGGATAATATTATTATGATAATCATAAATGAAATCTAATGGAAGTGGCATTCTAAGATCAAATAATGTCAAACCCTTTCCATTGACACAAGAACACACTATCATATGAGGACTTAAAGCACAGTTATTCTAAGATACGCTGTTAACTGCTCTCTTTGCTCAATGTCAATCACAGCCATACCCTGAGCCATAGTGGTAGCCAATATTTTAGTTCCATCACTGCTAAACTGAACAGCATTGACATTACAATCTAGACTTATGATGGTAATTTGATAACTCATTAACATTTCACATCTAAAAGCACTATATAAATTCACTTTACCATCGTAAGCACAGGAACAAAATAAATAACGATCTTTAGGGTTAAATGTCATACCTCTAGCACTGCCCCAATGATACTTTAGAATGTGTCCTATCAGTTGTTGTTACATATTTTAGAAGTTTAATAATCCAAGATCGAGGTTTTTAATATTATTTTTTAATTATAAAATATTTTGTCCCTCCCCCATTTCAACAAACAACAGTTTAACAATATGTTTTTAAAAGATTGCACATTTTCAAATCGCTCAATCATTAATAATAATAATAATAATAATAATAATAATAATAATAATAATAATAATAATAATAATAATAATAATAATAATAATAATAATAATAATAATAATAATAATAATAATAATAATAATAATAATAATAATAATAATAATAATAATAATAATAATAATAATCACTGTTTAAATTAATGCTGATAGCTCTGCATCACTGCAGTTTATAAATACGGAATAGTGAAAGTGGTTTGGATGAATAAGCGAATATATACATATATAAACAAAATAATTATGGATTACAATTTAATCTAGGAATTTCGATAAATCGGAATAACAATTTTGATAATTTAAACAGTGATCATATTAAAATATTGTAGCACTGCCGACAAACTAACATGATGATTATATTTCTATTTAAAATGATTAAAATAGGACAGAGTACTATGTATATGTAAAATTATTAATTATATTTTATTTCAGACACAACCGCCCAATCCGCGATGATTAACAAAGTTTCCACTAAAATTTTAAGACGTTTTTATCACGAAAAAAAAAATCATAAATATATAATTAGTGAATTTTGATGGATTTTATAAAAATCCACTAAAATTTTAATATTGATTTTATAAAATTCATCAAAATTCACCAATTATATAAATATGACTTTTTTTTTTTTTTTGGGGGGGGGATGTCTTTTATAAAAAAAAAAAAAACATCATGTCACCTTATAAAAATCAGTTAAAAATTGTAATTACAATATTAATCAGCCTTCATAATAATCTGATTATAACGGATTATATTTTATAAAATGCACATAGAGAGCGTACCAATAGCTCTAACAAGCTCGTAAATTAACAAGTGCGGTTATGAGAAATATTTAAAATCTCTATCCAGAACACTCTTATCTCCAGACCATGGTTTCGGGCTTATGGCCCACGTCAGTGGAGAGCTAGAATATTCGGACACTAGACCTAAAATATCAACTCAAAAAACCAGCACTTATTTCAAACGTATATTTAAGAAGAAACTTCCGAATTTTTTCGGACATGAAAATGTCTTTAAATCCAGCTATCTAACTTAAATAGCTATATGGGACTGAAGTATATTCAGATCTACCATATTCTAATAGGCTCAGCATAGCCAAAGCCTTAAAGGTAAAATTATAATAATTAATAAAGCAAGTCATATATAACATGACATTACTTTTATGAGCTTGTAATTACAAAAATGCACATAGAGAGCGTACCAATAGCTCTAACAAGCTCAGTAAATTAACAAGTGCGGTTATGAGAAATATTTAAAATCTCTATCCAGAACACTCTTATCTCCAGACCATGGTTTCGGGCTTATGGCCCACGTCAGTGGAGAGCTAGAATATTCGGACACTAGACCTAAAATATCAACTCAAAAACCAGCACTTATTTCAAACGTATATTTAAGAAGAAACTCTGAATTTTTCGGACATGAAAATGTCTTTAAATCCAGCTATCTAACTTAAATAGCTATATGGGACTGAAGTATATTCAGATCTACCATATTCTAATAGGCTCAGCATAGCCAAAGCCTTAAAGGTAAAATTATAATAATTAATAAAGCAAGTCATATATAACATGACATTACTTTTATGAGCTTGTAATTACAAAAATGCACATAGAGAGCGTACCAATAGCTCTAACAAGCTCAGAATTAACAAGTGCGGTTATGAGAAATATTTAAAATCTCTATCCAGAACACTCTTATCTCCAGACCATGGTTTCGGGCTTATGGCCCACGTCAGTGGAGAGCTAGAATATTCGGACACTAGACCTAAAATATCAACTCAAAAAACCAGCACTTATTTCAAACGTATATTTAAGAAGAAACTCTGAATTTTTTCGACATGAAAATGTCTTTAAATCCAGCTATCTAACTTAAATAGCTATATGGGACTGAAGTATATTCAGATCTACCATATTCTAATAGGCTCAGCATAGCCAAAGCCTTAAAGGTAAAATTATAATAATTAATAAAGCAAGTCATATATAACATGACATTACTTTTATGAGCTTGTAATTACAAAAATGCACATAGAGAGCGTACCAATAGCTCTAACAAGCTCGTAAATTAACAAGTGCGGTTATGAGAAATATTTAAAATCTCTATCCAGAACACTCTTATCTCCAGACCATGGTTTCGGGCTTATGGCCCACGTCAGTGGAGAGCTAGAATATTCGGACACTAGACCTAAAATATCAACTCAAAAAACCAGCACTTATTTCAAACGTATATTTAAGAAGAAACTCTGAATTTTTTCGGACATGAAAATGTCTTTAAATCCAGCTATCTAACTTAAATAGCTATATGGGACTGAAGTATATTCAGATCTACCATATTCTAATAGGCTCAGCATAGCCAAAGCCTTAAAGGTAAAATTATAATAATTAATAAAGCAAGTCATATATAACATGACATTACTTTTATGAGCTTGTAATTACAAAAATGCACATAGAGAGCGTACCAATAGCTCTAACAAGCTCAGAATTAACAAGTGCGGTTATGAGAAATATTTAAAATCTCTATCCAGAACACTCTTATCTCCAGACCATGGTTTCGGGCTTATGGCCCACGTCAGTGGAGAGCTAGAATATTCGGACACTAGACCTAAAATATCAACTCAAAAAACCAGCACTTATTTCAAACGTATATTTAAGAAGAAACTCTGAATTTTTCGGACATGAAAATGTCTTTAAATCCAGCTATCTAACTTAAATAGCTATATGGGACTGAAGTATATTCAGATCTACCATATTCTAATAGGCTCAGCATAGCCAAAGCCTTAAAGGTAAAATTATAATAATTAATAAAGCAAGTCATATATAACATGACATTACTTTTATGAGCTTGTAATTACAAAAATGCACATAGAGAGCGTACCAATAGCTCTAACAAGCTCGTAAATTAACAAGTGCGGTTATGAGAAATATTTAAAATCTCTATCCAGAACACTCTTATCTCCAGACCATGGTTTCGGGCTTATGGCCCACGTCAGTGGAGAGCTAGAATATTCGGACACTAGACCTAAAATATCAACTCAAAAAACCAGCACTTATTTCAAACGTATATTTAAGAAGAAACTCTGAATTTTTCGGACATGAAAATGTCTTTAAATCCAGCTATCTAACTTAAATAGCTATATGGGACTGAAGTATATTCAGATCTACCATATTCTAATAGGCTCAGCATAGCCAAAGCCTTAAAGGTAAAATTATAATAATTAATAAAGCAAGTCATATATAACATGACATTACTTTTATGAGCTTGTAATTACAAAAATGCACATAGAGAGCGTACCAATAGCTCTAACAAGCTCAGAATTAACAAGTGCGGTTATGAGAAATATTTAAAATCTCTATCCAGAACACTCTTATCTCCAGACCATGGTTTCGGGCTTATGGCCCACGTCAGTGGAGAGCTAGAATATTCGGACACTAGACCTAAAATATCAACTCAAAAAACCAGCACTTATTTCAAACGTATATTTAAGAAGAAACTCTGAATTTTTCGGACATGAAAATGTCTTTAAATCCAGCTATCTAACTTAAATAGCTATATGGGACTGAAGTATATTCAGATCTACCATATTCTAATAGGCTCAGCATAGCCAAAGCCTTAAAGGTAAAATTATAATAATTAATAAAGCAAGTCATATATAACATGACATTACTTTTATGAGCTTGTAATTACAAAAATGCACATAGAGAGCGTACCAATAGCTCTAACAAGCTCGTAAATTAACAAGTGCGGTTATGAGAAATATTTAAAATCTCTATCCAGAACACTCTTATCTCCAGACCATGGTTTCGGGCTTATGGCCCACGTCAGTGGAGAGCTAGAATATTCGGACACTAGACCTAAAATATCAACTCAAAAACCAGCACTTATTTCAAACGTATATTTAAGAAGAAACTCTGAATTTTTCGGACATGAAAATGTCTTTAAATCCAGCTATCTAACTTAAATAGCTATATGGGACTGAAGTATATTCAGATCTACCATATTCTAATAGGCTCAGCATAGCCAAAGCCTTAAAGGTAAAATTATAATAATTAATAAAGCAAGTCATATATAACATGACATTACTTTTATGAGCTTGTAATTACAAAAATGCACATAGAGAGCGTACCAATAGCTCTAACAAGCTCGTAAATTAACAAGTGCGGTTATGAGAAATATTTAAAATCTCTATCCAGAACACTCTTATCTCCAGACCATGGTTTCGGGCTTATGGCCCACGTCAGTGGAGAGCTAGAATATTCGGACACTAGACCTAAAATATCAACTCAAAAAACCAGCACTTATTTCAAACGTATATTTAAGAAGAAACTCTGAATTTTTCGGACATGAAAATGTCTTTAAATCCAGCTATCTAACTTAAATAGCTATATGGGACTGAAGTATATTCAGATCTACCATATTCTAATAGGCTCAGCATAGCCAAAGCCTTAAAGGTAAAATTATAATAATTAATAAAGCAAGTCATATATAACATGACATTACTTTTATGAGCTTGTAATTACAAAAATGCACATAGAGAGCGTACCAACGAGCTTGTTAGAGCTATTGGTACGCTCTCTATGTGCATTTTTGTAATTACAAGCTCATAAAAGTAATGTCATGTTATATATGACTTGCTTTATTAATTATTATAATTTTACCTTTAAGGCTTTGGCTATGCTGAGCCTATTAGAATATGGTAGATCTGAATATACTTCAGTCCCATATAGCTATTTAAGTTAGATAGCTGGATTTAAAGACATTTTCATGTCCGAAAAATTCAGAGTTTCTTCTTAAATATACGTTTGAAATAAGTGCTGGTTTTTTGAGTTGATATTTTAGGTCTAGTGTCCGAATATTCTAGCTCTCCACTGACGTGGGCCATAAGCCCGAAACCATGGTCTGGAGATAAGAGTGTTCTGGATAGAGATTTTAAATATTTCTCATAACCGCACTTGTTAATTTACGAGCTTGTTAGAGCTATTGGTACGCTCTCTATGTGCATTTTGTAATTACAAGCTCATAAAAGTAATGTCATGTTATATATGACTTGCTTTATTAATTATTATAATTTTACCTTTAAGGCTTTGGCTATGCTGAGCTATAGAATATGGTAGATCTGAATATACTTCAGTCCCATATAGTATTCTAAGTTAGATAGCTGGATTTAAAGACATTTTCATGTCCAAAAATTCAGAGTTTCTTCTTAAATATACGTTTGAAATAAGTGCTGGTTTTTTGAGTTGATATTTTAGGTCTGAGTGTCCGAATATTCTAATGCTCCACTGGCGTGGGCCATAAGCCCGAAACCATGGTCTGGAGATCAGAGTGTTCTGGATAGAGATTTTAAATATTTCTCATAACCGCACTGTTAATTCTGAGCTTGTTAGAGCTATTGTACCTCTATGTGCATTTTTGAATTACAAGCTCATAAAAGTAATGTCATGTTATATGACTTGCTTTATTAATTATTATAATTTTACCTTTAAGGCTTTGGCTATGCTGAGCCTATTAGAATATGGTAGATCTGAATATACTTCAGTCCCATATAGCTATTTAAGTTAGATAGCTGGATTTAAAGACATTTTCATGTCGAAAAATTCAAGTTTCTTCTTAAATATACGTTTGAAATAAGTGCTGGTTTTTTGAGTTGATATTTTTAGATCCAATGTCCGAATATTCTAGCTAGCTCCACTGACGTGGGATAGTCCAAACCATGGTCTGGAGATAAGAGTGTTCTGGAAGTAGAGATTTTAAATATTTCTCATAACGCACTTGTTAATTTACGAGCTTGTTAGAGCTATTGGTACGCTCTATGTGCATTTTTGTAATTACAAGCTCATAAAAGTAATGTCATGTTATATGACTTGCTTTATTAATTATTATAATTTTACCTTTAAGGCTTTGATATGCTGAGCCTATTAGAATATGGTAGATCTGAATATACTTCAGTCCCATATAGCTATTTAAGTTAGATAGCTGGATTTAAAGACATTTTCATGTCCGAAAAAATTCAGAGTTTCTTCTTAAATATACGTTTGAAATAAGTGCTGGTTTTTTGAGTTGATATTTTAGGTCTAGTGTCCGAATATTCTAGCTCTCCACTGACGTGGGCCATAAGCCCGAAACCATGGTCTGGAGATAAGAGTGTTCTGGATAGAGATTTTAAATATTTCTCATAACCGCACTTGTTAATTTACGAGCTTGTTAGAGCTATTGGTACGCTCTCTATGTGCATTTTTGTAATTACAAGCTCATAAAAGTAATGTCATGTTATATATGACTTGCTTTATTAATTATTTTATAAAATGTAATAAATTAGGCGGAAATGTTCATGAATTCTAAATATACTATTTATTAAGACAAGTTACATTATTATTAATCGCCTTATAACCTGATTACGGAATGAAATTATAAAAATAATTATTTAATGGAATTATATAATTTATACCTCATTACATAAGCAATATTTCTATACTGTAATTGTTGTTTTTGACAAATATTGCCTCAAAATAAAAATAAAAAAACCAAAACAATATATATATATTATATTCTGCTTGTTATGATAAATTAAGAGATCATGGGCATGATAATTGAATTTTTGTAGTTTGAATCACTTTCTTCTTTCCATACATTATAGAATAAGAAAAAAATATCAGATTTTGCTTTTATTTATTTAAAATTATCAAGTGTTTTAAGACCACCCTGTTATTAAGAAATGTTTATGTAATTATGAAAGAAATGAAGTTTCACAATTTTAAAAAAAAAACTTTTTTTAAATATTTTTGAGCATCAGTATGCAATCTGTACAAATGACAACAATTTGTACAAACTTTTCTTTATTCATATAATGTCTTATGAATGTACACTTTTCAAATTTTATTCATATTTTAGATTAACATTTTATTGCTTGACTTATATATATATATATCACTATCTCCAGTAATATAACCTCATTTTTTACAAAACTATTATTGTTGCTGTTGTTGTTGTTGTTGTTATTATTATTATTATTATTATTATTATTATTATTATTATTATTATTATTATTATTATTATTATTATTATTATTATTATTATTATTATTATTATTATTATTATTATTATTATTATTATTATTATTATTATTATTATTATTATTATTATGATGATGATGATGATGATGATAATGAAGATGATGATGATGTTGTTGTTGATGTTGATGATAATAATATTTCAAAAGGTAAACAAACTTTATTGAGACTCAAAAAAGGTTACATAAGTTATATTTGAAAATATAAAGTCTTAGATAAAAAGTAATTCATGGTATTACATATGCAATAAAGGTTTACATTCTTAATTGTGATAAAAACGAAAATATTATTTATATAGTTTTTTAATTAAATGGAAAATAATTATTCCATAACAAGATACCTATGTCAAATTAGATTTACATTAGAATTTTTGAATATCATATTGAAAAAATATATAAAAATGCATGATAGTATGATTAAAAACTTATGAAAAATAGTGTTAAGTTAGTGTTAGTTTGGCATATGAACCCATAAAAATTGGGCTCGTTTGGTAAGACTAGCATAGTTTTCATAGCTAAATCTTATTGCTCATTCAATATATAAGTTCCATGTGAAAAAAAATGAAGAAATACTAGTCAACATGAATTGGATCTTTGAAAAACAGAAAAACACCTGTTTACCATAAATTGCATTATGAGAGAATGAAAAACACTAGTATGCATAAATTGCATACTGAGAAAACAGAAAAATACTAGTCAGAATGAACTGTATTTTGGAAAATTGGCATAATCTTGGGAAAATGAAAAAAACACATGTTGACATAAACTACTTTCCAATAAAATGGAAAAATATCATTTCAGCATGAATTACATCCTGGAAAAACAGAAAATCACCATTTAACATGCATTACATCCTGTGAAATGGAAAACCCTGATTTACATAAATTGCATTTTGGGAAAACAGAAAACTACTAGTTAGCATAAATTGCATCTTGCTGAAATGGAAAAATGAAAAAAATGACAGTCAGCATGAATTGGCTCTTGGGAAAATGGAAAACCACCAGTTATCATAGGTTGCATCCTTTAATAATGATGGTATTAAGCCAATTTGGGAAATTAAAACTTGAGAACTTGCAACTCTTATATAGAAAACAAAAGATTTGCTGCAAGTTTATAATTATACAATTTTTAAATCAAGATTGTCATCTTTATTTTATTTTTCATGTTGGTTAAAAATAAATGTGATTTTTTTTATATACATACAGGAAATATTGTTGAAAAAACTATGCTATGTAACTAAGTATTATTTTATTTTTGATAAGGTTAACATTTTTTAAAGTTGGTATTGAGCAAAATTTAGGATTTAAAGCAGGAGCTCTTGGAATGAACATGGTGACAGAACTAAGATTTACTGCATCATCATATCATCAACATTATTATTATTATTATTATTATTATTATTATTATTATTATTATTATTATTATTATTATTATTATCATTATTATTATTATTATTATTATTATTATTATTATTATTATTATCATCATCATTATTGTTGTCATTGTTGTTGTTTCAATGATATGAGTTTTATAGAGTTGCAAGAGTTTTACATATCTTGGATTGCTGTGCTTAGATAGGCAATCTGTAGTTGTAGATTTGTCTATATAAAAGTTGATTTATTGGTTTAGACAAAATTGCAAAATTTTTTACATGCTGTGGTTTTGTGTTCTCTGGATTAGTTACAAGTGTTGTACATAGCTTGAATTGCTATGCTTACATGGGCAATCTGTAGTGGTAGGTTTACATATGTAAAAGTTGACTTATTGTTTTACAGAAAATTACATAAATTTTATATGCTCTGGATTGCTGAATCCAAAGATGCATAACAGGTTTAGTTTTACATGTGGTGGTTTGCCACAGGTAACATAGATGAGGGTCTAACAAATTCCATGGTATTGTGGTTAAATGTCTGTCAGGTCCACACTGGTATGAGATCAATGACAGTTATTTTGGGTTTTTGGGGCACTGGATCTTTTTAGATGACCAGATTTTCTCTTGGTTTCTTTGGAAATGTGTTTTGGGTGTGGGTGGGAGGCATGGCAGGATTTCTTTTATAATTGGTACAACTTCACTATGATTGTTTTCTGGTGCATTGAATAGATATGTTTTCCAGAAGGGATAGGGGAGTTATGACTATGTTTATTAATTTGCTCACACATAAGTTAACAAACTATGGGTTTTTATGTTTAAAAATAATTCAAAAGCTTAATCTAATGCAAGGTAATAATATAACTTTAATCAGTTACCTACTTCCAACTTTGTGTTCCATGTTTAATTCAAACTTTCAATTAAAATCAAGTTAATTAAGGATAAGACATTTATTTTTATATAACACTATGTTTTTATTTTTATAATCTATAATATTAATAAGCCAATAAGCTGATACACTTGCGCTTTGCAGATGTCACTATATAAATGAATACTCCCACTTTTTCAAACCCAAGATAAAGTCTTTAAGAAAATATAGAATGAATCCACCTATATTTTCGACCCAACCGTATATGTATGGGAAAATCTGAAGTGTTTGAAATGAAGAGCGTGAAGTTAGTAATTGATCACTTTAAATTACTTTTTTACATCGTAAATGAATGACGCCAATGAAATTTCTAGAATTTATGATACATCATTCTTATAATTAAACATATGTAAACAAGACATTTATTTTTTTATATAGCGCGATGTTTTTATTTTTATAATCTATAATATTAATAAGCCAATAAGCTGATACACATGCATGGGTCAAAAATATAGGTGGATTCATTCTATATTTTCTTAAAGACTTTATCTTGGTTTGAAAAAGTGGGAGTATTCGTTTATATAGTGACATCTGCAAAGCACATGTGTATCAGCTTATTAGCTTATTAATATTATAGATTATAAAAATAAAAGCATTGCGCTATATATAAAAATAAATGTCTTGTTTCCATATGTTTAATTATAAGAATGACGTATTGTAAATTCTTGCTCACAACCAAGTTAACAAACTCTGGTTGTTTATGCTTATAAAATAGTCAAAACTTTAGGCTAGCAAGGTAAAAAGAAAATATAACTTTATATACCTTTTCAATTTCCAAACAGGTGTTACCTTATTTTCAACTTTATGTTTATTTTTTTATTCAAATCTTCAACTAACATCAAGTTATTAGATAATTTCAAAGAACATAAGTAACTCCCAATAGCAATGCTGAGCCTAACCACCTACTCAGATTTTATTCTGTGTCCCTATTTCTGTGCCATTTACTCATGGATCTCATATCAAAAACCTTATTCAGCTTCCACCTCTAGCACAGGCATATCCATAGTCTGACCAACCTATCACAAACTCCAAATTAACTACTACTACTACTACTACTACTACTACTACTGCTACTACTGCTGCTACTACTACTACTATTATTATTATTATTATTGAAATAAAATCCTTGTTTTTACTTCATATTTGAGTGGTAAGTTTTAAATTGTGTTTTTGTAAAAAAAAAAAATGAAGCTTATTATTATTAGATAAGAATTACATGGCTAGCGCTTTCAAGGAATTTAAGTCTCTAAAGTAGGCTATGAATATGAAGACTTAAGTTCTCTGAAAGCACTCAGCTGTATTATTCTTTTCTAATAATAATAGTAGTAGTAGTAGTAGTAGTAGTAATACTAGTATTATTATCATCATCATCATCATTATTATTATTATTATTATTATTATTATTATTATTATTATTATTATTATTATTATTATTATTATTATTATTATTATTATTATTATTATTATTATTATTAGTGCCCTTTTCTATTGACATCATACCCTAATTGAATTTGATCTTAAAATTCATTACTCTAGGCCTATTTCCTTTCAGCTTTCTATAAGAAATTACAATAAGAGTGATTATTTGAGTCTATGTTTGAAGCTATCCAAATTTGATTGGAGTCTTTTCTAATACTTTTCTGATGCTAATTTTGGCATTGAATTTATTAAGTGTAGAATTAATAATTTTTAGATGTTTATATTCCAACAAAAATATATTAAACAATTGTTTTCCTACATGGTTTATAGTAACTCATAAAAAATAATTAAAAAAAAATCATATTATCACAAACGATATCTCAAAGCAAGTAAATCACATCTTCTATAATAATTTTATTACTTTTAGAAGATTGTCCAAAAATATTTAAAATGGAAATTATGAAAAGTTTATATAAAATGTAGAGTCAAATATTTCTAATAATATCCCAAAATTCTGTTCCTTAATAAAAGATTTTAAATTATCCAAAAGAAATTGATCTCATAATAATAACACCACATCGAAACCTAATGATTTTGCTAAATACTTTTCTGATATTGCCAAATCCCTATCAATATTATTCTACTTCTAATATTTTAATGTTTCTTATACGGAAATAACTTTTGATTCCTTTTCTGAATCAGATATTTTATCTTCCATTAAAAGTCTCAAACTGAATTCTAGTTTAGGACCTGGTAATATTCCACCTTTTATATACAAAGGCTTACAAACTTTAAAACATCACATGATCACTATCTTCCATGCTTGCTCATAACTGTTGTTATAATAGGCAAAACTTTCTCCATACATTTGTGCCACTCTAAGCAAGACAGAATAATCAATGGATTCCAGAAGGCTTGTTCATAAAATCCCTATATAGTGCCTATTCATTCAATATCACCAAACTAGTTTAGTAGTTATGTAGAGTTAAAAGGTGGTTGCTGAAAAGTTGCATTAGATCCTAAGATTTAGGTGCAGTGCTCTGAGATCCAAGGTTCCTCGAAGGCCATAATCCAGAAACTAGTTTGGGGATATTGGATGAGTAGGCACTAGATAGGGATTTTTTGCACAAGCCTTCTGGGAACCCATTGATTACTCTGTCTTGCTTAGAGTGGCACTACTTTATGGAGAGCTTACAAACTTATTGCATATCCTCTCTGTCATATATTTTATTCTTAGATAAGAAGTGTCAGTTTCACTACAATTTTAAAAATAGCAAAAGTTTTTTCTAATTTTAAAAATGAATCTAAAATCTTACTTTATAATTATAGACCTATTTTCGTCTTATATACTATTCCAAAAGTCATTGAAAATTGCATTTATGATAAAGTTATTGTAGATCTTAGCAAGCATTTAGCCATCAGTCAACATTTTCTTAAACAATAAATCAATTAAAACCAATCTCTTGATCCATCTTTGAATATATGTCTCAAGCAATAACAATAGAAGATCAGGGCAAGCTTGATCTAATTTATTTTGATATGTCTAATGCCTTTGATAAAATTTGTCGTAATATTTTCTTAGCAAATTATAATATTTAGGAATTTCAAACTCATTAGTCATATATATATATATATATATATATGATTCTCATTAGTCATATATATATATATATATATATATGATTCCTCTTGAGGCTTTAAAAGAAACGAACAGGGTGAATTCCTGATATTCATTCCATATGTTCTTGTTGTTGCAGCTGTTATTACTATGTGATTATTCACAAAATACACAAACATGGATGGGCTACTCACCAACACACATTAGCCAGTGTGATGAGTTTATTGGCTGTTTATCTCTGAGTTTAATATAAAGCAACACTGTGGTCTTTATTCTCAGTTGCCTGATAAGGCATAATCAATTGTGTTAATATATATATATATATATATATATATATATATATATATATATATATATATATATATATATATATATATATATATATATATATATATATATATATATATATATATATATATATATATATAATGACAGACAAAAATAAATCATGGCCCTTATTCTCAGGAGGTTGTAAAGTCACTAACCAAGCCAGCAGTTGGTGGACAAAGGCAGAGAGTGCTGAGAATCTGCTGTGTGTGATTGTGGACCCCATCTGCCATTTGATGATAACTTTTTATGTAAGTATGTAAATTGGAGATCACTTTCAAGTGAAGTAAAATTGCAAGAATTTAAAAAAAACTGTCTTATATTAAATGGGATATTGTTGGACTTTGTGAAGTTAAAAGAAAAAGTGAAGAGACAACTGATTTTTTAAAGTGGACATGTAATCTGATATTAAGGCACAAATATAGGAAATACAAGTGGAGTAGGATTCATTAAATATAAAAAGTGGAAGAGCAATATTGTGGAGATTGATGGTGTGTTAGACAGAGTGGCAAAATTAGTTATACAAGTTAATAGCAGATATCAAATACAGATAATTCAGGTTTATGCCAAAAAAAGTTATCATAGTGATGAAATAGTAGAAGATTTTTATATGGATGTACAAAAGGATTTTGATCAGAGTAAATAGCATTTTAAAATTGTTATGGGAGACTTTAGTGCTACAATTGGTAAACAAATAAAAGATAAAGTGTTGTAGGTAAATTTAGTTATGGTAAAAAAAATGAGAGATGATATAGACTTGTGGAGTTTGCAGAAAAAGAAAAACTTTACACTATGATTTTTCTTATAAAAATGTTAAAGGAAATAAACATGGAAGCATCCAAATGAAGTCACAGCATTATTGGAACATACTTTGACTAACAGTAAATACATATTTCAATATTGTAATGTTCTTAATAAATTTAACACAGGAAGTAATTATCAATTGGTAAGATGTAAGATATGTGTTAATGCAAAACTAGAGAGACAAAAATTATTATGAAAAACAATATTTACAGTTGATATTCATAATCTTCAGAAAAATTCTAATAAATTTAAATTAGAACTTACAAATCTGTTCCAAGTATTAGTAAATTTTAAACATGATTCACATTTGAATGAAATTAATGTGAAAATAACTGATACACTTTCAAAAACTGCAACAAAGATATCTTTTAGAAAAAATCAGAAATTAACCAATAAAATTTCTATTGAGACTAGAGAATTTATGAAGAAAAAAAAATATGATGATCACAGAAATGATTGAATATTTCAAATTCTGTAAAATGTGTGTAAAAAAGTTGAAAATGATATAAGAAAGTTTAACTTTGAACTAGCAAGGAAAGCTGTAGAAGAGCATAAAAGTCTCAAGAGTGTAAAACAATATTTTGATATTGGCAGGAAATTTATATCTGCAATAAGAAAAAAAGATGGAATTATTGTTCAAAAGACAGATGACATCCTGAAATTGGTAAAAGAGTTCTATCAAGAATTATATAGTAATAAAAACAAGTACCTCCCATATCTATCAAATTGCCCAAAATTTTTAACATATTAATTCTAGATATAATAATTTTAATAATAATAATAATAATAATAATAATAATAATAATAATAATAATAATAATAATAATAATAATAATAATAATAATAATAATAATAATAATAATAATAATAATAATAATAATAATAATAATAATAATAATAATAATAATAATAATAATAATAATAATAATAATAATAATAATAATAATAATAATAATAATAATAATTCTTCTGATAAAAAAGTTTGGATATCAATACCACATATTTCAAAACAACAGGCAAGTTTTATTAAGAAAATTTATAAAAGTATATGTGATATTGTATTTTATGCACCACCTACATTAAATAAATTAATAAATAATTCAAAAGTTAAGTCTTTATTGTCAAATAAAAATTGTATCATTTACAAATGGACATATATATATATATATATAGGTGAATCAAGATGCGCATTAGAAAAAAGAACAAAGGAGCACTTGTTATTATTAAAAAGGTTTCAAAATACAAAACAAAATTATAACAATAATGATAATTTATCAGCTTCTGTCTTTTATGACCATAATAAATCATGTATAAATGGTGTTGATTTTAATTATAGTAATGTAAAAATATTGGAAACTGAAAAAATAATAATAGAAGAAAAATTAAAGAAACGATGTTAATATATAAATACAAGCAAGATTTAATTAATAGGCAAGCAGCAAACGTTAAGATCACGGAATTATGCAAAAGTTGACATCATGGAATTATGGAAACGGTGACATTTTAAAAGTGTTAGTTGACAAAAACTACAAAGATAGTTGAAAGTGCTTCTAAGTGACGGTTATAGATATATTTTTATAAACTTTTAAATACTGTATTTTTTTATATTTTTTTATAAATTTACGTATATTATTTTGAAGAAATACAGACATCGATTTGTAATATATATAGTAATTAACTATTATATAAGTCTTTCAATCCACATAATTTTATATAGATAATGAATTTATTTATTTTTTCTATGATTAATGCATTTTCAAAATCTTATTATTCAAGATCTAATGGTATTTTATCTTTCTACTACTTAAAATTTGATCTTTTAAGTAGTTAAGTCAATTACAATTTAATAATTGCATATCTATTAATTTACTATAATAATAATGAATTGATTTATTCAAATACAACAAAAATAATATGTTGCAAACAGATAAAAGTATTCTTTTTACATTTAGCCGGTATATGCTGTATACTTGAAACATTGTTTTGAAAATAAATTTCTTCCCTAATGAACAAATATCTTATTTAGTAATTTCAAATAACCTTACTAATAATAATCAGAGATTTAATAGCATCTCAAAATAGTTGTTTTTTTCCTATTGTATGACCAAATTTTCATGTACCATAGCTGAAATATTTAACAGATAGTGATAATCAATAAGATAAGATGGAAATAAATACAATATTGTCTCATCAAACAATATTTTTAACATAAAACCAAATGCATTAGAAAATGTCTATCAAATTTATTTCAAACTCAAGCCATAATATAATATTTCACAAAGAAGCATATTTTTGTGTAGTATAATGACTACTAACTGGATATAAAAACATTAATAAATCATTATCTAACTATTACAAAATTCATAAATTATTAATTTCAAGATACCTTTTGTATTTGGAAAAATATTACAATTCTTATAAATTTATTATTTCAAATACCTCATTGTGAATCATTGTACAGGGCATGTTAATTATCAATGTCAAAAATATAAATAAATTCATGTGAAATTCTTTTCTAAATTCATATATCCTGGCATGATTAATAGTAATAATTTTAGTAATCCCAAATGCTAAATGAATAAATTATAACAAATAGTCTTATATAATATAAACATATTGAAGCTGTAAATATTGAAGTACATATTTGTGTTTCAACTAGTTTCAATTATATAACCACTAGCATGGAATTGAACACAACCTATCCATGTGGTTAGCACCAGCCTCTAGCAATAGGAATGGGCATATATATATATATAATTTTAACCGTAAATACAAAATTATAATGGGCATATATATATATATAATTTTAACCGTAAATACAATATTATAGTTTCTTGCTTTGTTTCTGCCATTCTTTAATTAGCCAAAATTTACTTAAGACTGAAAATTCCATAATGGCAATAAATTTATATAATAAATGTAAAAGACAATAAAATATTGTATTTTACATTTATCATATAAATTTATTACCATTGTGGAATTTTCAGTCTTAACTAAATTTTGGCTAATTAAAGAATAGCGGAAACAAAGCAAGAAATTATAATATTGTATTTAACGTTAACATTTATATATATAATATTTTATAACAGGTAATGTATTTTACATTTAATATATATATATATGTTGTGTGTGTGTGTGAATCTGGGGAAATTTCTACTGAAAATTTAAATTGTTATGGGAAATAATATAGACATCAATTTTCATAAATCATCAAAGAATTTGGTTTCTTTTGCCAATTTAATTCCTGTATGTGTGTGTATATATATATAGACAAATCAATTTATAATATTTGTATAATTCATAATATTTGTATAGTTTATCAATTTTGTATATTTTATATTTTATATATTTTAAATAATTTTACTAATAATTTATAAGACAGAGTAGATAGATATCTGGGAGTCGCAATGTAATCATTAAATCTGGTGGTTTTGGTGAGTTGTCTCATTTTAAAAAATGTACAAATTTGAAAGGAACAAAAGATTATTTAATTAAATTTTATTTGACTAATTTATCTTTTTTTTACTTTACCATATATGGAAATATACTTAAGAAAATGTATAAAATTGTATAGGAACAAAAGTTTATTTTTATTTAAATTTCTTTTGGCTAATTGATCAGTTTTTCATTATCATATATGGAAATGTGGGTCAATTTAAGATATAACCAAATATACTGAGTTTGAGACAATGTCTGACAATAATTTAATCAGATTTAACCATCTAAACAAAAATGTAAGGGAACCAAAGAATCATATTATGCATAAATAAATAGCTGAAATTGTGGCTATCAAGATATTTTTTTTTTGATTTTTATGTTAGAGTGCTACCATAGTCCACATGAGTTTAATTTGAGAAACAAAATTGTGTTGGAGTAAAAGAAATGAATATTTGTTTCCCATACCCCTGGGGCTCTCATCTTCCCATTCATGATGTCCAAGCCTGAAACAACTGGGCTCAAATAAGTGAATTATTCAAAAGACAATGATTGCCTGAATTTGAACTTTAATTACCAACCAATGTCTGTTTCCAAAAAAACTGGTACATGATCATGATCCACATATTACCTGCTTCACATCAACAAGTTGGCCAAGGTAAATGTTTCCATTTTTTTCAACCAGTGAACTTTTATTAACCTAGCATTGTAGTTTAATGCTATTTTTCTAAGCTTTCTGTTTTTGTTTCTTCAAAGTTATTCTATAAATATTAACTAATGTCTATACAATCTAATTCCAAGCTGTATTAATTTCATTTTTACTTTGGTATAGCAATTTCATTAAAATTTATTTCTATTTTAATTGTTTATTTTGATCTGTCTTTAATATGCCAAGTTAGTATCCAACGTTGTAAGTATAATTTTACCTCTCATAGCTTTCTCCTATTGAATTGTTAAAGGCATTTATGTTACTTGCCATTCAATTATCCTTAAAAAAGCTCACTTGATTTCATACCAATTATGTCCTAAAATATTGGTTTCTACTTAAATGACATGTTTTAATGTCTATACTCAGTTTCCCTTGCTAACTCTAATTTAAACCCTTGCCTAATCATTGAAAAATGTTTAGCCAACTTATTTAAGGAAAGTCTATCATAAATGAATTTTATATTCAAGATATTATCAGCATGTATGGGTGATCTGTAAATTTATTTTATATAATTCATATGTCAAACTATACATGTATTAATTATTATTAAAATGTAGGGAGATATTTTACAAATGTGGAGGAATCAATTTACCTCCTTAGTTTTAAATTCTTATCCATTTTATATTTGATCATGCATTGATTAACAGCCCAAGTGGTTTGTGTTCATGCATTCTATTGTATCTGATAGCAAATTAATTTAAACATGTATTAATTAGTTTATCATGGTCATCTGTGACATAAACTATCCATATGTTATAGGTGTTATAGTGATATTTTTATAATCATTTAATTTAGTGGATTTTTTGCTTTGCTATGCACTCTAGGATCTGCAGAATGCCTAAATCCACTCCTCATTATCCCTTACCAAGTGGATGCTTTTTCTACTAGGAATCTTTATCAGGCACTCCCAATGGATAAATGTATGGGAAAATACAGATACACCATCCCAGCACACTAACATTGTGCCATTATTCTTCACAAATATGTTCTTGACCATTGCACAGGCATATTCTCATTCTCATGCAAATTTGACATACCAACCAGCATGTCTTGGGTGATTTTCTTCCTATGAGCAATTGTAAATTATAACTTAATACTGCCTTGATCAGTATTTCTTTATTATTTTATTAATGAACCTCCAATGCTATCTGCAAGACATAATTGTGGGCCTTTTGCAAACCATTCTATTTAATTAATTAGGTCCAATTGTTTATCTATTGAATTAATCATCTTGCTTCTGCCCATTTGGGGTCATCTCCCAAATCCAATAGAAATGTTATCATGCCTGATCTTATATCATACATTGATTACTATTACTTATGTGCATAATGTCATAATAAGATCTATCATCCACTAATTCATGATATTTTAATGAGGGTTAAATTATAATTTATTATTGTTTATTTGATTCCGTTATTACAAAATCTTGGCATATTAACAACAACAATCAAATTTTATGTACTAACCACTCAATTATTTATTAAAACCTAATATTTATATTATATTGGATGTTATATATTATCCCAATATTTACATTCATTTATGTAACTTGTCATAATGATTGTATAGACATTCCCATATATATATATATATATATATATATAATCAACTACCATATTTATTTGTTTAATAAATTTGTTATATCATTTATCTATTATAGTATGTTGCTATTCACTGTCCAAATCTCTAATGTTAATTACTTGATTTAGTTATATTATATCCCTTTAATTAATGAATCTCTTTAAGAATTATCAGTTAAACTCTTTGTTTCATGTTATGAATATTGGTCAATCATTTTTGGTATCATTGATTTTAAGTCTCTTTGCCCTTCCTGTTTTCATTGTCAGAACTGCAGTAATGGAAAGCTTGTTAGTATTCTCAGAGGCATTGTCCATATATTCAAAGACCTTGGAGCACACATAAATAGATTAGCAGTTAGTATTGTTCCAGATCTGCATATCTTGCATGTGCTAGATTGTTCTATTTTTCATGGATTCTATGTCTTGCTGAATGAACTCATGATTTTGACCAGTACAATATATACAAATCTGTATTTTACATCTTAACCATTTTAAATTAATATTTTGTGGATGTTTTTGAAAACAGTCAATCTTTCATTCCTGTATATAAAACTCAGTAAATTAAATTTGATTTCTTTTATATTTAATTTTATACATAAATAATATTTTAATAAATCATATTTGAATTTTATAAATGTTTACAAATCTGAGTTGTTAATAAGAACAATAAGCATAAACATCACCAATAATGTTAATGTTGACATTTTTTTAGAAATTGACAATTTTATGCTTTTAATGCAAATGAATAAATTTATATTTGAGATAAATTTATCAAATTCCGTATTAAAATCTGATGTTTGATTTGTAACTATTAAAATATTTGAAAAAAAAAAATTAACAACATGTCAATTTTGTCAGGTGATGTCATTATCTGATGAATTTCACATAGAGTGGGTATGCTCTTATGTTATGATTTTCATTATGGTCAAGTTTTTAAACATTTACTTAAAATAAATAATAAATGAATAGAATTTAATTTAATTTGTGCATTCTTTTTGTTTAGAGTGTAAAAATAATCAGAAATATTTAATAAACCATCAAAAATTGACATTTTTTATTCCAAACACATTGAATGAAGTCACAAGAAAGAAATATCATTGCAAAAAATATGTACTTTGAGAACAATAGAGTAAAGAAGATTGATATTTGCTGAATGTTCAGAAAATACTGATATCTAAAGATTGTTTTCTTCAATTGAAAAATCAATAAAACATTCCAGCAGATTTTTTTGATAATTATAAATCAGCAATTTAAATCCATGGAACCACCATGCTTTTTTGAGAGAAAACACTCAATGATTCTCAATACATCTGAAAGTCATTTAGTTGCAAGGCTATGTTAGGACTCAAAAAGGAATAATGTCAAAGACATAAAGTAATGAAAATTAGACATAATTTTTTTTTCAATCAAGCATTAAGAATAAATTGTTACTATTGGTAATTTGTTATCTCTATAATAATCTAAACTGTATTTAAATTTAATAAGATCATTATTTTTTTAAATTCTTTATATACCCATGAATTAATAATTCATGAATGACATACCCAAACATATGTAACTTAAAAAATCAAATTCTTCTTTACAATATTCAAGTATCCACACACATTAATTCTTTATCTACTAATGATAAATAAATAGTTATTTTAGTAGTTTATATATCTATTTGATTTAAAGAGCCATTAGATCTGAATTATAATGTTAATTTATAATATAAATATTCTATTATTTATCACTTTCTTTATTATTAAACAGACAGACATATTCAATATAGCATGTTCTTTTCCTTACATCATTTCTATTTCTTAAAATAATTCAAAACTCATTTGTAATTATTTTTTACCATTTATTAAAATAATACATTTAAATTATCCATTAAAATTTGGAATTCTAAAATATAAAATAAAATTCTAATTTAACCACTTTAAAAAACAAAACATAGTATAAAATTATATTAATTAATATTTTGAAAATTGGAAATATATTTCAAATCTTCGTACATCAAGTGATTTTATTAATATCAAAAGTAGCATGTTGAATAAACTAATATCAACAATATTATTTCGCTTCTGTTACATTTTCATTTATTTAAATTTTTTTAATTATTGAACTATTATAAAATAAAATAATTATTTTCCACACAAACAAAAAATAAAATATCATAGAAAACAAATTGAATAAGTTACATCTTTGATTTTCAATTAAATATTTAAATGATTTTCTTAGTGATAATAAAATAGATGACCATATAAAAATAAACTACTTACAATTTTTTTTCTAAATATAAATCTTTTGTGAACTTGAAATATAACTTTTAGTTATGTATATATTTATCAGGTTACTTTTAATCAATACTATACATTCATCTCTGAATATAAAAAAAAAAAAAAATACAATCGATAGTCTTTAATTTAAAAATACATATACTTAACAAGTTTATTACATAAATTTGTTAATGAAGTTGTAACAAAAATAAATAATTTACATAAACCCTAAGAATATTATTTGGCTATCATCATTTACAATTATTGGTCCACCCGCTTGTTTCTTTTAAAGATTAATCATTTGATATCAATATTAGCACAAAAACAAATTATTTTATAACTTGTGATTATTTAAGTTATTTTTGCTTGCTAATTTATTTTATCAAAATCATAACTAATTATTATCTCCAATAATTTGATCAGGTAATTCATACTAATTATATAACATGCAATATCCCATCTATTGTGTTTGATTACTATAAAGAGAGTAAAGGCCATTTCACACTAGAGATAACTAGTCAGACATACCAAAAACGAAATAATTAAACTATTAATAATAATAACAAAAAACATAAATAATGGTGCCACTGTACAAGTTTTAGCAATTAATATACATTAAGGTAAAATCTTACCTTTCCTCTGGTGATGTTCAGACTTATTTGCAAGCAAGTTCTCATCTGAACCTATATTATAAATTAATTTACAACAAAGTGAGTAGTTTTTATTCCTTCTCTGACATATCAACAACTTACATCCTCCCTTCCATCTCTAATAAAGGAAAAAGATAAATGAAGTAATTTACATTAAATAAATAAATAAAAATTATGATGACAACCTAAGAATAACTTGAGAATTCATAGGGAAATAGTGTTTTTTTTTTTTTTTGAAAAGATTGTAAATGTCCTTCTTAATCCATTTCATTTATTAGAAGGTGAGGATAGAGTGTTCTAAACAATTATTATATTGATTATAATTTTTCTCTTAATATGGCCTATTTTGAGATGAAGAATTTGTCGTTTTACTACTCAATAGTAGAGTTGATTTCACATCATAGATAATAATTGCTAGCTCAAATTAAATTCAGTTTTGGCAATTACAGCTCCATGGGTGACAAATTTCTTTTCCCCATGTTCCTTTGCAATTATCACTGCATGGTTGTATGTGTTGCTATTTATATATTTTTAGTAAAAAAAATGAGTTAATTAAAGAAGATATGTCTTTACTGTTAGATATCTCAGGTTAAAGTTTAATTAATCTCTGGCTTAAAGTTGAAAACAATTAGGAGTTTTTAAGTAATATAAAGCTAATTTTGGAGATTTTTACTTTAGAATGCCTTAGTTGGCCAGATTTGACTTCATATACATTTTCTATAGCTTTATTCAATATCCAAAGATTTATTCCCTATAATGTTTCATGGTAATGTTTGTCAAATGCTCTATTCGAATGGCAAGGTTGATTTTTTCACTCAAACATTATGCAGGTCATCAAGCTGATGAAATTTCTTTATCTGGTTCTTAAGAACATTGTTTATTTTCATAATTTTTTAAGCACCAAAATGGGAATGTATTTTTTTAATGTTATTTTGATGACTTCAATGGTTATGACATAGATTATTTATGTATGTCATTAGTTGTGATTATATATATATATATATATATATATATATATATATATATATATATATATATATATATATATATATATATGGGAATAGGTGAGATAAAAAAAATTATAAGTGTGGGATGCAATTTTTAATTTTGTAATAAATAACCTAGTGGATGGGGTCCATATCAGTTATCTTTCTAGTTTCATTTTGTTAAATATTAAAAAATAAATCAATTATTTTAATTTATCATATATAATTTATATTTATATGTATTTCATTTAAAGATGAACAGCAATAGGAGCACCTGTAGAGAGCCCTTCTAAAAATAAAAAAGTTAATCATTTGTGATTAAAAAGTTTAAATATAACACAATCTGAAGGCAATTATTACATTTATGGCTAAATTATACTGCTTTATTAATGTCTATAAAACAAGATAAAAGAAGACAGGACTGAAGATTAATGCTTGCACGAGTCTTGACATCTAAAATTGGATCCCACAATTATAATTTTTATCACCCCTATTTCCATATGTAAATAATTGTAAAAATTTATTGTTTAATAAGAAAATATGCAGAAGAAAGGGCAGAATCCCTGAACATTTGTTTGTTAAACTTTCCTTATGTAATTTTTATATGGATTTAAATTCTCAATTTGTAATTACTATTATTTTTTGTAAAAAAAAATTTTATACAATCATTAAAAACTAGGGAAAAGACATTATAATTATTTTTTGTTTTAATGTAGGTAATTATATATTGCATAAATATGTGCAATCTTTAGATGAAGTAAGATTTAAAATGGTAAAAAAAATATGGTGTACCGGTCGAAAAACGTATATTGATCCGACAAGACCTGGAATAAAAGAAAAGTACCTCAAGTGTGACCATGTATAAGATATGTAAGTCAGGTACATCATGGATTCTGCCCTGTTTATTTACATCCCCAGGTCAATGATCTAATCAATAACATTTCTCAATGATAACATCGAATTCCTTTACTTTCACCATGTCAGAGCTGAGCCTTCAAGCATGAGATTCATTTTTAATTATATTTTAATGAGAACTTGGGTGAATGATTTATATATATATATATATACTTAAAATCAAAGATTACTTAAAATAAAAGTAAATGAAAGAATTCCAAAAACACTGGAAGCTTTGTTTTTTATATATATATATATATTTTAAAGTCATTAATTATTTTAATTTTATATTTAACTCAAGCTCTTAAAAAACATTCTTTACATACACTGTATAATTAAATAGTAAGTTGATCGGTGACTGCATCCTGCATAACAGATTCACATTAGTGGTTAACATTTCATTTATTTAGTTTGCACAATTTTAATTTTTGTTTATATTTATTTTTAGAAAAAAAATTATTTTAGAATTAAAACCCCTTGAGACTGAAAACCGCTTTTTTCCACATTAAAAAAAGTTTGCAATTTCGAACGCAATAGCATGCAAAACGTATACATCGCAGTTACGTTTTTTTTCTCTCCGCCATTTTTCTATCTTTTTGTACGTCTAAAAATTTTTTCTGTGCGATGAAAATTAGATTTTTTATAGCAATTTTTGTGAAGTACATTATTAAAATTTTATAATTTTTTTTATCTTTCTAGATTTTATCAACGTATAAACAAAATAACCGCACAAATGGCTTCTTTCACTGCTGAACGTAATTTTGAATGATTCTGACAAAGTCATTTTTGTTTGTGTTTGATTCTGAGGTTTCGTCATATTTCACCATTAGCCATGAGTATTCAATTCCTGATCTATTTTATTTATTTTTTATAAAAAATTATATATTTGAAGCTGATCTATTTCATTTATTTTTTATACAAAATTATATATTTGCACTGAAAGCAATAGGTATGTTTCAGAGTGGAAGGCATTACCGAAGTAGGTTGGTCTGTCACCCGCTGAGTTGAATGCATTTTTGGTATGATTATTCATGTTTGTACTATATCACACATACCAAAACTAAAATTTATTTGGTCTAAAAATGAATAATTGCATCAACCGGCACTTGCTAACTTGCTAGAGTTAAAACCCGAGATCGATTTTTTGGTATTCTAAATAATTTACTATGCCTCCCAATGCTGAATCAGCAGTCATCATCATCATCTCCCACTGATATATAATAATTGCTTGTAATTCATTTGAGTTATTTATTTTATTTTATTTACTGTTTTTATTCATTTCATTGTAGATAAGTTTTAATTACTTTGAAACGTACTTTGCTATTATGGTTTCCTGTGAAATAATGCATAATTTAGCTCACCCTCATGATATTTCAATAATATAGTAATTATTTTTTACACCCATAACTTACAATTTACTATGTTTTTATTCATTTTATTTTAGAAACAAATTTTTAATTTATTTCATCACATACTCTTTTTATTCATTTCATTGTAGATAAGTTTTTAATTACTTTGAAGCATACTTTGCTATTATGGTCTCCTATGAAATAATGCATAATTTAGCTCGCCCTTTCTCCCATGATATTCCAATAATATAGCAAGTATTTTTTACACTCATAACTTAGAATTTACTATGTTTTTATTCATTTCATTGTAGATAAGTTTTTAATTACTTTGAAACATACTTTGCTATTATGATCTCCTATGAAATAATGCATAATTTAACTTGCCCATTCTCCCATGATATTCCAATAATATAGTAAGTAATTTTACACTCATAACTTAGAATTTACTATGTTTTTATTCATTTCATTGTAGATAAGTTTTTAATTACATTGAAGCATACTTTGCTATTATGGTCTCCTATGAAATAATGCATAATTTAGCTCACCCTTTCTCCCATGATATTCCAATAATATAGTGAGTATTTTTACACTCGTAACTTAGAATTTACTATGTTTTTATTCATTTCATTGTAGATAAGTTTTTAATTACTTTGAAGCATACTTTGCTATTATGGCCTCCTCTGAAATAATGCATAATTTAGCTCGCCTTTTCTCCCATGATATTCCAATAATATAGTAAGTATTTTTACCCCCATAACTTACACTTTACTAAAGTTATTACTGTTATTTGTTTTTGATTCACACTAAAACCTCGCATTTCTAATAGATATCCCGCATAGAGGGCCTAGAAAAACAACTGCTTGCAAAAATTGAACATATAGGCTGGTTAGTAAAAAAGTGAAACTGAAATTGTCACCTTTTGCCACATTACTCCAACAAACTGTAACTCAGGTATGTCATGTTATATATTTTTTTCTGCATTTTATGACGAATGTGATGAAGCTGTCTATGAAATTGTAATTTTAGGTTATACATTTTAAAATTGAGAGTTTGTGAACCAATATAAAAATAAAAATTTTTAAAATGTGAAAAAATATCTTTTTTTATTATTATTTTTTTGTGGTAATGACTACTTTATCAGCTTTATTACATTCTTTCATATTTGCACTTTATAAAAATGTATATATATATTTTTATTTATTGCAATAAATTAGACATTTCATTTAAAATTGTATGTCCTGTAATTTTTTCTGAGAATTCAAAATGGCCGTTCAGGCCTCTAAGGGATCATGGATTCTAAATTCTCCAATTACATTTAGTACAAGGTACATCAGCATGTCTAAACATTTGGCCAACTGATTGTATATAAAGAGAAAACATTGTATTTCTTATTTAAAAAAGATTTAAAACATTTGATATATATATATAACAATAAAAAATTATTTGTTATTTATTTCCTTTAAATAATTTTTATTTTTTTTTTGCATCTAAATCTATTTGATCATATTTCCCTCACATTTTTATAATATATATGAGTTACATAACAATTGAGGAGATGTTTTTTATCAAGCGTTAGCGCTCCTGTATACATTTTATGGTTTAATTAGAATAACATATTTATTGTAAAAATAAATTAGATGTTCAATTGGAGAAAACAATTAATTGTTTCTTAATTACAGTGTTTGTGACCAGTTTCATTTTTTTGGTAATGAATTTTAATTGATTTTAATTTTCATTAATGTTGTGGTTAGTAAAGAATGTTGATATAATGGGTCTTAGATTCCAATTAGGCAAAGGATTTTTTAATGGTATTGGAAGGATGTAAGGCCACACCTTCAGTATATAACTATATTTTTAAAACTCAGCATGTGAGTATTCATATAGAAAAAATAAAGTATTTATTTTTAATATGAGTATAATTATTTTTTTTATTACAAATATCTAACGTTTATTTGTATTCTGATTATTAAACTAAAAAGAAAAGTCATTTAGTTTTCTGAAAACGTCTGAAATTATACTTAGTAATTTAAAAATATTTAACTTTTTTTAATAAATTTTATATGATTATCTAAACATATAACTTGTCAAAGAAGTAATAACATTCCAAGTACAAAAAAAAAACAATAACAAAAGAAAGTTAATAATAATAATAATAATAATAATAATAATAATAATAATAATAATAATAATAATAATAATAATAATAATAATAATAATAATAATAATAATAATAATAATAATAATAATAATAATAATAATAATAATAATAATAATAATAATAATAATGAATTTTGCAGCAGCTATACAAATATGATCACATATATAATATGATTAGTTTGTTATTAATTTAATTGATGTCTTGCATTGCTGGATTTTAATTCCTTCTCCACAAATGTCTTAGCATATTGTCTAATCTTCCCAATAAAAAAATGATCATATTTATAATCAAAATAGATCCAACTCTCCCAAAATTCAATCATGTTAGTTATAAAATACTTTGTAAGAAGTGTTTCATAATATCTCATTTTCAACATCAGAAAAATATATTATACAATAGTAAACTTTATAATTATTATAAACAGAAAGATGATTTATTTTTTGGATTGGACTCATGATCATGCAATAATAGTTTTAGAATTTCACACCATTCTTAAATGTTTTTTTTTTTCTAATGGTTCTATGTGACATTTATAGAGAGTCCAAACACATGTTTATATAATAATATAAAATAAAATAACAGCCTATACTAATAATTTCATCCTAATAGGGTGAAATTCATTAACTTCATAAAAACAGCAACACATTTTATTTTGTGTTGTACTTAAATATCTAAGTCATCTTTATATATAAAAAGCTAACAAGATATTAAATTAGCTCACATTCCCAAATTAATGTATGAAGAAAAACAAAATGTTTCTGAAGATTCTTCTTTTATCACCAATTAATAAGGGCCTTGAGGTTTGGAAAATCAATTACTAAACTAAAGTTTTTATATGTTGCATGCAAAATATTAAGAATATTTTGTGAATAGTCCTTTAAATTGAAAAAGATACAACAATTGTTAGCAATAAAAATATAATATTTATAACTACTATCATAAAAAACAAAGTTGTAGATAATAATCATCTTCATTTACCTAGCTTTCATTTTAATGTTTTAAATTTTCAACAGTGTTAATACTTTGTCTCAAGCTGCTAGGAAATGGCTATATAAATGAATAAAATGTGATGAAAAATTCATTAATTTCAAATAGTGTTACAGATCTGTTCAATTAATAGAAACAAAATTTTTAACCAAATTAATAAAGCATTCGTTAATGATGCCCATGTTGTAAAGTCTTTACCACATTTTTCTGACAAAAAGCAATATATATTCTAACCTGAAATCTATGTGCTTTTTGTCAGAAATCTTTACCACATTTTTCTGACAAAAAGCAATATATATTCTAACCTGAAATCTTGTGCATCTTCACTTCCAGATAATATATGATATAAAATAAAATGGGTTCTATCTCAGTTAATAATTGAAAACTAAAATATTCAGCATTAAAATTAAAATATTTCACTTGCTCAAATTTAAAATATGAATAAAGTTCAGTTTATAAAAATAAATTAAATAAATATTTAATATCTTCATGAGACTTGAAGTGAAAATACAGGTGACAAGATAGATTACATTAAGCCAATATCCCATAGGATACTACCTCAATGGAATATGAACACTATCCCCCCTTATTACTATTTCAAATAACAAATTCATAGTATTCTTATGACTTTAATAACTTCTACTCACTAAGATTAAACTAATAATTAAATCTTAATCTTCTATTTAATAATAATCTAGCTCAAATAAAATAATCTCAGGTTCATAAAGTTTATTCTAAGTTAATTTTAAAATACGGTAGTAAAATATGAGAAGGGATTTTATGTCATAATCTACTACACTGAAACTAATAATAATAAATAACAGTAATAATATTCTTCAATGTTTAACTAATTCTGTATATCTTTTCTTTTTACTATAATTTTATTAGCATAATAAAATAATGAAATAATATAATATGATCTTATATCTTCATGTAATGATATAATAAATACATGGTAGCATATGATAATCTGATTAACAAAGGATGTGTGGCAACTGAT
>JAQFVV010012782.1:526290-713676 GCA_028023455.1 Epiperipatus broadwayi
ATGGAGAATGTCATGCTCTGGCACAGTTATATAGTATTTAACATGTGAGCATCAAAACATACCTAATATTGCCAATCGCTTCTTTAAACAATAACCAATGTGGGTTTACGTAAGGGAGAAGGGCACTTTTATTATTTCCCACTCTAGCATCATGTCTATTTGACTCTGTGCTTACACCGTCCTTATATTGGTAAGGGATCGGGTACATCTTTTGATGGAAAGGATCATTACACTTCAATTTAATACGATGGGTATATCCCTCTATTATACCAGGATTTTAGAAAAAATGCTTTTGAGTCTGTACATTAATGGACATAACTTCTCACTTAATTTAGAATCGACCACATATATATGTTCTAATTCTTTGCCTTTATGCTGGGCATCAATCAAATGTAATATGGATGCATAGTAATTGATTGGAAAGGTTATGCACACCATATTCAAAATTAAGCCTTTCCTTCTTACGAGTAAAAATTTTGTTATAAAAAATCTATTTGACAATCATTTAAAATCATGAAGTCAGCACCTATTAGGCTACATGTATCAATCCAGGCATAATTAGAAAAACATGCCCAAACTCTGTGTTATTAATTTTGAAGGTAATCCAAACTTGTTTATTTCTTAATTTCATTCTCTTTCCATTTGCCAGAGTTACTTGTATTTGTTTTACTGGCAATGAAGGTATATCACCTTTTATGCATACCAGATTTTTATAAGTTGACTCTGATAATATGGAAGCTTGGCTTCCGGAGTCAATCAATGCTTCAAATTTTATATTTTCAATATTTAAAATTACAACTGGACATTGATACATTATAGGCGGTTCACCTATAGTAAAGGGTTCTAAAAAAATCAATGTCTAAATCCAAAGTATTTAGTATCCACATCTGATCGTTCCCCATTTTGTTAGCACCGGGTCCTTGCAAAAAGGAACTAATACACAAAGAACTTTTCAGTTTAACTTTTTCTCACTTGTTTTAACATTTGATCTTTTTAAAATTGTAGTAATACCACTAGTAGAGGGTTGACTATTTTGTATCTCTACCCTATTTTTAGATTTATCAAATCTAACTGCTTTCTTAACATAGGGAGATACCCTATCTCTATCTCTAGAATTATATCTCCTCTTAAAACCTGCTTGAAATCTTTGACTATTATTGTTAATGTTAATATTTGATAATGGATAATTATTTCTTTCCCTATTTGCTTTGAATCTACTGTCTAAAGATGTTTCAGTGATTTCAAGTGCATCTAATATCTCTGACACATCTTCTATCGAATAATGGTCTGCTGCAATTAATAATTGCTCCACATTTCTGGGCAAATTATGACATACTATCCTGACTATATGCCCTTCAGATAATGGACATGCAGTAAGTGTTTTCAATTGGACAGCCTGGCTTCGAAAGAAACTAGTGTAACTGCCCTTGATAGAGTGATATGTTTCTTGAGTTATCTGGAACCTAATACTATCTTGTTTGTCTGCATTCCAGAAACTCCCTATAATTAAATATCTAAAGTCGCCATAAGTATTTGGCCTTTCAAAGAGCGACTGCCACCAGTCTTAAATGATTACTACAGATAGCTAATTTTTCCTTTTCTGTTAGAACACATATTGAAAATAGCTCATCCAAACTATTCAGAAACTCAGATGGGTTTTTGATATAGTCTCCTCTAAATGGTTTGACCCTCATGAAATGTAATGCCATCGAGCTATTCGAACCTCCGTCACAACTAATATTTTCCCTAACTGGTCTGCTGTCTATTTTTTTAACATTAGTATGTTCTAATTGGTTATCGTCACCTTTTCTTAGACATTCTATTCTATCTATTGGGAATGGAGTTATACAGTCTTCATATTTACTACTCAATACTTTTTCTTTGCCTAACTCTAGAGTTTTATTACTTATGGACTTAATATCCTCCATTTGTTCATACACTTGTTGCAACTTTTCTTCAAAATTTATCTGTCCAATCACTTGTTCTACATATAACTTCTGTTTATTTTTAAACTTATCCAAGTTTTGATCTACTATTTCTCTACACTCATTATTATTCTTTTTCAACTGCTGTGCCTGTTCTTTTACATCTTTCTGTAAATGCTTCATATTCTCACCAACTATAGATCTATGCTTATGTTCATCATCTTTCTGAATACCAAGATTTTTTAATTTCTCAACCAAATCTTGTTCTATTTCTTCCTTTACATCTCTCTTAGTTTGCACTATCAAATCCTTGAACTTCTCTACTAATTATTTCTCCATTTCATCTTTCAGAATTATTCTGGTCTGCACTATCTCTTCCTTAACAATTTTAATACTTTCATCTATATGATCTTTTATTTCACCAATTTCGCGATCAACATCTGATTTATTACTATTAAGCTTCTGATTTAAGTTGCTATTGTTTATCTGACACTGATTGATAGATTCTTCTATTTTCTTGCTCAAACCCTTTATAGTATTCTCAGAAAATTTGGAAAACTTATTTTTTTAGCAATTCCTGATTCTTATAATCTATGTGCTCTATTTCCTCCTTTAAAGAACCAATGACTTTTTCATTGCTATCAAATCTCAAATCCAAATTATTAAATTTATCTTGTACTTCCACCTTAAAATCTTGTACCGTCTTACAGGTTTCATTAAGTTTTTGATTCATACTTTCTACACAAGTTCTAATTTCATTACTATTTTTGTCCACATTTTCACTAAGAGATTCTAATCTTATATTTGTTTTATTTTGGTTTTCATTAAGAGACTCAATATTTTTATGCATATTTTCATTAAGAGCTTTTGTATCCTCTCTATTTTTAATCATATTTTCATTAAGAATATTAAATTTTATATTACTATCTTCTCTATTTTTATTCATATTTTCATTCATCTCCTTCATCATCAATAACATTTGAGATATTTGGGAGTTCTCTACCTCCTTTTTAGGCACTATTATCTTTTCTTCCACTGTTTTAATTTCCATAACCTCTTCTTTTATCTTACTATCTATAATTTGGACACTATCTACAACTGTTTCCATTTCGATTAAGTTTTCTATTTCTCATTCCTCCTCACAACTTTCATCGACAATAAACTCAGATATTTCACTCTCTAAATTATTATCTTGATTATTCATTTTTTTACAAATATGCTTTTTCAAAATTCAATATTTAAAAAATATATTAGTATTAATGTTTCATAAAAATAGTTCCTTACCAGTTTCTTTTATCCCCATCTAACCATCACCAACAATAAACCATAGATAATACATTTTTACACCTTATACAATCTAATCCTAAATAACAATAACGATTAACATTATGTGTCACAACAATTTTTTTCCACATGCATGATTCACCGATATTTTGCACATAATAAAATATTTTCAAAATATATTGTTAATATTTCAATAATTGACATGGTCATAATATGTAATAAAATAATCGTAAGCCACATATGCATATTTTAAAATTTTATTTGCTAATTGTTTTAATTTATACTTTACTATTTTTAAACAGTCAGATTATCTACCACATAAAATTGCAATATTTTTAGTAATAAGCACTTAGTTCACTATAATAATCAAATCCTAAATAATTATTGCTATAATAAAATATTAAATTATCTATCTTCTGTGAGATATACCTATCAATAATTTTCAAAGTTACGCGAACAAATTCTAATACTAACTATTGTATTGTATATTCTTAATTACTTTCCTAATATATCTCATAGCCTAAATGTTTGGGTACCACAATCTGACCTATCGATTGTATTCCCAACTACACATCGTGCAGTCACATTGGATGAGCAAAATCTAACCTTCTGTTGGTTGAATCTGATGCCCTTACTAACACATCTCGAGCCCCTAAAATTGGCGTGCCAAAATCTAACCTAACCTGTAATCTTGTGCATCTTCACTTTCAGATAATATATGATATAAAATAAAACGGGTTCTATCTCAGTTAATAATTAATAACTAAAATATTCAGCATTAAAATTAAAATATTTCGCTAGCTCAAATTTAAAATACGAATAAGGTTCAGTTTATAAAAAGAAATTAAATAAATATTTAATATTTCCATGAGACTTGAAGTGAAAATACAGGTGACAAGATAGATTACATTGATCCAATATCCCATAGGATACTACCTCAATGGCATAAGAACACTATCATCCCTTATTACTATTTCAAATAACAAACTCATAGTATTCTTATGACTGTAATAACTTCTACTCACTAATATTAAACTAATAATTAAATTGTAATCTTCTATTTAATAATAATGTAGCTCAAATAAAATAATCTCAGGTTCATAAAGTTTATTCTAAGTTAATTTTAAAATACGGTAGTAAAATATGAGAAGGGATTTTATGTCATAATCTACTATACTGAAACTAATAATAATAAATAACAGTAATAATATTCTTCATTGTTTAACTAATTCTGTATATCTTTTCTTTTTACTATAATTTTATTACCATAATAAAATAATGAAATAATATAATATGATCTTATATCTTCATGTAATGATATAATAAATATGTGGTAGCATATGATAATCTGATAAACAAAGGATGTGTGGCAACTGATAGCATATAATTTAATATAATATTGTGATAACTGATTTATGACCAATAAAATAATGTAAGATTATGATTATTTAATTATAATAAATACCAATAAAATATTTAAAATTCTTAAAATAATTCTCTATTTATCTTTTGTTCAAAATTATATATTTGTTTCAATTATTATGCATATATCGTGATTTCATGCAGCGATGTGGAGAAATAAATAACTCTGACACAAAATTTTTGAAATAACAAAATTTAACAAAGTTTATTACTAACAACAAATAAATAAACAATTTATTTTCACTATTTACAGTGGATATTCTTAACTTTTTTTTACTTTACAGTTTGATCTACCGAGTTATAAAAAAAATAATTTACATTTCAATTATATCTTTATTTAGATTTAGGACAAAATTAAAAAAAAAAAAATGTTACTATTTGGTTTCTCATTATGGTTAACTTATTATAAATATATTTATCTACTTTATTAGCAACAGCATTTTATCCTTAATATTATTAAACTATCTTATTTTAAAAAAATTCATACTTAGAAAACATTCTATAGAAAACAAAATTTTATAATGAGTATGGATTTCTCAAAATATTAAAAAAATTTCATCTTGCAAAGTCAAAGATGTTACACAAAATATTATCCAAAATTCAGTACTAGATTTTAGTATTTATCACACAATGTTTACTAATCATAATATATTCTTCCTTAAGCCTTACTTTAGTATGATATAAGTGTAATCATCAATATATTTCTGTTAATCAATAAACAAAAAAAAATACTATGCATATTGTTTACATAATTTACTTTGTACTATTGTATTTTAAAAATATGCAATACTTATTTTTCTCTTAGAAAAATAATACTAAAGCATTTAAAATTATTATCACTTTAAAGAAAATATCTTTGTTTAGATACTTTATTTTAAAAAGTTTATATTTCGTTTCCGAAATAAAATTCAAAATATATTCTATGATTCTTTTCTTTCCTTAGGATCCTTTGGATCTTCAATTTTAAGTTATAATGTCCTATTCCTTCTAAGCAAATAAACCAATCTTATACAAAACGATAGCATAACCTAAGTTCTAAATTATTTATCATTTCTCTTAAACATATCTTACTGAACGATGCAGTTACATGAAATAAAGATAGCGAAAACAGATGCATAGGATTAAGGAAGAAAGCTAGAGTATTACTCTTAACATATCTCAAAATCATGGCACAGTGCAAAGAGGTATGACATTTACCTGCCTAATATCCTCTAGTACAGGGTCAATGTTAAAGCTATTGCTTCAGCTTTATTAGAACATCAAATATTTAAAGAAATATAAACACTGTCCAAATAAAATGTGTATCAGTCATAGGGCTTTGTTAACTATGCTGATATTCACATAAAGACTAAATATTATTTCCATTCCTTATAACATCCTATTTCTTAAAACATCATCTTGGTTTCCTGTTCACTAAGTACTTCCAAGCCACTATCTCAACATTATTTCTCAAGATTTTCCACATCTTACATCGATAAATAACTATCTGCATTTACAAAACAATAAATAAAATTCATTAATAGTTAAACAATATAGCTGTTCCACAAGAAAAGTCTGCTTACTTCATTATTCTATATGTCTAATCATATACAATCTACTTAGACAATATTTGAATATCCAATAACATGAAAATTTTAAAATAATCACATAATTATTTGTTATGTTGGATTATATCACTAATAAAAAAAGAAAAATCATTGTATGCATATTTTCAAATCAATCCTATCTCATAATGTTTTTTAAAATGTTGTATGAAATGTGGTACATATAAGTAAAAAACTTTTACACTTCATTCTTCCAATTTATGGATGATCTAAAGAAAACAAAAAAATATATACATTATAAATTATCAATAGTTATTATTATTACCAATAACCTTTATCTAGTCATCATGTTTAGTAGGCTTCCTTTATCCACTTGAGCATTGCAGATATAAAAAATTCACACCCATACACTTTATATTAAAATATTTTTAGCTAAATTATTAGATTGTTATATTATAAAATTTTAATATTAAGAAATTAATGTTTTTATGTTTTTCCTAATCTTATAGAAAAATTTAGATTTAAACTAGGTTAACAAAATAAAAGGAATCAAAACTATAATTACATATTTTCTTGACGATAGTTCCTGATAAGTCCAAAATGTTTATTATTTTCTCTAGAGTTTTAAAAAAATGTTTTCCTCCAAGCACGTTAAAGTTTAAAATAAAAATAATTATTAATCCGTTTAGTAAAATTTATAGAAAATAATCCTTGGTTTTAGTATTTAGGACGATAATTATTAAATCAAAATATTAATTAATCCCATGAAGCTTCTTAATCTTTTCTACCAATATTCTCTGCATATCCAATGCATCAATCCATCTAATTTAACTTTAAAAATATTCGATAAACTTTTAAGTACTATTTGTATTTCCATGGATCCATCTTTTATTCAACTATGTGTTCACTTTTTTTATATATGTTTCCTTCTTGATACATTTAAACTTTTGTTTGGTATTTTTATAAATCTCTTTTAAAAATAAAAAAAAAATTTCAAGTACTTTTAAACAAATCTTTTCTAAATACATTTTAAATAATTCTAAGACCGGACATTTTAATATCAAAAACGCTTCTGTAACATATTCTCCTGGGTTCTTTCTTTAATCCTTGAAAATGTTTTTTTAAAAATGTTACCTTCAGAAAGGATATAACATTTTACTCCTTTAAATATCATATTATATAAAATAATTCATGAAATATAATTGTCTTATTACTATTTAAAAAATAAATCTTGGATAAACTTATCTAAATAATAATGCTTCTCCAATTTTTTCATTAGACTCTGTATGATGTCCGAAATGTGGTTTTTTATGTACCAGAACAGTTCATCAGTGAAATATTAATAAAGCTGTATCAACAAATATTCCAAACATTTTTACAGTATTACAATTTATATCCATTTTATTTCGTAGTATATCCATCTCTATTGCGTAGTCTAGGTTAAATTTCAGCTAAAATCCTACTGGAAAGTAACTTTTAAAAAATTTGAAAATCATCTCCACGAAGTTTCTAAATATATATATATATTTTTTTTTTAAACTTTCTCTTTGCAAAATACTTCTTTAAAATTATCAATTAGTTTTTGCAAAATAAACGATAAGAAAGTACCAAAAAATTGACTAAAATAAAAATTTTAAAACACTATCTTTTTGATAGTTATAATTTATTTTTCTCCAGTTTCAATGCATTATTAATCCCCCCTGATAACTTAGTTACGATGATATTTATAGTCTGTAAAAATACCTATTCCTATTGGTTAATTCTTACTTTAGCTTGAGAACAAATTTACATATTTTTAGTTTATAGTAGAATTGAATTTCAAAATTAAAAATTATGACATAATGAACTTAAAATATTATTTAAAATACCACTTTTAATTCAATTATAACTTTATTTAAATTATTTAATCTTTTAAAATAACATTTAATAACTTATTCCATTTCTTAATATTCAATTTATCTATTTTTATTTAAATAAAATATTTATTTTTTATATTATGAATGTAGTCGTCTTTATTACATCATTTAAGCATTTGGAAATAACTATGTAATATTTTTATATTCACTTCTATGATAGATAATCATTATATCCAACTCTATAATACACAAACTTTGTTATTAAATTCTAACAAGCATGTGTGTGGAAGTATACATTAAAAGTCACATGATTAATAACTTTGACAGACGATTTTTAATCTATTTCTCTGCCCAGATTTATAAAATTGATACACTTATTATATTATATAATATAATTATAAAATTTGGAAGAACAATTTAGAAAATATAGAATTAAATACAATTCTCACCATTATAAAGTTTATTTTTAAAATATACTATATTAATTTTGACTAGTAAATATGATTATAAATTTAAACATAGCATTTATTAACTATAAGTTTTAAACTATTAAAATCGAATTTTTAAATATACTTTTAATATTTATAGCTGTGTTATTTAATATGGCCAGCTTTTACAACCATGTGCAACAATATTTTAAGCTTTACATAACTATTTTTAAATGATTTTATATACTACGTATTCTCTTTAGCTTCAAATTGTACTTTAAAGATGTAATCGACAAACTATAATTAATGTATTGAAAGAACATATTTTAAAATTTAAAAATTTTAGTAATTGACTGTTATGAACTATTACTGACCTATAGAAAAGGGCACAATATATATATATATATATATATATATATATATTGTACCGGTCGAAACCCACCACCACCGCAAGTCAAATCGGATTCTAACTCAGCTGAACCAAAACTGAATTCAAACCCAACTCAACAGCTCAGATAGCAGAAATCGACGGCACAGTGCTATGCGCCAAGAACTAGTTCAACGGTTGTGAGGACTAGAGACCCTTGCACTGACACGAATATCTAATAATTAATTACTTTGAATACTTTTTAAATCAAATCATATGTATGTTCGGGTTGCCAACACAAATATCGGGTATGAACATTTAAATAATTATAAAAAGAATGATGAACTAAGAAACCAAGTATGTTAGAAATATTTAATAATAATAATAATTTGTTTTGTTCAATAAAATATAGATTGCATTAGTTACCTCTAGTCTTTAAAAGAATTTATAAATATAATAAGAGTGGCGGTCCTTATCATATGCCAACAAGTATTACACAACATGGGATTCTATGTCTATGCCCCCAACGAGAAATATAAAGGCAGATAAAGGTATTCATTAAGAACGGAATTGATTGTTCTAATTTTATTACGGTGGAATGTGAGATTTATTTTCACATTCGGAAATCTATTCATGAAGAGCAAAACGTATTTTAAGGCATAACTTTAATCTTGATTTGAAAACTGATTTAAACTAAATATCTTTGAGAATTGGTTCGACTTTAATTTAAATCACTTCACGAATTACGAGCACGGAGCGGGTTTTACCGGAACAAAGATGCAATGGTACTGACGAATTACAAGGCAGAGAGTAAAATTGAAAGATGATCGCTAGTCGATGATCGAAGTCCTATGGCGGCTTGCATTCGGCAAGTCTTACGCCCTTTGACTAATGAATCGGAAAGGAAGTACTTTCTTCCTCGAGAAATTTGAATAAGAGAATATGATCACCGACCAGCCTAACGGAGCGGAAGATGGCCCTACGTCAGCAACATTTGATGATGATGACTTGATAGTCATCGTTGAAAAATCAAACCCATGTAAAATGCTCTACGTGATGACTTGACCAATTAATTAAAGTCAAACGAACTTTTATCGAACTATTTTAAAACATTTATAAACTATATTAATTATGTCCTAATATCGTGCCCTTCCTGAATATTGGTATAAAATAACAAAAGCGGAATTAAAATACATTTAACCCTTTATCGACCCTTTTTGCAATAAAAACCTTTAAGATTGTATTTGCATAAATAAATATTAGTGGAACAAGAAAATCATTTAACATTATTTGAATACATATATATATACTTATAACGTAGATAGGAGCTGGGGACATAGGTGAAACATTGAGCTAATAATTTATTAATAGCTAAAGGTAAGAAAAAAAATAGTAAACATGTAATATTTTCCTTTGACTCGATGACTAATAGAACTTATAAATTTAGCTCTAATGGGCGAGAATTACTATTTGAAATTAATGTTATATTATTTGCGTGAGGCAAATGGAATCAAAGGGCTCATCGAGTCGAAAGATTATTGGCATATAATATTTAAATACGACATTAATAAAGCACACTAACATATATATATTAAACGAACCGCCAGGTAAGAAAAGAAAAAGTTTAAAGACTAGAGATCTAAAGAATTACGCTATAGATTTACAGTAGCATTTTATAACTAAAAGGTGTTACAAAAATTTACATTAAAGAATAAAAGAGCTCTTAAAAAGAAGGAGTATAAAATAAAGTTTGAACTGGCCAGAAAGTTTAACGTTCATATTACCATTCCGTGCTTGTCCTTAAGTTACTCCTCCAAGTTGTTGAAACGTAGGCATCATTGGTTAACTACTGGAGTAGTATTTTAGTAGCTTTCATTATTTTAGCAGAATGATCGATCCGGAAAACGGTTCAGCAGCTCCAGTGAAGATTCCTCGGGACTTTAGGAACCGTAGCCAGATCCCTGATGTTCTAGCCCTCTATCATGATGAAATACAAATGTTATACACACAGAGTTCACTGCACTACTCTACAACCAAAAACTAGTCTTCTTCTTTACTTTTCAGGGCTATATATCTACTGTTCACTGATGCCTCCGGCTAGCGCTCATTTTATTATCAATCTCTTTTTTTTTTTTAATTAGTTGTTTTCAGAAACATTCCTTCGATAAGCTTTCAAACTAATTTGTGAATTCCTTTCCTAATTAGAAAATGAATTCTTAAAGTCTGAAATGATTTTAATTAAAAATTGAATTCTTATCTTTTTTAATTAATAAAACTTTACTGTTGTTTTTGAGAATTTGAAAGCCTATGGAAAGAATGTAGCTTTTAATCACAAAACTTTACAAATTATTTTAAAGGTGAAAAAAAAACAAGTATTCCCGATGCAATGAAACTTTCGAACAATTATATATATTTAATATTTACAAATATATATATACGCACAATCCACGCAATTTAATGTATATAAATTCATGAATATTTTATCATGAATTTATTTAGAGAATTGATCAAATTTAAACTAAACTAATTAATTTTACTACGTATTTGAAACAAGTTATTCATTATGGAAATTAGCGTGGATTGAACGTATAAAGCCCCATTGCATCGGAAATTTAAAGTTAGTATTAGGGTTGAGAACAAATTTACATATTTTTAGTTTATAGTAGAATTGAATTTCAAAATTAAAAATTATGACATAATGAACTTAAAATATTATTTAAAATACCACTTTTAATTCAATTATAACTTTATTTAAATTATTTAATCTTTTAAAATAACATTTAATAACTTATTCCATTTCTTAATATTCAATTTATCTATTTTTATTTAAATAAAATATTTATTTTTTATATTATGAATGTAGTCGTCTTTATTACATCATTTAAGCATTTGGAAATAACTATGTAATATTTTTATATTCACTTCTATGATAGATAATCATTATATCCAACTCTATAATACACAAACTTTGTTATTGAATTCTAACAAGCATGTGTGTGGAAGTATACATTAAAAATCACATGATTAATAACTTTGACAGACGATTTTTAATCTATTTCTCTGCCCAGATTTGTAAAATTGATACACTTATTATATTATATAATATAATTATAAAATTTGGAAGAACAATTTAGAAAATATAGAATTAAATACAATTCTCACCATCATAAAGTTTATTTTTAAAATATACTATATTAATTTTGACTATTAAATATGATTATAAATTTAAACATAGCATTTATTAACTATAAGTTTTAAACTATTAAAATCGAATTTTTAAATATACTTTTAATATTTATAGCTGTGTTATTTAATATGGCCAGCTTTTACAACCATATGCAACAATATTTTAAGCTTTACATAACTATTTTTAAATGATTTTATATACTACGTATTCTCTTTAGCTTCAAATTGTACTTTAAAGATATAATCGACAAACTATAATTAATGTATTGAAAGAACATATTTTAAAATTTAAAAATTTTAGTAATTGACTGTTATGAACTATTACTGACCTATAGAAAAGGGCACAATATATATATATATATATATATATATATATATATATATATATATATATATATCAGTATATATCTCAGATCCGACTGCTTAAATATATATATATATATATACGATTTTAGAGTATATATATATATATATATACACTCTAAAATCGTATTGAGTTACTTTTAATTATTCTTATTGATTGAAAGCAACTTGATGAATATATAATGAAGCTATCTGTACTAAAATCAAAATAATAATAATATTTCATACTAATTTTTATCATATTTTGTTTTATCCTTTCTTCTAAAATTGGAATAGAAGAAGCAGTTTTAAGATCAGCTAGTACAACTTCATGTTTCCATATAATTCTAAAAGATTCCAATTTTCCAAAGTTATCACAATATTTGAAACTATTCCAATTATCTCATCAGAAAATACATTAATTTCCATTTTTAAGATTACAAAGAGCTTTTGACATCTCTAAGTCAGATATTATAATCCAAATATAAAAGAGTATTTATGAATTTATTATTAACAGTATTCATTTCAATTTTTATATATACTTTTTATAATATGATCAAAATATTTTATTTTCCTACACTAACAGTGGAATCACATGATTGTTTTATTAACTGAGATAACATGATTAGGTTTTTACTTTCTTGTTAATTGTCACTTTCAATTTATCTAAACTGACTTAAGAGCTTGACAACATCCTGTTACTAAATTTTTTTGTTTTAATCAACCAATCATTTGGAACCTTTTCATTTAATTTGTTAAACTTTGCCTTTAAAATTCCACATTTTATTTTAATCACTAAAATATGATCATTGTTACAGAACAAATCATGATTTTAATTTATAGAGGATCATTCATCAATAACACGACAATGCTAATGTTAAAATAAAATAGACTCTTAGTATTTAATAACTTAAAATTCATCATGCACAATAAATGATTCAAGTAAACAATTGTTTTTTTTTATTTATTTTAAAGTGTATTTTTAATGCAGATGACATTCTAGTTCTTAATCTATCTAACAACTTGTTGCCTTATAACATGAACTTAGTTTGTGTTGCAAATCCTAATTATAATACAGTCTAATAGATACCATTGTGTACATCAGAATTTATCAAAATTGTTATACACATATTTCTCTGCCTAAACAAAATGTTCATAAAATTCAGCCATTTGGTGTCGAAAAAATAATAGTACATATACATAAAAAATATGATTTGTTCTTTTTTTACATAATTGTTGGAAAGCATTGGAAAACTTATAATGATGATAAAGATTACCTGAATGCATGCTCTTTACTAAAGACATTATTTAAATACAGTAAAAAATTTACTTTTTTCAATACAATACCTAGAAATAAATTATTACAATACACCCAAATTACCTTTTTTTGCAGAAAATATGATTATTAAATATATATATTAATTCATTTGTTTGTTTAAATTATGCTTTAATAATTTATAAAATTAGTAAGTGATTTGTGCACATAAGTGAATAGACATATTAATACAGTAATTATACAAATATAAAATAAAATAATGGGAAGACTTTTTTAAAAAAAATCTGTTTTTATCTTTAGAAATTAAAGAAAAAACTTCTTTGTTTTAGAATTCAAAAGAAAATAATAGACAAAAAAATTTAACAATCTATTAAATTATTAACCCTTTGTTTTTAAATTAATGAAAACAAAAGTTAATATTAATCTATTTTAAAAAGCTATATTATAATGTAAATTCATTAATTATAAGGAAAGGAAAATCAATTTTTCAATATCGGAAATTACATTTCTAAAATAATAATAAGTAATTATTTATCGTCTGATACGTTATTTGCTTTAACTTTATCAATCTTTTAAGCAGTTAACATTTTATATGTTTAATTCTCATCAATAACACTGTCAATTTTTGTTCATTTAATGTTTTTATGTGATTCAATTTTGTAACATAAAACAGCGCTATTGTTTTAATAAAATTCTAAATAAAAGTAATGCTGAAATTATGTAAATATATTCCATAATAGAGAAATGATTAAATAAAAAACATTTAATCTAAATGATCACCATCTGTTACTTTTTAAAATTAAATTCTCAGCATAATACTTTATTAATAGTTTTTGTATTCAAATATATATATATAATTTTTAACATCAACTATTAGCACTGCTATTATTAATTACAAAGTATTTTATTGGGAGATTTTTGTTTCATAATGAAAAATTACATTGTTACCAAAGTGATAAACTGAAAAATATTGAGATATTTGCCAAGGAAGTGTTTGATGTTGATTATACAATGGAATAAATAAGCAATACTTTTTGTCAATTTAAAAAAAGTTATAATGGTTTAAAGGAAATGAAGATTAATAGTAAACAATGGCTGTCTATTCCATTTATTTCGAATCCATAAGTGAATTTTTTTAAGGATATATATAAGAATTTTTTTGATGTTTCATATTATGTTCCAAACAATATTAATAAATTAGTCAATAATTCTAAGGATGTCATACCTGTCAAGCAAAAAAAGTAATGTCATATATCACATTTTTGTGACTGTATGCTATCATATATAGGTGAATCTAAGTGGAGTATTGATAAAAGATTGAGGAAGCATGAATTGTTATATAAGCATGTAAAAAGTAAAAATAATGGTGATTTAATGTCTCTTTTAGTTTTCTTTGATCATAAAATAACATGTAAATATAAATTTAAATTTGATTTTGAAATGTGAAAAATTTCATGAACAGAGAAACCATAATAAAAAAAAAAAATTAAGGAGGCAATTTTTTATAAATAGTAATAAAATGCATTTAATAAATAGACAAGCTGCTAACATTAAAATACGAGAGATTCATGGAATTTGAATTGATGACGTTTGCTTCCACTTTGTTTTTTTTGTTTTTTGTTTTTTTTAATTTAATGGCAGTTGAGGCAGGTTTAAGAAATTAATCAAAAGTACTTCTGTGGATTTAAGAATTGTTTATAATAGTTTGTTACCAGTTAAAATTATTATTTTTATTATAATATATATATATATATATATATATATATATATATATTAATAATGGCAAATATAAATTAAAAACGTGAATAAAAATATTTATATACTGTATTTACAGTATGATATCACAGTTTCAAGGAATATATTTCAAACTAAAAAAACCAATAGTAAGTACTTATTTCAGAGAAGATATAATGAATTCATTAGAATTTTAAATTCAATGTACATTTTGTTGATTACGATATTTTTGTATATATTCAAATTATTTCTCTAAATAATAATTATTTGGCTCATATGAAGTTGCATACATAAACATTATTTTTTATTTAAGATTATATGAACAGAGATATTTTGATAAGCAGATATTATTTTAAAACAATATAAATAAATACATGCTAGATTTTATGTATGGTGATATGATGGAAATTAAACTAATTTGTATCTCATAAAAATTTGATCAATCAATCTAATTAAATCAACAAGCAAATAAATATGACTCTTGTATACTTTCTGATGTTTATATTTCATATTTAAAACTATGTGTAACAACCATTTAAACAGATAGAAAATTTCTGATGGTTTGCATAATGAACCACTTTTGGTGAATTTTCTTTTTATAATAAAATTGTTATTTTCCTGTAAAATTTCATCAATAAACTGCCCCAATCCATGAAAAAAATAAAATAGTTTCTTATTCTTCAATTTTATTTAGTGAATTATATATGTTAGAGTAAATAAAAAAATCATGTAAAAAAAGTTATAAGTGCTTCAGTTTAAAACAAAGATGAATGGGAAAAGTTTTTGTTCAAATTTTCAATCCTATTTACAAGTTTTTCTTATCGATCTCAGAGTAACCATAGTAATCATTTATATTTATCCATTAAGATACTTTGGTTTCATTTCGTATTTTTAATAGACATGAACCAATATTTATTTCAACAAAAATTAAACAATCTACATCACATTTTCAATATATCACACATTATTACATTCAAAGATCAGCCTTTCAAACTAATTGCACATCCATCTTCTGCAAGTGTTAAATAATAAATGAATACTTGATTCTACAATACAAGATATAGTATTTATGCAGGAATAAAAGGAATCCTCTTGTATTGTAGAGTGAAGTATTCATTTATTATTTAACACTCACAGAAGACGCATGTGCAATTAGCTTGAAAGGCTGATCTTTGAATGTAATATATCACACTGTAAATATATTTTATACATATCTCCCAGTATAATATTATATAAATAAAAAGTACAAATATATTTGAAATATTAAACATTTATTTGTATTATTTATTATTTAATATTGTAAATGGAGTAACAAAAAAGAAAAATATATGACAAGAAATAATTTCATCCAAGCTCTATATTTTATTATTCACATATTGATTTTTCTAAAAAATGAATAAAATCAGTTTATAATTTTATAATTAAGTTAATAATAAATAATAATACCATCTTAATATTATTATTGTCATAGCAACACAATTAATATAACATAATGTACCATATCCATTATCCAACAATCAAATTAAAAAAAAAAAAATTCTGACTGCCACCTTGCCACATACTGAAATATATATATATTCAATTTCAATAGGCACAATTTATGTGTATATATAAACATTAAAAGCATAAAGCTAAACTAGTCAATAAATAATCAGTTACCCCAGATTCACAATTCAATATCCAAAAAATAAGCTTTAAAACACTACCAATGGTTTCACTGCTACAAGCAGACTTCTCAAGTGTAAAGAACTACAAAATAACATAATTGTACTAAACATTATCCACAATTCCATTTACATCCCATATATCCTTAATATTAAAAAAAACTTTTAAATAAGTTAATTGCTTCAGAATCATATTTTTTTAATAATAAAGATTCTTTAATTTTTCTTTTTATTTCATTTCTCTCAAATTAATAGTGTGGCCTATATCCTTTTCATAGATATATAAGGCAGAATTAAGATGTTTATTCATAATCCTATATTTAGGTACTTTTGTTTTTTCATTCAAGCTCAAACTTTTCTGTTTCATATATATATATATATATATATATATATATATATATATGAATATATATATATATATATATATATATATATATATATATATATAAACAAAAAAGACTTATAAATCCAATAAATAATATAATATTTCAACCAGAGGACTGGTTTTCATCAGAAAGAAAAAAAATACACAGTAAAATGGTGATAATCAAAAATTACAGATTTGGTAAAATATTAAAAATTTTAACAACCCCCCCCCCCTGATTGGTCACATAATCTAACACAGAATATCTACCCAATCAATGACAAAATTCAAACAAAAAAAAAAAAACTACATTCCCTCCTAATCAAGCTTAAATTCTATTTAAATTAAAACAAATATAAAAATAAAAAATCCAAAATTAAAAATTAAAATATACATATGTGAATACATAGAAAAATTAGACTATGTTCAAATACAAAAAATAGCTGTGCTCACAATAATATTTCTAAAAACTAAAATACTTATACATTTTAATCAAAAATTATAGTTAGTGCAAAGTACAATAATTTATAATAACTAATTATTTATCTATAAACCAATTAAACACAGATATTAAACATCCATATAACCAATCTTTACATAAAAAACCTCATATAAGAAAAGTTTCACATAAAAAACTCACATATAGAAATGATTTAGGAGACCAGGTAACCCAGAGATGTAATAGTTCCAGTGTTCAAATTCAATCCATGTTGTTCTAAGGTCTTGAATTTTAACTTACCGAATCATTCAATTGATGATTTGAAAGTAGTGATTCTTCAGGAAGGTTTTTCTTCTACAAGGGAGAGGAAACAAAAGGAGAGTTTTTTTATTTTTAAATTCAAGACCTTAGAACCACATGGATTGAATTTGAACACTGGAACTACTACATCTCTGGGTTACCTGGTCTCCTAAATGATTTCTATATGTGAGTTTTTTTATGGGAAAATTTTCTTATATGAGGTTTTTTATGTAAAGATTGGTTATATGGATGTTTAATATCTGTGTTTAATTGGTTTATAGATAAATAATTAGTTATTATAAATTATTGTACTTTGCACTAACTATAATTTTTGATTAAAATGTATAAGTATTTTAGTTTTTAGAAATATTATTGTGAGCACAGCTATTTTTTGTATGTGAGCATAGTGTAATTTTTATATGTATGCACATATGTATATTTTAATTTTTAATTTTGGATTTTTTATTTTTATATTTATTTTAATTTAAATACAATTTAAGCTTGATTAGGAGGGAATGTAGTTTTTTTTTTTTGTTTGAATTTTGTCATTGATTGGGTAGATATTCTGTGTTAGATTTTGTGACCAATCAGGTGGGTTTTGTTAAAATTTTTAATCTTTTACCAAATCTGTAATTTTTGATTATTGCCATTTTACTGTGTATTTTTTTCTTTCTGATGAAAACCAGTCCTCTGGTTGAAATATTATATTATTTATTGGATTTATAAGTCTTTTTTTGTTTTTATATGTATTTCCTTTGGTTAGTTTGTTATTTATTAATATTTTGATATATATATATATATATATATATATATATATATGATATATATATATATATATATATATATATATATATATATATATGCTTCTCAAAAACAATGGATAATATACACTACTTTGGGAATAATCTTTCTATCAAAAATTTACTTTTGTATTCTTTAATAAAGTATTCAAATTAATACCCTTCTCCAAGCAATTTTTTTTATTTCAAGCAAATTATTATTTTCACATGCAATTTTATAAGAAGACAATTTAAATTGTAAGAAATAACATCATTTTTTTTCTTTACATCATCATAAATATTACTACTATTAAATAAATTACATTTAACAAATTCATCAGAGTAGCCAACACTTAAATAATCTTTATAACATTGATTTTATTGAATCAAAACTTTATATATCACTGAAAAAGATATCCATGAACAATATACAGGCCACTTTATTAATTTTGATAAATGTAAGGTTTTTTTTTAGACAAATAAAATAAAAAAAGAATTAAATAATCTTTATTATAGAGTTGTAATTATATATTTATAAATACAGTAATTAGATAATTAACTATTTTATCCACTTAGGAGTGCTTTCACTTATATTCGTAATCTTTGTCAACTACTACTTTGAAAGGCTAACCTTCCCACAATTCCATGATCTTAAGGTTTGCTGACTGTCTGTAAATTAAGTCATGTTTCATATGATGGAATTAGAATAGCTTCCTTTATTTTCCTTTTATTTTTATATATATATATATATATATATATATATATATATATATGTCTGTAAATTAAGTAATATTTCATATGATGGAATTAGAATAAATTCAACTTGAGTTACTCATTGAATCTGCTCACACTATTTGATTGATAAAATATCCATCACTGATAATGAGTACACCTTCAGCATTTTGAAAAACTCTCATTTGGTACAACAATGAAAAATAACAGAAATTTAAAAGGTAATTAATATATTAGTTCCAAAATGTGTTCAAGCCCCATTACTATTGTTTTTAAATCTATTATGTATGAAAACATAAAGTGAAATTTAGTTTTATCACCTGGTGCTTTACATCTATACAACTGTTTTTCTGATAGAAATAAATTTCAGTTCATACGTTTTCACTCATTATATGTTTAGAAATGATATTAACAGTGCTTGAAAACATTATGGGACTAATATATAATTAACTTTTAAAATTCTGACATATTTTATTGTTGGATCTGATGATAGTTTTTCAAAATGCTCAACCTTTTATTTTTACACAAAATCTTTATTTGATATTGAAACTCAATAATTTGGACTTAATTCCTTTTTAATTTAATTTTATTACTGAAAAATATTCTAAAAAATTATATTTTATCTTTTTACATTATTAAAAATTAACATGTAATTATGAACAATGTATTGTTAATGTCATCAATGAAATTATTGTAAACACTCTTTCAGAAAATGAATATTTTTTTTTTGTATTAAGATATTTTGGATGTAAACAAACAAAAGTGGAGTTATGATATATCTATCAAATTCTGCTTTAAAATTGGATATTTACTTTGTGGCAAGTTGACAAGTGATGACATTAGTGATGAGTTTCACATGAAGCATCATCAAAAAAAACTTTTTTTAAAACAATAGAATAAAGACAATGATATTTTATTTTTGTCCATAAGAAACTGACCTTATCAGATTTTTTTTCAATTACAAATCAGTAAAGTGTAGATGAATTTATGATATTAAAAAAATTATATGCTAATATGAATTATGATAACAGTAACACATTGTTCTGAAGTGACACAACTACTACATGTTTTTGAAAAAAAAAAACACCCAATGATTTTAAATGAATATGATAGTGATAGAATTAAAAGTGTATATACAGATCTTTCAGCAATTTCCGATCACTAGTTAGTAATAATGGAACTACGATTAACAATTTCAGTTTAAAAAAAGCTGAGACAACATAAAATAAAAACGAATATTGAAACCAAATTTTAAAATTGCTATGTAAAAATGTATTTAAATATAAAAATCTAGTTGACAGAGTAAATTTAAATAGAAAATGAAAATTAGTCAATGAAATATTAAACAATGTTCAATATGGATTAATAATAATATTATAAATAAAAAATATATACAAAAATTGAAAGATATAAATTATAAGGAAGCAAAACTATTTTATAAAAGTCTTAATAAAAAACAGAATTGTATTAAATAAAGTTATGAAAAATTGCCTAAAAAAATGTAGAGATATAGAGCAATTATAAAAAAGTAACTTTAATTTAGAATTAAATAATCAATTTATTTGAAAAAAGATCATTTATCTGAATAAATTAGTATTTGAAAGTAAAAATGGTAAATATATTAATAGAAAATCATGTAAAAAGTTGCAGAGTATTAACGGATAAAATAGAATACCATTAAGTAAGATAATAACTACAAAACCAACTATAATTATAAATATTACAGAGAAATTATTAAAAATTATAAAGAAAAAAGATTGGAAAAATTAATGTTTATAATGTAATTTAGAACTCAATTTAATGTCCAACTTTATTACATTAAAAAAAGTAAAATGTGTAGATTTTAAAATAATTAACACAATTTCCCAGACAGTTGATATTTAGTATCAAAAGCAATTTAAAATACATTGTTATGATAAGCATATTATCTTGAACTCAATTGTGGACCTATTTTATTTTTATTTTTGAATTTTTCTTTCAGTTATATGTTTCAACAAAAAATACATTCATCTTCAAATCTTTATGTTATAATAAATTTTCATAGAAATAATGAATCTAATTGCATATAACAAAATAGAAAAAGTGTTGAACAAAAAAAGCCTTCGGTCTAAAAAAAGTATATCTAGTAAAAAAATATTATCTTTTTGTTTTATAAAAATTTCTATGAAATTATAGGTCTAAAAACAAAAATAATACTAGAAGTAATAAAAATTAATATTTCAATTAAACAAAACTATAAAAAAGCATTAATAAAATTATGGAAAGAAATCATTTTTTATCTGACAGCATAACGTTTTTGACAGACCAATTTTCTTTTTATACTTAAATAAATATATTTCAACAAAAACTACATGTTACCATGATATAACTGGTTAAAAAACAACAACAAATATTTAGTAAATTATGAAGTAAAAGAAATTTATAAATAAATATTTATTTTTATATACACAATAATAAACTGGCAGACGGGCTGAGACTATTTTTATTAATGTGGAAAATATAATTCCTTTTTTGATGTAATGACTGCTTCTGCCACTAAAACATAATAGTTATAAAGAAAACTATAACTGGTAAAAGATTTTCAAATATGAAAATTGCTAAAATATTAATTTTTATTGCTAAATTTTATTGATAGTGTTCTAAGTGAATTATCATGGAATCTTTTTATTGAATCAAATATAAATATATAACCATTAGAAACCAGTCAACACTTAGACAATCCCAATATAGATAACAAATAATTTCAAACTGTTATCAATGCAAAATGTTTTTAACAATGAAGGTGAAATCCCACCTACTTATATAGACACTAAAGATTGCAACTTGGCCATAGAAGTGAAATTATTGATACAAAGTAGTTTAAATACACCTCTTTAAACAGGTAAATATAACCTGTTCTGCGGGCAGATTAATAAATAATTGAATATAAAATTACAAATTGCAATTATGATTTTCAGATTACACCCAAAGTATTACTTAAATAATAAGTGAAATAATGTTCAAGGCTAAATGAATTTATAAGTAACCACTTAAAACAGTTATCACTTAGACAATCCCAATATAGATAACAATCAAGAATTTCAAATTGTTTTCAAGGCAATCTCCTTTTAGCAATAGTTGTGAAATCCCACCTCCATTAATGATCTCATATATTTATAAAGACACTAAAGTTTGCAACTTTACTATATAGGCATTAAAATTTTTTTTGTAGTTTTTAGCTTTATCCTAGTGATTTTTTTTATTATATTTATATTATTTGATATATATATATATATATATATATCAAATAATATAAATATATATAAATATATATATATATATATATATATATATATATACACACACACAGAATAAAATGCCCATTAAGTAATAAATATTGTAATAAAAAATAATGAATATAATAGTAATAATATATTATAAATATTATTATAACCCATAGAAATACTTTCAGTTAATCATTTAACTTTCTTCAACCATCATTTCAATTCAAATATAGCTGAAGTAAATGTCATCATGTCTCATCTCATGATCCCCCAATTTTAACATTAGCAGTTTCTATTTATGAAAATTTACTCTTTATTTTTTTTTTTTTTATGGTTTGTCTTCACATGAAGAATCCTCAAATTTTCAAGATCAAAATTAAAGGTAAATTTATATATTTTTTCATAATCAATTAAAACTGAAGCTGTTTCTAAAACATTATTACTATTATTTATTTATAACTTTTATAATAATTAATGCTCTTTTAATCTTTTCTCGAGTCTACATCTTCATTCAGGTATATATGAAACCATGCATACACATAAAATTTGATATATCACATTATTGTGTTATTTGAAAGTATGATATTTTCACAAATATTCCTATAACATGATGTAGATCATAAAATAAAACTAAAAAAATTATTGCATATATTTTTAAAAAAATTAAGCTGCTGATTTGAAATATATGGAAAGAAATCCATTTTTATTATAATTTTCAGCTTTATTAACATAGTAAATTCTTGATAAATTTATGTAAAATATAATAAATGTGTTTAACATTATAACCAACTATAAGCAATTATTTTGTAAATACTTCATTATTTTGTGAATTATCATTTCAGGAATCATGGGATATAATTTAATGGCATTTATTCTGCTGTATTAGAATTGACAATTGAAAGACTAAGTGATTAATTGAAAATACTTTTGTGGATTATAATAATTTGTATAATATATTCTTGTTATGTATATTATACCAAGATCCCTATAATGATGATATTGATAATTGTACTGAGCAGTAATAAATCTCCACACACAGACAATTCTTTTAGTATATACTGAAACAGTAAGATTCACAGTCGAACTTTAAGTTTCACCTTTTTCTATCGTCTCTCACTCACCACTCTATCCTACCCAAATTTAAACTTTTTGGTATCGAACTGTGTGTGTAGCAATATTAAAAATGTATAAATATATGTAAAATCCACCATAAAGACATACACATTTCAATAACAAATTTAAAGCATTAAATAAAAATAAATGATATAATTTGTATTTCTTTTTTAATTATATAAAATATATAATTTTAACAATTTATTTTAAATTATAAAGTTTATTCTTTATTGTTGTGTTTAAATTTCATATTTAATAATATTTTAGAAATCTGATTATAATTTAAGTAAAAGTAAAAATAATTGTATGTTCATTTTTGTCTTTGAAATTTTAAAAAGTTAACTGTCGTTGAGAGATAATAGATTAATTAAAAGGAAAAATTCCCTAAAATCTTTAATTACAAAATGTAAATGTAAAAATAAATCTAAACAATAGAAATGCAGCTTTCTATAAATTAAACTTACAAGAATGTATTGATTATCCATGGGCAAATGAATGGATCCAAAAATAAAATATAATGAAAATGAAAAGATAAAATCAAAAAAGGAGGACATTTTGAATTTCACAGAATTTTTAGTTAAACTTTAGCTGTGCTCTCGATTAGTTGAGAGTCTTCAAGATCTTAAATTAATTTACCGGCCACAGTATGGTCAAGTAGAAAGCACCCAGACTATTCTTCTTCTGGAGATGGTCTATCATAAGCCGAACTTTCCCATTGCCCTCCATAAAGTCAACCATGAAGATCTGCTGCCCAAACACTTAGAAAGCTGCTGCTGATGTTAAAATCAATGAATAATCTAAATGCTGGAAAGAACTGCTACTTCTGAAATCATGAACAATTTGCTACTGAATCTGAAAACTTCTTATAAAACAGGTACCTGTACCCAAGCTCAAGAGTACTCTAATTTATAATCAAGCTATAGCTCATTCTCTATATAACTTGTAAAACTACAATTTGTAAAACTATAAAATTAATTATTAATTCCTTATGTAAATTTCTTTAATAACTATGCTTGCCTAATTCTATCTTTTCTTGGGTATGTATTTCTAAATTTTATATTTTATCATTTAATTATAGCATGCTCATAAGATTTCTGATCGGACCTCGCCAAATTTAAATATAGATTTTTAATCAAGATGGTTGCCATCTTGTCCAGCAACTATTAATATATTTTTTATATATTTACATTGGCCGGTCAGCTTGGAAATCTCCATAATTTATTAAATATAAATCCATGATTGCTTGAAACAGTGGATGTGTGTCTTGCAAATCCTCATTAATATTTATTTCCATAAATTACTTAATATTCTGGTATAAATCAACACACATTTAGTGCTTTATTTATTGTAATGCAAGGGTCTACTACTTATCAAATGGCTGAAATATTAGTTATTAATACTCACTGAGCTTACCTATTGTTTATATTTTTAAGTTTTTAAGTAATGCCTTAAATCACATTTCTTTGAGAGTCAAAAACATCATTTATTAAATGTTGATGATGTAGGGCCAAGTTATAAAATATATTTAAATCTTAACAGAATAGTCTTTAGATTATACATGTGTTATGTTCTGGAGACACGATGACCTATTATAAGCTTTGGATACTCCGGATTCTATAGGATTGAAATTAATCCCTGATGTCCTACACAAGCAGACAAATAAATGTTCCCATAGAGCTTGACAACTATCATGCAGCCAGGAAGTAACTGTGGCATGAACCACTTTCCCCTGGTTATGCTTATGTGACACCTTATCTCTTTGGTCCTATAGCAAATGCCAGCCCATTGTTATAAACTTATTCATGGCTTCACCATGTCAATATACTGCCACTCTCATATCGCCTTTTTAGACATACCATGTGTTTCTTCTTATTAATTCTATTATTCATTATATAACTTCGTCTCTGCATTAGTGACATAATTTACTCTCAAATAAATGTTTATCCATAGTAACTTATAAATATCTTATTTAATTAAATAAATATGTGTCCATCACTATGATTATTAATTCTACTTTAGATTCTTACATTGCAAAGATATAAATTCCAAAGGCATGCTCATGAAATACTTGCTCAAAAATTTAGGTAGCTAGATTACATCAGCCACATAAATGTATCTTTTTTGTAAAATATAACAGTATCGGAAATACCGCTACTGAGATATTAAATGTAACAAAATATTATTGGTTAAATTATTTCATATCAAATATTTTAAATATAAAAATATATATCTTTGTAAAGTATAACAGTATCGGAAATACCATTACTGAGATTTTAAATATAATAAAATATTATTAATTAGATGATTTAATATAAAATGTTTTAAATAAATAATTTCAAACTATACATCTGCCATTCCATCTTTATTTATTCGATACCCATTCAATATAGCATTTCCTCGATTCTGTAAAATATAAATGTTTAATATTAATGTTATTATTGGCTAACTTGAAATGAAATTCTTGATTCTCTTGCATCTCCCTGACTACAGTGCCTAAAGAAATATTTACTAATATAGCATCAGATGTGTTGTTCCATAGATTGTATCATGGAACTGATAAACTATGTTCGAACTCAGTACTACAGTTGGCTTCCTTACCTAGATGGTGCTGCAGTTCTGTGTGGTGGTCGAATTATGCACTATGTTAATGAATCACACATTTCTGACTGTTACAATATGCATTTGTGTTATTTTAAAAATTAATATTTTGTCAGTATATTTAGAAACTAATAAAATTGAATTTGATGATTATGACAAATATTATATTTCTTATATATGTAAGAATATAAGGACCCTGGTTGTATTTCCTGATCACCATACATCCAAATCCTATCTCAGGAAGCTTCATTGAACATTCATTTTTGAATTACTGAATTTGAACCTAGTTAAACACAATCAACTACTACCTCTTCTCAAGAAACATCCTAAATGAATATTATTTCCAGTGGTATCATCATTAAAATACTTTAAGTAACAATCCTGCATTTCTCATTTCAGAATAAAATTGCTTCATATAATAGAGATTCAGTATATATGTATGTAAAATGAATTACTGAGACAATGATGCACTACCATGAAATAAATATCAATTATTTATATATGCATTCTCAATGGATTTTACAAACAAGAATTTAAATAAATTAATAAATGCAAATGTTAAAGACTAAAATGTAATCATTACTTATAAATAGATACACATTTAACCAATGTACAAATTCCTGAAAGAATACATAAAATTATAAAAAAATTAAAAAGAATTACAATCTATATAAATAAAATTGTAAATGTTTATTTGTTCAAAATCTTAAATCTCCTAAAGTTCTTCACCAATTGCTTTGAAATTTTGATACAACATTACATTCCAATATGCACATGTTTTTATATTCTGACTATTTATATACCTACTATTATATTCCTGTGACAGGTAAAAACATGCTTTTTTTGAAAAAACAGTGCTATCTGTTGGATGTAAAAGCAACACATGCTATACTAAATATTTTACGTAGCGCTGATTGCATTGTTAAATTGAATTTTCATAGATTTCAATTTATTTTCATTTTGATTTAATTATTTTGTGTGAGAGATTGCAATTCCCAATTCGATTTGGAATTTGCAATCACCATCAACAAAGCTCAGGGACAATCTTGGATTGCTTCTCACATGAACAATTATATGTTGCATGTTCTAGGGTTGTGCAAGCCAGCCAATCTCTATTACAGCACAGACAATGGAACAATAAAAACTATTGTATACTCACAAGCATTGTGAAATTAAACATATTAGAAATGTGCATTTTCTCTTTTCTTTCTTTCCCATTTAACCTGACCGAGCCACAGCAACACATGGCCCAGTATGGCTAGTAATATATAAAAAAACTATAAATGAATAATAAATAAATGTTGTATCATTATTTTATTAAAAAATTCAATATATTTATGTATAAATCAATTAAATATTTAAATACTTTTTATTTAAGTATATTTACCACCAATAGATTATTTCTGATTAGAAATCTTACATTGTCTTTGTCAGTTTATTTGAAGAGCGAGCTGCTTAGATTTTCTTTAACTTAACATGTCTATCTGTGAAGATGATTACCAAGGCAAATCAAAATTCAAAAAGTTGCATTTCAGATTGATTTTATTTCAGAGCTTTATTACTTTGGTGATGCTCTGAAGCTGGTAAGGCTACAAGGTGAGTTCTGGCAAGTATTTTACAAGGTGCAATTAACAGTCCATTCTTGTACATTTCTACTTAAGCAAAATAGACATTTTAGCTCTTTTATCAAATGGCAGTATTTGATTTGATGTAAACTAGAATTATTCTGAAACTAAAACTAAAGTTAATGTTGGCAATGTGTGTTCTATGTTTGTTGCAGGTATTGCATATTGTTTTGTTTTTTAATTTTTATATTATTTTTTCTATTATTATTTTTATTATTAGTGCAATCCTTCCCATCCCATCTTGTCTGTTTTTTTTTTTCATTTTAAGACTTGTTTTCATTTTTTTTTCTTTTTTGTTTTGTTGATTTTGTTTAATTACAATTCTGATTAAATTTATCTGGAATGAAATCACATTAAAAACATGTTAATTGTTTTTTTTCCAGTTTTCCTTTTTTTTAAAGACAGATTGCATTGTTTTTAAATCATTAATTAAATTAATATCTTATACAATTTCAATTTTTAATTTTATTTTATAACTAAACATATTAAAATATAAAAAATATGCAAAGTTTACAAACATTGTCAATTTTTTGATACATTAGTATTTTATATTCATTTTGTAATTATTCACTTATAAATTTGTTATAAAAGCAGTTATATAAAATCAAATGAGAGTTGTTTTTGTCGCATTAACTTTAACTTATATTAATTTAATTTTATTCTGAAATATTAACTTAAATTTCCCATTCTAATCTGACGCATTTTAATGAACTTCTAATAATTGATTTGGCAAGAGATGGCCGAATTTTGCAATATTACAATATCTTCCCTTAATATTATAAGGCAAAGAAATAGAGATGATTCTCTTTTTTATACATGTAACTGCAAATCAAGACACATATATATTTCTTTTCCATCTGCAATACAGCTTTAACTATTCAAGTTTGACTATATTTATCTCTTGTCATAAAAGATTTTGACTCACTTTGTAGCCAAATTCTATTTTTATTGATCATATCATTGTTGGTGGGGTGTGATCTAACACACCACTGGTCAATTTCATGTTCAGGCTATGCTGTAATACATTTCCACAAACAATCTACCAGGAATAAGAATTGAGAATCAGTGCTACAACACTAACATGCACATTTAATGCTGTCATGCAAGAAACAAATAGATTATAGCTATATACTGTTTCTTTTGCCACAGATGTTGATCCAACTAAAAATTCTATCCAAGAAAAGTGTGATCATTACTTCATGTTAAATTATATTAAATACTAGGTTATTAAAAATAATAATGTATACACATCTTATAACTCATCTAAAATAGACATATACTTGGTGTAGGTACCATGTTACCATTTACACTAAGCTGCCTGATAATCATAACTATATTGTTCTATTTTTTATATATCACTCAAGAATGTTTTCATTATTTTGGCATTATAAAAAAAAGTTTAATATTTTTGTCTTTACTTTTAATTAAATATTATTTTTTATATTTTTATTCCCAAAAATGTAGAGTGATTGCATATCAATACACTTCATCCTCATTAATGCACATTGATGTTTTTTTTTTTTTCAAGATGCTACAAATTATTTTAATATTTATATACTATCGGCTTATGGCTGGGATCATGATCATGGACAATTTATTTTTTGACAATTTTGTAATCACAGTTTAATGATTGGTCAGTCTTGCTTTTTATGGCAACCTGGACTTATTTTGTGTCCATTCTGGGTTTTTACATTCAGTGTTTGAATCTCTTTTATTAATTTTTCACACATAAGTAATTCAGCATTCTGTAAAATCATTTTATCTTAAAAAGCCCATATTTGATGCCAATCTTAGATTTCGCTCCATACTATCTGTTTTATTTAATTGTGCCATACCATATCAATTCAGGTCACTTATTGATTTAATTGTTATATGTTTAAATACATTTTCTCAGTATGTACATTAGGCAGTGATTTTTGTAATGGGAATTTTTGATGATGGTAGTGATGATTATACTGACCAGCAATAAATTTATACACATTAAAACAATACCTCTATTATATATGTAAATATTATTACTTTATTTGTAAAAATTAATATTTTGTCACTATATCTACAAATTAATATCAAATTTGTTAATGATGATGATGATCAATCTTAAATCCCTTATATAAATATTTCGGTAAGACAGTTGCATTATATTTCCTGATCATAATATACCAGATTTGAACTTAGTTAGTTACTCATTGTTTTCTGGCATCTTCATCAGAGTTCTCATTTCAGCCATCCTGCATTGCAGCTCAGAATATAATTGATTTATATAATGGACAATGAATATGTACATACATGAAATGATATTACTGAGATAATGAGGCACTTTCATGAAATAAGGTAGCTAAAATCCCAATCATTTATTTACAAACTCTCAGTTGATTTTTACACACAAAAAAAATCAAATATAATAATAAATTTAAATGTTGAAGACTAAAAGTTAAGCATTGAATATAAGTAAACATACATCTAGTCAGTGCACAATATACATTTTATGGTTTTTAAAAAGATTTCTGAGTGAACATATATAGCCTAACATAAAACGATAAAAAAATTACAATAACAATAATAAATAAGACCTAGCAGTGTAATAAATATATGTTGAATCATTATTTTATTAGGACCTTCTATATACTTATGTATCAATCAGTTATTTTTTTAAATATTTTTAATTTAATTATTTTTACCTACAGTGAATTATTTCCGATCAGAAATATTACAACGTCTCTGTCAATTTATTTGAACAGTGAGCTCTCAAGCTTTTTTTTCAAATTGTCACTTATATGTGTGAGAATGACTAGGAAAAAAGATTAAAAGTCAAAGGGTTGCATTTCAAATTGCCGCTATTTTAAAGCTTTTTTCTTGGCGATGTTTTAAAGCTAGAATGCTACATGGTGAGTTCTAGCTAGTATATCAGATTGCTTTTAGCAGTTTGTGCTTGTACTTGTCTCTTGAGTGAGACAATCTAGCTAGTTAGTTAAATATCAGTACTAAAAATTACTATAGTATTCATATGGAGTAAGCTAGAATTATCTTACAGCTAAAACTGAATTTAATGCTGGCAATGTGCATTCTAAATTCTTCACAAAAGTTATATGTTTTTCCTTTCCTCACTTTTATATTATTATGTTTTTGTTTTTTTTTTTGGTTTTTTTTTTTTGTTATTATTAAGCGTGCAATTCTTCCTATCCCAACTTGGTTTGGTTTTTCCTTATCATTTAACATTTGTTTTCGTTTATTTTTGTGTTCTATTAATTATATTGAATTACAATTTTGATTAAATTTATTTGGAATTAAACCAACTTAATCAGTTTTTTTTTTTTTTTCAGTTTTTTTTTTCTTTGTTTAAAGATAGATTGTATATTAATTAAATCATTAATTAAGTTTTTAAACTATACAATTTTTATTTCAATTTTTTTAATAAACTATACAAGTTTTATTTTTATGTTATTTTTTTTATAAACTATACAATTCATATTTTATTTTATAACAGCATATATAAAAATTAAAAATATGCAAAGTTTTACAAACTTTTTTAATTTTTTATGATACTTAAATATTTTACGCTCATTGTATAATTATTCCCATATAAATTGATGTTATGCAAACAGATAGTAAAATCAATTGTAAAATAATATTTATATTACATTAATTTCAATTAATTTAATTTTATTCGGAAATATTAACTTATATTCCCCATTCTAAATGTACACATTTAAAGGAGCTTATAATACTTGACTTGGCCAGAAGTGGTCAAAGTGCAATATATATAGATAGATAGATAGATAGATAGATAGATAGATAGATAGATAGATAGATAGATAGATAGATAGATAGATAGATAGATAGATAGATAGATAGATAGATAGATAGATAGATAGATAGATAGATAGATAGATAGATAGATAGATAGATAGATAGATAGATAGATAGATAGATAGATAGATAGATAGATAGATAGATAGATAGATAGACAGATAGACAGACAGACAGACATACAGACAGACAGACATACAGACAGACAGACAGACAGACAGACAGACAGATAGATAGATAGATAGATAGATAGATAGATAGATAGATAGATAGATAGATAGATAGATAGATAGATAGATAGATAGATATGTGTGTGTAAAGAGAGATAGGAGAGAGAGAAAGTGAGAGCGAAAAGTTAACATATATTTTATTGATCTTGAAGGATGTGTTTGATAGAGTAAATAAAGTTATCGAGTTGCATATATTAAATAGAAATGCATTGACTGGAATAATATTTAATTATAAAATAGTATCAAAAATAAATATACAGTTAACCAGTATTTGTAAAAAAGAGATAGATGTATAAATAAATATAAGTCAAAAAGTTATCGATGTCTAATTTGATTAGTTGTAAACAAAATCGTGTTTTGATAAAGATTGAATTATTAGAATTACTTACGATATTATTTTGCTTGCAGATATTATGGTTGAACTCAAAAGTTATTAAGAAGAATTCATAAAGGTTATAGAGATTTGCAATAAAAATAAATGCTAATTAAATTTAACCAGTCAATATGAGTAAATAAAGACAAAAATATTTTTTTTTTAAAAAAAAAAGGATTGAGCAAGAAGTTGTATATAGATTAATATATTCAAATATGTAGAATCATGGAAAAGTGATAATGTGCATAGTAATAACAATATTAAAACGAAAAATACTAAATTTCTATAAACCTTTAAGAAGTGCAGAAAATTCTTATACACCATGAAAATTTGACATAAGAAAGTTAGTTAATAATCTTTATTTGTCACTTATTAGACTAGAGAGTATCCAATAATAAATAATATTTCCGTACTGAAATTTCATTACATCACTCTTATGCAAGGTGGAGAATCTTTTTTCACATCTTTGATCATATGTTTAAAATTGCATTTGTCCACAAGGTGTTAAAAGTGGATAGAAAACATCCCCTACATTGTGTGAGAGTGGTGCAATAAAAATTTCACTCCAGAAATGTTATTCATTATAAGAAAGTTAGTTATTGAATTATACCTTTATGTAAAGCAGCAACATGGATTATATAAAAAGTGGGAAAGTATTGGGGATGTGAATTTGAAGAATGATTAAAAAATAATTTGGCGTGATATAATTAGAAATACAGAAGTGTTATAAAAAAATATAAAAATATATTTTTTTTATTTATAAAAATAATAAGAGCAAAAAGGTTTTAATTAAATTGAATATACTAAGACTTTGAAATTAGATGTGATGGAAAGAAATGTATAAAGTATTAAAGAAATTAAGTAGAAAATAAAAATGTGAATAATGATATTATAAAAAATAATATTTTGACATATTTGAAAAGTAAATCAAAATAAAAAAAGGTTTTGATATTTTCTAGTATACCCTGAGGATATGTATTTTGGCTTATATCCAATAATTAACTAATATCAATAATTAAAAACAAAAAAAGTCCTCACATATATTATAATAAAAAATAATTTTATTACTGAATTAAAATTAATAACTTTATATATAATGTTTAAAATATTCATAAAATAAATAATAATTAGTAAAAATGTATAAGGACATACTTACACTATGCGTATATATATAATCTTATTTTTTTATAATGTAATTACAATAATACAATTGTTTAAGCAAAAGTTTTAATAAAAAATAATATTCTGGGATGAAAAAATGCAACTCACATGATTACATAAAATTGAATCTAAAAGTTGGAAATCTCTGCATATATACAAGATTTCAACTCAGACTTGCAAGCCCCTTCACTATTCACACTATCTCATACTACCAATACACATGACCACACACATGCAGAAAAGATAAATAATCACCAATATAGGTATTTTGTGCTAAACCAGCACTCATCAGTTGGTCCAGACTACCATATATATATATATATAATCAGTGCTCAGTTTATATTAAGATAGCAAATACTTACACTTTAATGGAGAGGCTTCAACCCACTCCAACCCACAACTCTTCAGCCATCCATACCATTGAAAATCCAATGACAGAATTCCCAACAATATTAAGTATAAATATTTAAATAAAAAAATAATGTTACATCTTAAAGATTTAAGGCTATAACCTTTAGACTATGTACCTGAAAAACAACAATATGGACCTCTCATAGACTTATAGTCTTACTAAATATTACTTTAAGTAATGAGTATGCACTTTATAAATATAATTATTACAACTTTATATTATCTTAAAGATTTTTTATAATATAATTTCTTTGTTGTGTTTTTTGTTTTAAATCTTGTTTTTAATTTAACATCAAACAATTTTTCTTTTTAATATGCTACAGTATAAACTCATAAATATAAATTAAATCCATAGAAAATAATAAAAAAATTCAATAAAAGGTAAAGGAATCTATTGCTTAAAAATATTATAATTATAGCAATAAATAATAATGTGTGTGGGTTTGTTTTTATTTTGTCTATAAGCAACAAATTATGACTACTGAAGTAATTGAAGTATTTCAGCAAAATCTTAAAATAAACATAATAACAAAGTTCTATTTTAATGATTGTAATTTGTATATTTCATATTTATAACCGATATAAAATTAATATATTTTGATATTTTAGATTTACATGCAATGTGACTTGAATTATTAATATTTTATATGTATAGAAATTGTAATCACAACTTTTTATTACTCTTGGTTATAAATTACTTTAAATTTATTTGAAGTTGTACAATGCTTAAATCACCAGATCATGTCATATTTGTTTTGCAATAATTATTGCTTTTTATCTGCATTGGATATATATATATATTAGTAATCAATGTATGTATTTCAATTATAAACATATATATATATCTACGAAAAAGAATACAATAATTAATACAGTAAATAATATTTTAAAAACAAATATCTACTATAATTTAATAAAAGTACTTTTGACTATATAAGTAGTCGTTATCAACAATATTCAAATTCAGTTACAAAAAAACATTATAAATGTCTACAAAAACAATTACATCATACATCAATTTCCCCATTATTCATTAATTTTTATATTCACAGCTTGTCTATTTATCAATTGCTGCTTTCTGTTTCTTATTAACATAGCTTCTTTAATGTTATGTTTATTATTATTTCTTTCAATATATAAAATCTTAACTTTATTAAAATCAAAATCAAATCCATATATACATGTAACATTATGATCAAAAAATACTGAAGGTGATATGTCATCATTTTTAACACTTGCTGGTCTTGATTTTTGCAATATTTGAATATTGTTGATAATGACTACTTAGATAGTCAAAAGTACTTCTATTAAATTATAGTAGATATTTGTTTTTAAAAATTATTTACTGTATTTATTATTGTATTGTTTTTTGAAGAATTATATATATATATATACATACTCCCAGCCCCTCCACTGAGATGAGCCATAAGCTCAAAACCAATTGGTCTGGAAGTAGTGATAATGATAAAGATTTTGTATTCTATTTCTTTTGGTACTTATAAAAACAAAGCTTGTTTAGAGCTATTGGTAAGCTCATCTAGTGATCATATATATATATATATATATATATATATCCATCACTAGATCCTATATAATATATACATATATATATATATATATATATATATATATATATATGTTGTATCCCAGTGCTTTGGCACTTGGTTTTATTTGGCATTATTTCTGCAAGAAATCAATGATATTCTTTAACAAAAATAAAAAGATAAAATAACAATAGTAATAATTGGTTAATAAAGTGTGCTATTCACTCACCTAGGCATGGTTTGGGTGAATAACTAATAGATTTAGTAATGCAATATCATGTTTTTAAAAGAACATGAATAATTTAATTAAGATATTATTAATTAGAGCAAATTAATATAATATAAAACAAATATCATAAACAGTAGTTGATTTTGGATGGGTAGAGAAGAAAAGATAAATGTCTTATCATAAGGAACAGTAACTTCTGGTAAATCCATTTGTAGAAAATAATTTATAAAGAATTATAAATCACTGATAATTATTGTTAATTAAATGTATTTATTATTTTCATTGTCAAATTACTTTGTAATCCATTTAAATAATACTGAAAACTATATGATTGTAATAAGTTTTTCCTTTCTTTTGTTTATGTTATAATCAAATGATTATTATTATTTTTTTCTGGAAGAGGTCGCTAAAGTTCCAAAAGAATGACCAATTTCATAATCAAAATCACTTTTAAAAATCTTCTGCCATCAGTTTTCAAGGAGAACAGTGCTGAAATTTAGTAAGTAACTTTTGTTTTAATTTTGCAGAAATAAATGTATAATCAAATGATAACTCTAATCATATAATGCTTTGCTAAACCTTTTGGCAAGATATCTTGTTCTTTGCCGTCTATCTATTTAAAAACTTTCTACATTTAAAAATTTATTGCTTCATGGAAAAGTTAAAGTTTTCAACAAAGTTAAAATGAGAGAATTAACTAAAAGAATCAGGAAAAAACTTATTGTGTCTAAATTAGGAAAAACAAATTATTTCCAAGTGGGAAATAATTATGTAGTAACTTTATATCACTTATTAATATTTTCTTGGTATAAAAAAAAAAAATAATTGAAAGAAATATTAAGAAGCAAAGGAAGATGAACTTGATACATTTTTTAGGCTTTTTCTAAGTATCTCGTCTGCCTTTACAAATAATGCCATTATATACATTAAAATATGTTTTTATTCACCAAGAATTGTCTAAAAATAATAATAATAATAATAATAATAATAATAATAATTAATAATCATCATAATACTAAACTATACACCTGCATATTTTTTTTAAATAATAAAAAAACTTTCTTGAAGTAAATATAAGAAAAAAATTATATACGTGCATTCTTACGGGAAGTTACTATTAGAAATTAAAATTCTTAGAGTATGAATGAAAACCAAATCTCTTAGTGACTTAATAATAAAATTAAATGATATATTGTATTATACACCAGTTGGAATTATTAAAATGTCATATACGATGTAAATCGACTGCAGTTATCATAATAATCTCTCGGAAAAGTGCGCATTTTCGTCCATAAGTAAGCTAGCTAATAATTATATGTGTAGTCAATAAAAAAAATTGTGTATGTTTATTGTCTATGGTAAAATATTCGTCTATGTTAGAATATTTGTTTTTTTCTCTTGGATCCCAAAATTTTAGTAGTTTAATTCAAGTGAGAATTAATCTTCGGCTCTGCTATATTTTTCTTTACCTGATTTATTAGAAGCACTAAATAAAAGAAAACTTTTCATTAAAGAAAAAAAAATGTGTTTATTACTTTAAAATGCTTCGTAAAATGAGACTGGATGAAACTCTTCACCTGGACAAACCACTCACATAAAAATATTTTGCTAATGAGATAATAGGCATTTGTTAATTAATGACTTTTTTTAAAAAAAAACTAATTGGTAAAATTATATGTTATATATATATATCAACATAGGTTAAAGTCTGTATCGGTCAAGTAACATTTTAATGATCCTGTAATGACAAAGGTATGTCTTACTATAATTATTCTGGGGTTAAGTTTATATTTAATATGAAGAAAAATCTATAAAATATGTTTTATATTATTACATGCAATTGTAGATATAAACTTTTAGATATTTAACGGGTAAGATAAATATTGAAAATTATCAGAAGTAACTGAAAAAAAAAAATGCTATAACAATATATTTCTTGTTTAAAGTTTGAAACGAATTTATACTATATAAATTAAGGAATTTAATCCCATTTATTCTTTAATAACACATCCACTTTATTTGGTTTAAGATAGTATGCTACCAATTACTTTTTGAATATTCCTTCATTAAAATTAAAATTATTATTCTTTTCTCCTGTCATGTCCATTGATTTCAGATATTGATAGAAGTATACATTGTAACATAGGTTTATTACGATTAGTGTGTTTTATTATCTTGCCTAAATATAGCATTGGTATATGCTTAATATCAGCATAGGTAATACTTATAATGTATTTATTTTGTGGGCTGAAAATGATCTCCCCAAAAGCTTTATTTTCCATGAGAAGAATAGTTTAAATATAATGTTAGGGTATGTTTCATAGCCCATGTGATTGATTCTCATGAATAGAACGATCAAGAGTTTATATAGCATTTAGGATGCTTAATTTGTTTAAATTCTGGGAGAGGATTATACTTGGTGTGTGTTCGTTTTATGCCTGAGTAAGAGGCAAGAAACCACCAAAATACGGTAAAAGTTCACTATAACGGTCTATGGTTGTTTGCCCTCTATTGTTTAAAATTTAAACTAAATTGCTTGAGAATCGGACATGTATGTTATTATATTACAAATAAATTAAAATTTAATCAAATGTAAAAGATAATAATAATAAAAAAAACATTTTGAATGTTGGATTAATTACACAACATTAATTAAAATAATTACTTTTAATTTCTTTGAAAGTTAAGATTTTAAACTGTCTACAACTTAAGAATTTAAAATAAAAAAGTATATCCTACTGTCTTACAATTACATGAAAATTTATTCAAATGTAAAAGATAATAAAAAACATTTACCTTTTTAAATATAATTATGTCCTATACAGACTAGGAAGTTGGAGACTGCTGATGTTATTGTACACAGCCCAGCCATCTGAAATAACGTGCATACACTGTCTACAACTTAAGAATTTAAAATAACTACATTTATAGCACATGTTGCAAAAAAAAAAGACACCTTATGTGTTCAACTGCGCGAATTACACACATACGTGTACAGTTTTATAGTTACAAAAGATGTCTGCTACATGCTTAGTACCTGATAGTGAAATTGTAAGCATTGCTGCTATTCTGGCAGAAGAATGGAATATGCACCAGTTATGGGACTTCATACAAACTACGGAATTGGCCATCAAATGGGGTGCACGAAGACTCCTTCTGAAGAACTAAGCCTTATGCCAACAGTGCGGTGTTCAGTGTGTGCTGGTGAAGTATTCTACAGGCTTAGATGGGGGTAGATGGCAGTGCAGAATATGCCACCATCGCATCTCAATCAGAAAGGGGTCTTTCTTTTTCCAAAGTCATCTGCCTCTGGGAAAAGCATCGTGTATTTTTGGACACATAATATGCCCCAACAACACATTGTGCATGAGACCGTCGTGAGCAAAAGAATTATCATTGACTGGGCGAATTTTTGCCAGGAGGAATGTGCCAAATATTTTGACACAAATCCGACAGTTCTCGGTGGATTTAATGACAATGGGGAGCCATTAATCATCGAAATAGATGAAACCTACTATTTCCACCGAAAATATCACAGGGGGGCTATACGGACAGGTCATTAGGTGTTTGGTGGCATAGAGAGAGCGTCAAGAAAGTGCTTCTTGATAGAAGCAGCAGACAGGATGGCTGACACACTGGAGGGTCTGATACAGCAGTTCATTTTACCAGGTACGCACATTATTTCAGATGGCTGGGCTGCATACAATAACATCAGCAGTCTTAACAATGGTGTGTATTTGCATTCGGTTGTTGTCCATCAGGAAAACTTTGTAGATCCCGAAGACTGAGACATACACACCCAGAATATTGAAAACAGGTGGATAAGAGCAAAGCGTAAGCTGAAATTCCAATGTGGCACTAGCAGAGCTTTGTTTTCATCGTACCTGCACAAATTTGCCCTCCGGAGTAGATACAGCAATACCACTTTTTCTTCAACTTCCTAGTCTGTATAGGATGTAATTATATTTAAAAAGGTAAATGTTTTTTTTATTATCTTTTACATTTGAATAAATTTTCATGTAATTGTAAGACAGTAACATATCCTTTTTTATTTTAAATTCTTAAGTTGTAGACAGTTTAAAATCTTAACTTTCAAAGAAATTAAAAGTATTTATTTTAATTAATGTCGTGTAATTAATCCAACATTCAAAAGGTTTTTTTTTATTATTATCTTGTACATTTGATTAAATTTTAATTTATTTGTAATATAATAACATACATGTCAGATTCTCAAGCAATTTAGTTTAAATTTTAAACAATAGAAGGCAAACAACCATAGACCGTTATAGTGACCTTTTACCCAAAATACTTTAGTGTAGTAGTTTACTCTGCAGACATTCGTTGTTATTCTGCATTCCTCATGTGAATATAAAGATAGTTCCACCATGGAAGGTGTTGATTATTGTGCTTTGTTTTAAAAGTTAGGGCAATGATAAAGGTTATGTTGGAAGTGTTAGTTCCTCAAGGTGCACTTTAGTATCAATAGTGCGTTAGTAACTGAGATCAATATCTGTATTGTGCTGCTGAATCTTGCTAGTAGTTGACTGGCAAATCAATGGAGAAAGTAAGTTAAAATTGGGTAATTTCAAATGCTTATTTGCTGGAGGAATATTCAAACACAATGTTTAATGTTAGTTAATAATTAAGTAATATTCATAGTGTAAATTACACTTATGAATAAAATATGTATCGTAACTTAAGTTGGCATTAAGTTAAATGTAAGATGGTAAGTGCGACTTCTGATAAGTGACCCATAATTAGAATAGGTTGTTCAATTAAAAACCATAACTTAATTAAATTTATTAGAAATAAATTTAGTATTTTGCGTATTTCATCTTATAATTAAATCAATTAAAAACAAAAATAGTTAGTCAATAATTTTAAGTAAAAGCTTATAGAAGTTTATCAAACTTATAAATTAGTGTATTGGTAAATGAGATGTACTTTTTAGTTAGTCAATTCGCATGATTGCAAACAGGTGAAGTTATAATTTTAATCTATACATAAACCATAGACAAATTAATGCTGGTTTATGTTTTGTATCAGTTGAGATTATTTAATAAATTTGTATATTTTTTGTGATAGTAATAAATTATAGTCTTGTCAATATTTGTTGTAGATTCATTTTTTGTGTGTGTGTGCTAAATTTAAGTGTGTTTGCACAATATTTGCAAAACCTTTCTTGAGTCCGAAATCATTTCAAACTCTCAAAAACTTAATATACCAGATAGATAAATTTAAGCAGATCGGAAGATTTCATTTCATTTTATTTTAATGAGAATTATTTGTGGAATTGCAAACTTCAGACTGAACATTTTATAAGTGTAAAAATGAATTTATTCCCAGGTCATTAACTCTGATTGCACATTATTACATTCACATTTTAGTTAAATTGTCTAAGTAATGAGTCTTAGTTAATTTATTGTGTTGTCATGGATGATAGAATGACACAAAAAGCACCCTTGTCTTTTTATTAAAGGGGCTGTATTATTTAAAATTGTATGTCCTTATTGAGTATAATTATTACCTCTTTAAATGATATAGTAGTTGATATAAGATATGAAAACACATTGACTTTGAAGTAAAGTAAATGATTCCTATAGCCGATCAGAATGCCAGTCATATGTGACAGCACAGTACTGTTGAGCATTTTGCTAAATTAAACAAAGAAACCCTGAGATTATTATTGTCATTATAAGTATTCTTTAATTACGAAGTGATCAATTATTATTGATATTACAATTGTGGCGTGGCTTAAAAGAGCTTAACTTATAAGTGTGCTATCTGAAAAGTATTTTCCGATCATATTGGCAAATGATTTACATAATGTGAATATATTTTTTTTACTTTGGTAACATTAACAAGAACATGAAAAGTTATCATCATTGGTGAAAAGTGCAAATACTTATAGCTCAGAGAATGTGTTTTTGATAAAGAGAGGATGTTATTTTATTCTAATTTTTTTAATGAGGGAATGATGACAGTTTTTTTTTTTTTTATCTTCCCAAGATAATTTATTTTACTACTAATAATTTGTTTTATGATTTAATTTCTTTCTTTGTCTTAACTGCATATTTCTGCAGCTGAATCTTCTTATAACTAACCGACCACTGAGCTAGGCTGAGTATGCACATTGGTGAGTTTGCAGATCACCGAGAATATACTTTATTGGGGTTAGAAAATGAGATACCTAATTAGAGAGGCGATTGATGTATTGAGCTTAAACTACATCTAGATTCATTAATACTAGTTACTATATGAGTGACTATATAGTTAGAGTTAATAAGTTTATATAATTTAGTAGGTTAGAAATGACCGACAACCGATGGTGGCTATGTATGATCACCATTGAAAGGTTTATTAAATTCATTTTAGTAGGTTAGAATGTGTATATATATATATATATATATATATTATACCGAGACAAAGTCGGTATATGTAAACACACACACACTCAAGCAATGTAAAATATTCTATTTTATTTTCTTACAACTTATGATAAAAAATAGATATAGTTTTCTTTCATACTTTCTAAAATACACTTGTAAAATAAAATATTAATATGTCTAATTAAATAGTTTAAGGCTTTAACATAATTTACTAAAATAATATTCTCTAAAATGAAAAAATAATATGCCATTATAAATATCAATAAATAACTTATACTTGTATATGCCGCGGGGGTAACTAAAAAGGGATCTTTTAAACTATAATTGTAGTAAAAGTAAAAGCTTATAGAAATGATTTTGAGAAAGATTAAATGCTCGACTTTTAGCTAATGTAAATTACATTGTTCTCGTAAGACATGCACACACGTATGCATCCAAGGTGTGAATGAATATAAGTTTGTTAACTGAGATTGCAATATGAGATTGCCTAAACATAAGATTGCCTTAAGCACATGGATTGAGTAGGACACGGACCCCAACGACAACTCTAAGAACATGGAACTCTGGGGGGAGATTCGATCCTCAGATAAGATCCAACCCATATAAATATCAAGCAAAATCTAGAGAAAAAAATAATAAATTATATATGTTGTTAAGAGAAGCTAAGTCAAATTATCCATTTTTTGTTCAACTTTCTCAAAATTCAATTTAATTCAAAATACTTCGTTTGTACTATCCATTTCAAGATGATCGATATGAAATTAATATTTAGAGCGTCGACTGTCATGAGGGGCTAGGAAACCCTTCAGTGATTGATCGACGCTCCGCCACCAGAACATCTCCATCGCTATGAATACTTAATAATATTACCATCTAAAATTAGTGCTCCAACCAGTTCAATAATGTTCCGTGAAATACATGAATCATCCTGATTTATTACGCTCAACTTTAAAAGAAATAAACAACCTTCTTATGGAAAACATCATCTCCCATGTTCAAACCTCCACTTAATTAGAAGCAGCGGAAGAATAAGCCAAAATCCTAGGTAAACACTTTTTTTTTTTTATGCTTTCATTCATTCCATACGTAAACTTTTAAAAAAGGCAATCTCATAATTAACTAACTTTGATTTCGTAAATTAAACTATAAAATCTTCCATAATTCATTATATTTAAAAACTTATTATTGTAACTTATTATTGTAATCTCAACCTTCGTAAAATCAAACACTATGCAATTCCTAAAATTTAAATCTCAGGACTTTTCAAATATGAACTTTGACCCTAATTATTATCTTATAATTTATAACACTTACCTTCAAAAAATGTAAAAAAAGGAAATTTATATTCTATCATCCATATTTTATGATATATGATATGTTCTTTTCTGTGCGAGTGCGTAAATGCGTGTGTGTGCGTGTAAACAAAACTTTTAACCAATGTGCTTTTTTTTTTATATTCAATAAATTTGTTCAGTATTTAAACAAGTCGAGCATTTCTCAAATCATTTCCTATAATTAAATCTTTACTTTATTTTTCGTCTTGATTATTAATAAAGTTTGCATTTATTCGTATAATTAATTATATTACTTTAGATTTATCTTTAATAAACCTTGTTGCTTTTTAAAATGTCACTTACAAACATCGTGCCGTAAGTCACGATGTTTATTTATTTATTTATTTATTTATTCCGTAGTTAAGATAGATTTAAGATTTGGGAGGGCCTATTATAAAATATAAGTAAATGTCAATAAGTTATAAATATAGCTGGAGTAAATAATTCTACCGGACGGTATAATATAGGGGGGATGATCTTATAAGCTTCTAATTGTTTAGAGATATAAACGAATAATCGTATTGGTCACAAATAACCAATAACCCGGTCCAATGCTTGGATCGATCAGTTAGTTAATCAAGCGCCTCTCCATTGGTTATCATAGCGCTTTTACCAGAATAGTAATTTTGAAAACAATTACATCGCACCCTGAGGACCCTATTGGTCCATGCTGGGAGTTTGAGCTTGTGGGGGGATTAGACTTCGAAACATTTTGATAGACGAAGGTGATGCGAGAGTTAAATTGTAATTAAATCATGTACTGGCGCCCCTGTATTGATAGTGAACGTTATTGATATAGAAAAAAAAAAGCTTTACGTATGTCGTTGTTTCGCTCCAATCCCTAGATCGAGACACGAAAATATATATATATATATATATATATATATATATATATATATATATATATATATATATACACGAACTATTAATTTTATTGGCTAGATCTAATTGTATAAATTTGTTGGTTAACAAAAAATCTGTAATCATTATTGAAAAAAATGAAATTATTTTCTTACTGATTGTAAATTTTGTTAATGATTTTATGCCAGTGAAATATATAATTGGTGTAATTAGTCAATAATTTATTCTTCCTAACCTAATCAGTGAAATAATATCTATATAAAGTTTGGCAATAATTTAATGTTATGTGACCTCATCACTCTCTACTTATTTGTTATATTAGAGATGGATATGGCACAATTTGGTCGGAAATCCATCCAAAACTTTAAATATAAAATAGTCTTATTTCAGTTGGTGTAATATTGAACTTAATTTTCAATTAATACCATGTTAAAATAACATTATTATATTTATGTCAATATATTTTTAAAAAACAGTCATATTTTTAATACAGTGACAAAATAATGAATTGGAATCCTATAAAAATAACAAAATTACCCCACTACTAATCATAAATTAATTATGTTTATTGTGCTGAAATCTTAAATGAAGTAAAAAATTTCATTATCTTTTGCAATAGTAGATTTATATAGATATTTAAAATTTGCAACCTTTCTCTGTGATATATATGTTTTAAACAATCATTCAAATTTACTTACTCATCAAAAAAAAGTGGTAGTGAAATTAAATTACTGTCAAAATTTTTTTAAAATCGAAACAAGTTTAAAATCTTAAATCAGTAAAAGAAAAAAAAAACATTCTATTGGCATCATTATATGAATGTTTATCTGAAATATCTATTTATTATTAATGTTTTATTAAAATATCATCTTTGATAATGTCATTATTCTCATGGAAGATAATGAAATTTAAGTGATCATGTATTGGATGAATATCTATTTTTATTGAAGAATATACCTTTGAACGGTGCTACTAATTATAAATCTATATTTTTGAAACTTTTTTTTACCTATATTCTTAAGCGTACGTATGCAAAGAATTAACTCGTGTACAATCATTGTATATATGAGAATGTATGTATATGAAATGAAAAAATATGTATATTTGTAAATATATATATATATATATATATATTAAAATTGTTACTAATGTTTTAGTGTTTAGTTTAACAGAGAATTCCTCACATATATGACATAAAATTTTACAAGCCAGAGATTTTAGTAATCAAAAACCAAAAAAAAAAAAAACTTTTTAAAATGCCAAAATAAACCAAGAGATTGTTTTACATAAGTATAGTTATAATTTCTGGAAATATTTATAAGCGATAAAATGTGATTATTTTATCAAAAACATCTCGTGACTGTGACATAAAAACAAATTAATATTCCCTGATGATTCGTCTATTTATTAAATCCGTCCGAGTCATTATATCAACATTAATAAGTCTGAAGCGACGAAACATTAATATCATTTTTAAAGATCAATATTTAATCGTTTGTAAATAATTGCATGTTAAATGAAAAACATATATGACAATCATCTACTTAATTAGTGACACGCAACCTGTTAACCATTAAATAAAAAATACATTTTTACTATGAATAAAAAAATATTTTTATATTATATATTAGTGTGAATTAAAAGTATGATTAGTAGACTAAAATTTATACATGTGAAAGTTTAACATAAATAATCAAATGGATCCAGTTAGAAAATAACGGAATAACTTTTAAATAAGTGTGTTAACTAGAAATGTTCAGCAACAACTCTTTTATAGGAAACAATATTGATTCATCGAAAGCGAAATGTTTTAAAATATAAGCATAATGTTTTACTTATGCCTGTGATTTATTTCGCTCATTTTATAATTTAATCAATTGCTTCAGATTTTAGTATAGCATAAAAGTTATTACTAAAACTTCATATTCTATTGATTATCTGCATTCAGTAGTTTAATAGTTTACTACATTAGAGTTCAAATAAAATTGGACCACAAAATGATAGAATTGAATCAAGATCCCATGAATGTTCTGTTCAAGGGTCTGATTATTACCACTATACTAAACCATTCAGGATACACTAACTGTAATAATAGGTTTGGGACACCACATTTTTATGTTTTCTTATACATATAGCAACCATGACCAGAAACTATTATTTTATATATACAAGTATTTATAAAAATAAGGGATATACAAAGCCCTCATCACTTAAATAACAAAGCATTGGGAATAGGTTCAAGGACTGAGACATATTATATATGATCATGCATAAATCAATATAATCAACAAACAACTATTATTGAGACAGGTGTTTCATTTGAAAATTGTTGTATGATTAGTTTTGTTTAAGGACATTTCAAAGAACTAAAAGATGAGCTTACATTTATCTGATAAAAAATGTCTATATTACTGGATACCTTTCTTATTTAAATTATCAAATTGTTACAATACCAGATATGTTAATCATGACAAATTACAATTAAGAGCTGTTTAAGAAGGTAAAATACTTCATGTTGTTTTGTCTAAATACAAAAACAATTCCAGAACATGTAATCCATAGAAGGAGAAGTTAAATAAATTAACTGGATGAAAGAAAACAGTGTGGTCAATGAAAAAATTGAATAATCATAGATTGAGATATAGTCATCATTAGGGTATATTATCTACATTTAGAATTTCATAGATATGTCAAAAATAGCTAAGTAATACAATATTTGTACAATGATTTATTTGGGGGATTTCAATAAATGTGTAGACAGAAATAATAAATTATGGTCAATAATTGTGGCAAATAGTGATACTAATTCAAATTTTCATAATCAGGGATTAATTATTACTCAAAAATCTAGTCTAAAAACAATATCATGATAAATAATTTGTCTGCACTTGTAAGAATATTATGTACATCAAATTGTGTGTGCTCAATACTACAGGAACGTTTATCATCAGAGATTGCACTACAAATCAACAAAAATGCATCTAAGCTTGAAATAATGACATAATAATTAGAATCTAAATTCAACATGTTGGTAGTTAATTTGGTATTTCTGTTATAATAGAAATTTCTGATCATTTTGATTTTTAACATCAGTTTAATTTTCAAGCTTGCCATGTTATTCATTTCTGGAATTTAAAGACAAATATGTTATGAGTAATATATATATATATATATATTGTGAATGTTCAAATTGATGATCCAGGTATATATATATAAAAAAAAAAAAAATAAACAATTCAGTACAATATAAGTTTAACTAAATAGGATCGATATTATTTTATATATTTCATATATGAATGCAGTCACCATAGTAACATTATTACATACAGTTCAATGTTTTTTTATGTTGAGTATATGTGTTTATAAATTAATTTAAAAAAAATATTATTATTAAAAAATATAGATATGTGTAAATTATTGATGTTTATCAATAATTTAAAAGGTTATTATATCAATTTTGTATTTTGGTTTGTAAAATAATAAAAAAATTGTAATCGAATTTGGATTTAATCTTCATGTATCTTTTTATCCGAACTTACCCCAAAACCGCGCGAAAAGAAACTATAAGAAAATTGATAGAATTGAGTTTTTAATTGAGTGATATTGTATGGTCGTCAAGATACGAAAAACGTCAGAAAGAGAACATATAAAAAAGACGCGACAGAATATAAGAGGACTCTTTATCGTTTTGCAATAGTAAAGGATAGATCTATTTTCTGTGTCTTAACAAATAAATTTTTTCAATATTTTTTTTTGTGTGTAAAACCATAAAACATGGAAAAATAGTGGAATTATCTGCCCGTTCAATCATTTAGCGGGCAGTTGCGGAAAAGGTTTCTGGGGAAGCGACAGCAAAGTAAAAAAAAAGAAAACCTATGAAATAAAAAAAAAAATGCTTTATATAAAAAAAAATGGATTGGCGTAAACATCGTCTCACGAGCAAAGGAACAAGACCTAACTGGATCAATTCACATCATAATAGGGATAATCAAAGTGCACTCACCTCTTCGGACGAAAAAAGAAAACTTTTAATGAAGTATTGTAAAGTTTACGATTATTATTTCTGACGGAGAAACTTCTCTTTACACTATAACTGAAGTCAATCGATAGACCAATAAATAGTGAACGAACAGACTTATATATATATATATGGTATGATTTTTTTTATATGAAATGTGTGTGTATTAATTTTTTTTTATATGTAATAAAATGGGATGATTTTTTTTTAATTATCTCTAAAAGTAATATAATCTATTAAATGAAAATGATCGGAAAGACTCAAATATATTTATTTCATATTTATTTATCCGTAATTATTTTAATAAACAAATAGATTTTGATACCCTCCTATTTCACATTTTGGTATCGGTTATATGTAAATTTTTTTAGTAAAATATCTAGGAGCCTTTCCCGTCATTTACTCATTCATATTTTTTTTTGTCGTTATCATTATTGCAACACATATATAGAGATACACAAAGCAATTTGACCATTTTAGTTAGTCAACCAATCTAAAATATAAAGTCATTTCGGATGTATTTTATTATTAATATTGCCAATTTTCTTTTCTATAATCTAATAAATTGAGTTAATTTAAATATCAAGACTAGTTTAATTATTTTGTTTTATTTGGATTGCGTAAGACGGCGTAGCTATTTAAGTAACAGGATTCAAACTCAGCTTGGTAAGCGAATTGGAATATAAGATAAGGTATGTTTTGCTTATTAGTATTTTATTTTGTTTCTATATGAATTTCATATTTATATTTTCATTCGAATATTATATATACATATTATCATTTATCTTAGTTAATATTACAAAGTCAATCATTTCATGTTTGTCTGATTCCGTCATAAAAATCTAAATAGATTATACTTTATCGTTTGGTTCAGAATAATTCGTCTTGGATATTTTTCTTAAACTCCTATAAAATGAAGATAATAAACTTCATTGACCGATTTAATTGAATATTATTTTGATTTGTATAAATATCAAATATAATCATATGTTTTAATTGTTGCCAATCAATTTTTATTCAATTGTTTAAAATTTCAAACAAGTTGTATTAATACTCACAGGTGAATAAACATCCAATAGAAGCTCGATATGTCTTTTATGTAATGTGGTTGGACATTGTAAAGTTAGAGATGAGCTAATAGAGTGTTGATATTAAACTCCAGTGAAGTATTCTATTTTAAAACCTAAACGAAGCACTAATTAAGCATCATTTTATTGGAAGATATTTGTGAATTATTTATAAATTATTTTGTAGCTTCTTAGTAAACCATCGACGTCTATTAATTTGTTTAAACATTTAAGTGAGTGCATAAATTTTCAAAGTGTTTATAAAATTATAATAAAACCAGTTGATACCCACAGAAAATTATTAATTAGAGATTGAAGTAGAAAGAATTGTATATCGCTTATTGACACGAGTGTTTATCTTTCTATTTAGCGTTTATTAAAATAGATATATGTATATTCGGGTTCAAGTATTATTTTTGTTTTGATATTTAAATAATGTCTATATGTAAACAAATGTTTTGTAAAGTACTATTACGGATACTTAGAAGCTTATCCATAAGTTAAAAAGGCAGCCTCTTTAAATAATAAAGTAGATTTAAATTACTATAACAGTAACAGGCTAATAAAATATATATTGGAATCTGTTTTAGTTATTAATTGGATTTGATTTTGATTAGATTGCCAATCTAGTAGTTAGCCTAATCCTATATTATTGTTTAGGGCAATAGTAGTTGGTTTCACTGCTCTTTGCAATTTATGTTGTAATTGTGACGGATTTGTTGATGTCTGGAGCAGATAGTCTCATTATTTCTTCATTTCACATATAACTTAAGTAAATTAAACTTTAAGAGAGATTATTTGTGCTTTGTGATGGTTTATTACATAACGGCGACCCGATTGAGCTAGACCAGATTAATTTAAATTAGTTTTTTAGATTTTTTAACAGATCAGATTGATCATCCTAACCATCACCTTCATCCATCAATTCAATCAGTTACAAATTGGCACCAACATTTTGGGCCTTCTTTCTTCAATTTAAATGGAATACAGCATTCAACAATTCCGACGGTCACAAAATGGCGTGCCAACTCGGGCCGAAATAACCAATTAAAGACCCAAGTTTGAGTCTCATATAGATGCTAAAACATGGTATTATTTTTATATGCATCGGTGGAGTTATATAGCTGATTATATTGTGTCATAGGTTTAAATAAGATATTAGAATATTTGTTGTTGTCGTTCTTTGGGGATTTTATTCGTGGCTGCAGGATTGAACAGATAGATATGTTTTATGTAAGAATAAATAAAAGTAAAGTATTTCACAATTTATTTAAAATAGAGATATTATATTTGACATAAATAGAAAATAAAAATGGAAAGCAATAAGAAAGAAAAATTATCAAAACCTGAAGGAGATTTGTATCCAATTCTGAAAGAATTAATGGAAAAGATGGGTGATATGAAAAGTGATATAAATAAAAAATTTTGTGATATAAATAGTGAAATAAATAATAAATTTAGTGACATGAGTAGAGATAATCAAATGTTAAGAGAAGACATGAATAATAAACTGGGTGATATGATTAAAGAAAATAAAGAACTTAGAGAGGAGGTAAATATTAAAATGGGCTTATGCAAAATCGAGCTAAATGCTACTAATGCCAAGTTTGATGAATTTAAGCATAACTTGGATACTCAGTTGAAAGAATCCAATGTTAAATATAATTGTAGGTTTGACGAATTGAGTGACCATATACAGAAGTCACAAGAACACATAGATGTCAGGCTTAACATTTTAGAAGCCGAAGTTAAAAGTTGTAAAATTAAATATCAAAGTTTGGAGGGAAAATGTTTTAAAATTGAACAGACTTATGTAGATACCCAGAAAGCAACCGCATTGGAGATAAGTGATATTAAAAAGGAGCTAAGAGATATTCAGACCAATATGAAGGTAAAATGTAACGAAGCAAAAATAATAAATTACAAAACATTAGAACAGGTGCCTTTAGGAAAAGTAAAGATGATTAAAAGATTTGAAAAGGTAAAAATAGATTGTTCTAATGATTCAGTAAAAATAAAATATATTGATGAACAGATTAATTTAGATAAGAAACTTTCAAATGTTGAGCTGTCACAACCAAATAAAAACATAAAGACTGAGGTTAGTCAGAAATTGATAGATGAAGCATTGTTAATAAATAAATTTAAATCCAAAGGAGTTGAAAATTTGAAAGGTAACTTAAGAAATTATATAGAGTGCAAACAAGTAACACGAAGATTTAAAAGTATGTATCATACTGCAAAGGAAAGGTGGAAAATAAGTATGGAAGAAGATATGTCCATAATAATGCAGTCAGATAACATTTATTATAGAAAGTATGTTAAGCAGTTATTTCAAGGAGAACTTTGTGATAGTACAGTAAAAGGGAAGGAAGATGAACCCTTTGAAAAATGGAGTAAGAGTTTGTTGCTTGAGAAAACTTATAGTAAGTATAACTATACAGTAGATAATAATGTTCATAGTAACATTTCTCTGTTATTTTGTTCAGAAATATTGAGAGTAGTTGAAAAGTACATGGAGAGAGGAAAAGACTAATATTGATGTGATAAATTTAGATGGCATGATTTCCTCCCTGACCCATGATTTGACTAATGGATTAATGAATTTGTGTATGACTGGAAAATAAAAGAATTTATATAAGAACATATTTATTTGAAGTAGAGCCAAATCAGTGACCCGCAGAATTATAAATTCAAAAAGTTTTTGAATATATATGAGGGACCATTCCAAATAAAAAGAAAAGTGGGGGAGAATGCATTTCTCATAGAAACCCCAGAAGGTGAAAAAGGTACCTTCAATGCCCGAAGCTTAAAGCCAGTAGCATCACCCAATTAAATAAAAAGACATTCTCTAAAGTAACTTTATTAGTATATCTCATGATATTTATTATTATGACCAAAAGTCATTAGTAATAGTGTAGATACACATATGAAAGACTAAAAATATATATATATATATATAGAGTGAGAAATATTTATAGTCAAAGTACTTTTGAAGATTTTCATTGTATAGTATGCAAATACCGTTTAAAATTAAACCTTGTGGAATTGACTGATGATGGTGAATGTGTTATTTAATGCATTGGAGATGTAGAGTGTAAGATTTTAATGTCTGTGCTATTTGTAAATTGTAAATATTTGTATAGTTAAGTCTTTTCTTTGAGGAAGTTGGCAGAACTATAGATGTGTGTTGTGGCTCATAACTCTATATAAAATTATATTGAAGTCTGAAGTCGACAGATGTCCCAGACTTATTATTGTTCATTGGCAGGTAGGAAGAAATCCTTGATGGCAGGATTTATCTTTTAATATGAGTTATAATTTTAAAGAGAAATGTTTAGTAGTTTCCCTAACCTGTATAAAATAAAGCTATTCAAACATAAATGTCCCTGATTAGCATCAATGTAGAGCACAGCTTAGTTTGTAAAGTAGTTGTCAGATCCTCCAGAAATTAAAATTAGATTTGATTGACCTTTAATCAGTTTACTTTAGTATTAGAAGTGATTTAAAAATGGGATATCTCTATTGTTTTGAATCTCCAGCTCACTGTATGAGTTAATTTTCATTTGTTTAGATTATTTTATAGGAAAAGTGACTTTAAAGGTTGATATTTTCAATGTCCAAAGGAGGAATTGAATAAATATAAGATATTAAATAACTAAAGTTACATTCTCATTTTATGACAATATTGAATCTTTAAAATTTAGGCCCATAGTAGTGTCACTGAAGTGAACTACAGATATGTCTAAAGAAAATAATAATAAAAGCTATTGTTGAGTTTTAAGAAAATAAAACCGTGAATATGTATATATTTTAACAATGCAATGAAAATATATGATTATTAGAGATTAACTAATAATATTTGGCTTATAAATGAATTTTGTTCCATAATATATTTGGCTTGTATGAAACAAATACTAAATGATTTTCTTGTTTGACTCTAATTTTAGAGCATTGTTGTCCAGAAAGTTGCAGAGAGGAATATAAAGATGTAATAATTTGATTGTGAAATTCAAAAAAAATAAAATAAAATACATATAGGTGAACTAATTAGTCAAGCATAAATGGAATGAACGAATTCCACATTGCTTCTATGAGAATAAGATATTTGAAATTTTTTTTTACTAACATTTCAAATGATATTAAAATCAAGACAGATGGAAATGATAGACGTTTATCTGTGCAGAAATTAAAATGTTTAATGATTTTAGAGAGGGAAAGAAAAAGGTGTCGTTATTTTTTTTTTCTTTCTGTAGAGGGGAGATGTTGTGAATGTTCAAATTGATGATCCAGGTATATATATATAAAAAAAAAAATAAACAATTCAGTACAATATAAGTTTAACTAAATAGGATCGATATTATTTTATATATTTCATATATGAATGCAGTCACCATAGTAACATTATTACATACAGTTCAATGTTTTTTTTTTATGTTGAGTATATGTGTTTATAAATTAATTTAAAAAAAATATTATTATTAAAAAATATAGATATGTGTAAATTATTGATGTTTATCAATAATTTAAAAGGTTATTATATCAATTTTGTATTTTGGTTTGTAAAATAATAAAAAAATTGTAATCGAATTTGGATTTAATCTTCATGTATCTTTTTATCCGAACTTACCCCAAAACCGTGCGAAAAGAAACTATAAGAAAATTGATAGAATTGAGTTTTTAATTGAGTGATATTGTATGGTCGTCAAGATACGAAAAACGTCAGAAAGAGAACATATAAAAAAGACGCGACAGAATATAAGAGGACTCTTTATCATTTTGCAATAGTAAAGGATAGATCTATTTTCTGTGTCTTAACAAATAAATTTTTTCAATATTTTTTTTTTTGTGTGTAAAACCATAAAACATGGAAAAATAGTGGAATTATCTGCCCGTTCAATCATTTAGCGGGCAGTTGCGGAGAAGGTTTCCGGGGAAGCGACAGCAAAGTAAAAAAAAAGAAAACCTATGAAATAAAAAAAAAAAATGCTTTATATAAAAAAAAATGGATTGGCGTAAACATCGTCTCACGAGCAAAGGAACAAGACCTAACTGGATCAATTCACATCATAATAGGGATAATCAAAGTGCACTCACCTCTTCGGACGAAAAAAGAAAACTTTTAATGAAGTATTGTAAAGTTTACGATTATTATTTCTGACGGAGAAACTTCTCTTTACACTATAACTGAAGTCAATCGATAGACCAATAAATAGTGAACGAACAGACTTATGTATATATGGTATGATTTTTTTATATGAAATGTGTGTGTATTAATTTTTTTTTATATGTAATAAAATGGGATGATTTTTTTTTTAATTATCTCTAAAAGTAATATAATCTATTAAATGAAAATGATCGGAAAGACTCAAATATATTTATTTCATATTCATTTATCTGTAATTATTTTAATAAACAAATACATTTTGATACCCTCCTATTTCACATTTTGGTATCGGTTATATGTAATTTTTTTTAGTAAAATATCTAGGAGCCTTTCCCGTCATTTACTCATTCATATTTTTTTTTGTCGTTATCGTTATTGCAACACATATATAGAGATACACATAGCAATTTGATCATTTTAGTTAGTCAACCAATCTAAAATATAAAGTCATTTCGGATGTATTTTATTATTAATATTGCCAATTTTCTTTTCTATAATCTAATAAATTGAGTTAATTTAAATATCAAGACTAGTTTAATTATTTTGTTTTATTTGGATTGCGTAAGACGGCGTAGCTATTTAAGTAACAGGATTCAAACTCAGCTTGGTAAGCGAATTGGAATATAAGATAAGGTATGTTTTGCTTATTAGTATTTTATTTTGTTTCTATATGAATTTCATATTTATATTTGCATTCGAATATTATATATACATATTATCATTTATCTTAGTTAATATTACAAAGTCAATCATTTCATGTTTGTCTGATTCCGTCATAAAAATCTAAATAGATTATACTTTATCGTTTGGTTCAGAATAATTCGTCTTGGATATTTTTCTTAAACTCCTATAAAATGAAGAGAATAAACTTCATTGACCGATTTAATTGAATATTATTTTGATTTGTATAAATATCAAATATAATCATATGTTTTAATTGTTGCCAATCAATTTTTATTCAATTGTTTAAAATTTCAAACAAGTTGTATTAATACTCACAGGTGAATAAACATCCAATAGAAGCTCGATATGTCTTTTATGTAATGTGGTTGGACATTGTAAAGTTAGAGATGAGCTAATAGAGTGTTGATATTAAACTCCAGTGAAGTATTCTATTTTAAAACCTAAACGAAGCACTAATTAAGCATCATTTTATTGGAAGATATTTGTGAATTATTTATAAATTATTTTGTAGCTTCTTAGTAAACCATCGACGTCTATTAATTTGTTTAAACATTTAAGTGAGCGCATAAATTTTCAAAGTGTTTATAAAATTATAATAAAACCAGTTGATACCCACAGAAAATTATTAATTAGAGATTGAAGTAGAAAGAATTGTATATCGCTTATTGACACGAGTAGCGTTTATTAAAATAGATATATGTATATTCGGGTTCAAGTATTATTTTTGTTTTGATATTTAAATAATGTCTATATGTAAACAAATGTTTTGTAAAGTACTATTACGGATACTTAGAAGCTTATCCATAAGTTAAAAAGGCAGCCTCTTTAAATAATAAAGTAGATTTAAATTACTATAACAGTAACAGGCTAATAAAATATATATATTGGAATCTGTTTTAGTTATTAATTGGATTTGATTTTGATTAGATTGCCAATCTAGTAGTTAGCCTAATCCTATATTATTGTTTAGGGCAATAGTAGTTGGTTTCACTGCTCTTTGCAATTTATGTTGTAATTGTGACGGATTTGTTGATGTCTGGAGCAGATAGTCTCATTATTTCTTCATTTCACATATAACTTAAGTAAATTAAACTTTAAGAGAGATTATTTGTGCTTTGTGATGGTTTATTACATAACGGCGACCCGATTGAGCTAGACCAGATTAATTTAAATTAGATTTTTAGATTTTTTTATCAGATCAGATTGATCATCCTAACCATCACCTTCATCCATCAATTCAATCAGTTACAAATTGGCACCAACATTTTGGGCCTTCTTTCTTCAATTTAAATGGAATACAGCATTCAACAATTCCGACGGTTACAATATATATATATATATATATATATATATTAATTTCCAACCAGTAACCACCTAAACATTCACAGTAAATATAGCAACCAATATTTCTAACTGCATATATATATATATATATATATATATATATATATATATATATATATATATATATATATATATATATATATATATATATTAATATATAAGATACAAATTGTGCAACTTGCCTTTAAGCTTGTACTAAAATGTTTACTAGATGGAGCTTACCACTAGCTTCAAACAAACTTTAATTATAAGTGCCAACAGAGAAAGAATTCAAAATCTCAGTTGAAAAATCCTCATCTCCAGACCAATTGTTTTCAAGCTTAATGGCTAACCTCTAGAAAGTTAGTATTTCAGAAAATATACATTAATAAATTTCTCTCTCTCTCTCTCTCTCTCTCTCCTCTATATATATATATATATATATATATATATATATATATATATATATATATATATATATATATATATATCACATTTCTCTGACAATAGTTGTATTATTAAATATTATTTTATAAAAATTAAATTATATTCTTTGTTAGACTTTAAAATAAATGTCAGACAATATAAACAATATGGAAATGTAAAAAGTGCTTTCGGTAAATAAATAAAAATTGTTTAATTTTTGAAATAAAATTGCAAGCAGATATAATAACATATTGTGATCAACTTAAATATTTTAGATGCATAAAAAGTAACATGTAAATATAAACCTATATTTCTATCACATTAACATTTTGAACTTTTATAAAGTGATAATGATATGGTAAACCAGTGAGGGGGCACTTTAAAATATCATAATTCAGTTATATTTAAATAATGGTGTGCATATTAATATGTGTAAAGTGTTTTATGTTATTTATAAAAAAAATATTCTGTTCCTCATTGCATTAATGAAGAATTTTCAAAATGTATCAGCAATATATCAGTGTTAAAATTCTTGATTAAAAAAAAACATAGATCCGTGCAACTTTACAAACAATTCTTAACTATTCTTTCATTGATTTAATCTTCAGTAAATGTTCGAGGACATTATTTCTCATATCATTATCCATTACCATCTTTATGATTGATTAATTGTAGAACAGTGTGATCAAATATAATTTTGATTCACAAAATGGAATCTTCATGAATAGAATGTATACAAATAAAGCATTACTCTTGCATAAGCATAAAATTATGTAATCTCATAAAAAACATTAAAATGTTTGTAATGACATCATATCCAGTTCTATATCAGAAATAAAGCTGCCAATATTTATTGTAAAAAAAGTTGAAAATATTACCTAAAACAAAAAGCTAAATTTTAAATTTTAAAACAAAAATCATTCTTCAGATTAAAATTTAATAAAAATTTACATTAAAAAAAGACATTTTTTGCTTGCTAAAAAATTAGTTAATATTTAAAAAAAAAATGTTTATTTATTTTTTTACAGTTCAAGTTAATAGATAAAAGTATATTTTAAATAGTAATTATGAAACAAAAATTATTACTAATTTTAAAACACTAGAAGTCAAGATTGATATGTAACTCCTATATACTGATTTTTTTTAAAAAGAGAAGATATTTTGAACTTTGAAATAAAATTTTTGAAAAATAATTTCCAACAAAATATTAATTTATGTATGAGATAATTCATTTGAATGTGAATTAAACAAGGATACTTTATTTTGTTAAATAAAATAAAAGTAATATTAAATAACAGGAAAGTGAATAAAAAGTAACATGATGATATTGTTTCATATAACTGGAGAAAAAAAAGGCAAAACATGGCATAATTATCTTTTCTTTTAAATAAATGTTTAACATTATTTTTTTTAAAGTTAAAAAACTACATAAGTAAAAGTAAATATTAACTCTTTACTTGTTAATTCGTAACTACTACTACTACTACTACTACTACTACTACTACTACTACTACTACTACTACTACTACTACTACTACTACTTATTTTTCTTCTTCTACTTCTTCTTCTTCTTCTTCTTCTTCTTCTTCTTCTTCTTCTTCTTCTTATTATTATTATTATTATTATTATTATTATTATTATTATTATTATTATTATTATTATTATTATTATTATTATTATTATTATTATTATTATTATTATTATTATTATTATTATTATTATTATTATTATTATTATCATTATTATTATTATTATTATTATTATTATTATTTTATATTATTATTATTATTATATTTCAAAAGGCACTTTATTAACACAAGAAAAAAATTTACATTGAAGTTACATTTTGTAAATACTTTGTTTTTTTACATGGCAGTGTCTAGATTTTTAATACATTGTTTCATATAAAAGCATATATACATAAAAAAAACTGTCTCAATACTGAAAGATGTTACATTGATTACAATCATGTTTGCATGTTCATTTACATATTGATCAACTAGTTTCAATGACAAAAGTTTAATATATTGAACTATGTTTCTGGGCTCAAATCCTAGTCCAATTTTTTTTTGTTTTTTTATGATTTGATATTTTTGTTGTCCTATCAATTCATTGTTACCTGATTTAAATTCATATGATTGCTATAGATGTTTATCCAACAATTATCTATAGATTTAAAACACATGTTTATTTATTTGAACCACTTAATGTCTATAAAGCCTGTCTACTGTTTGAACTACCCATATTGTTGGGTAGGTTGCCATTTTTTTGCATAGTTAGCAGATGTATATATACATTTGTGGTATAGGAATTTATTTATTTTTTCTCATGAAGTGGATAAATACAAGTTTCCTTTCCTGGTTTTTTAACGATGGCCTGAAATCTTTTATTCCAGTCATCTTGATTTATTATTTCACTAGTATTGCTCAAAGTATATGTGTTTGTATTTACATCTTGATTGATTATTTGTAGTTGTTCTTGTGCATCCTCATAATCTAATTCAACTTCTTCATCAGAAGCATCATTGGATTGGCACACTTGTTTGTCATTGTGTGAGTTAAGAGTTTTGGTTTTGACTTTTTTGGAATATATATCTTTTTGGTGCACTTCTTGTTCTTCTTTTTGTGGCTGTGTCTTCTTGTATTGTTTGGGGCAAACTTGTTTGTATTCTTTGTGTCAAGTTGGTTAAGGATTCACTTTTTATTTTTATTATTTTTACTGTTTTGTTTTGAATATGTTTGATATTGTCATTATTAGGGTTTTTTTGTTTCCTTGTCTTCTTTATCAACATCAAGTTTATTAATAATTTGGTCTGGCTGATGACTTTTTATTTTTTTAATGTGTGAGTCTATAAGTTGCTATAATAAACATATATATAAAAGGAAAAAAGCACCAGTGTTTTTTCATGTGGAAAAACATGATCACCTAAAAATAAACTGTGATGAAAGAAAAAACATTGTAAACCACACTAATACAAACCACTGGGAAACAACAAAAAGCACAGAGAAGATAATGAAAGCCTCTCAACATGGCAAAACTTATAACCAGAAAACAACAAATCATCACACAAAAGGATATAGGCAAAGATATTACAATTATTATTATTATTATTATTATTATTATTATTATTATTATTATTATTATTATTATTATTATTATTATCATTATTATTATTATTATTATTATTATTATTATTATCATCATCATCATCATCATCATCATCATCATCATCATCATCATCATTATTATTATTATTATTATTATTATTATTATTATTATTATTATTATTATTATTATTATTATTATTATCATTATTATTATTATTATTATTATTATTATTATTATTATTATTATTATTATTATTATTATTATTATTCATAAGAAAAAAGCTTTTATGCTTATGACTACCTAGTTATGTCTATTCTATATCTATAAAGTGATAAATGAAATAGAAGTAATATCACATGATTTAGTTTCTAAAAATCCTGGATGTAAATTGTTAATAAGCAACTAAAATGGCTACTATTATAATAAAGAACAAACTGTTGTTGAAAATCAGGCAAAAAAGAGCATCTGCAGTAAAAAATACAGTATTATAAAAATCTATTAATAAATGCTTATTTAACAATAAATTTGCTCTGATGCAATTAATATATGGTTTAAAAAAATTGCCTTTTATGTAATGGTTACTAATTTATTTAATGGGGAAAAAAATAGAACATGAATTTCTCCTCATAGACAAAAATAATTTATTGTGAACATTTTTACAAACGTTTTTATAAGATTCTAATATATATGATTTCAAAATTGACTATAAATAAAATAAACTTTTAAGCAAGAAAATTTTTTTTTTAAAATATTTATTATTTATTTAACAATAAATTTGCTCAAGATAAATTAATATAATGAAAATACGTAGTATGTGTGACTGTTAAATATATGCTAAATAAATAAAAAAAGAATAAAATCATAATCAGTGTTTTTCTTTTTTCTTTTTTTTTTTTTTTTGGTCTTTAAAAAACAAAAATAATAAAACTTACTCAGTCTGGAGCTCTCTATTGTATATATATATATATATATATATATATAATACAATACCCATTATAATATATATATATATATATGTTAAAACGAAGATTTGCACGGGTTAAATATATAAAATACATATTTTACGGGTTCATCCATGTTAAAAACTTTTAATATTACAATACTGACGTTTCGACTTGGTCACACAAGCCATCCACAGAGTTATAAAAGGTAGAAAGACGGCTATAAAGGCGCTACAATCACTGATTTGAATAAAATGTTAAAATTCCACCAATAGCAAAAAATGTTAAATTTAGGAATGTTTTTTTTAAAAAAATCTTTCCAAATAGGAGGAAGTTTGCATGTATCATCTCGCTTATTGATACAATCTGGCCTTTTAAGTATCTCAATGGCTTCTCTAATTTTGCATTGGTAGAGATTATCACATCTGGATATGATCCTGGTACTAGGAAAATCAATTTTATGACCTAAATCTATAGTATGGAGTGAGAGTGCTGATGATGATGAGTGTTGTTTAACTGCATTAGCATGCTCATCTCTCCTAACACTCATGCGACGATTACTCATACCTATGTAAGAAGTTTTACAATTGTTACATGAGATTTGATAGACACCATGAGATTCAAGAGGGATTGAGTCCTTAGGCTTGGTTATTATATTACTGATCTTTTGATGAGCAGAAAATGCTGTATCTATATTATAGTGTTTTAATATATGTCCTATACTGTCTGTAGTTCCTTTTACATATGGAACACAAATCCTAATAGTTGATTTATCATTTTTTTGTTTCCTATTTTGTCTATTTTGGGCTTGAAATAAGGCTTTTTTTATAAATTTGTAATTATAACTATTTGCTAATAAAACACTATTAATATGATTTACTTCTTCTTACAGATGTGTCTCACCTGAAAGGTTAATTGCTCTATTTAAAAGAGTTTTGGCTACAGAAACTATCTGAGTTGGGTGATGATGAGAATGGAAATGCAAATATCTGTCTGTGTGTGTATCATTTCTGTAAATAGAAAAAGATAAACTATTTGGTGTTCTGGTGACTAGAATCCACAAAATATGTATGTATATATATATATAAGAAAAAAATTAATGGTAAATATAATATTATAGTCCAAATTCTTTTGTAGCACTTTCGATTACATGGTAACCCTCTTCAGGTTTAATTGAATTTCAAATTTTTAAACTTAATATTACATATATTTCCATAAGCTGTGTCTGGCTGTATTTGCAATTTGCCTATTAATAACATTGTTCTTATATTTATCAATTAATATTGCCTCTTTAATATTCCTCTTTTTAAGATTTCTTTCTTCCATTAATATTTTTATTTCATTACTATTAAATGTAAACTTATAATTATAAGTTTTTTCATGGTTAAAGAATACTGAACCTGTATTAATTTGACTATTTACGTTATTTTTAGTTTAATTACATAATAGTTGATGCTCCTTTAATCTTTTTTTCACAGAACATCTCAATTTAATACAACTTCAGTATTCTTTGACCATAAAAAACTTTTAATTATAAGTTTACATTTAATAATAATGAAATAAAAATATTAATGGAAGAAAGAAATCATAAAAAAAGGAAAATTAAAGAGGCAATATTAATTGGCAAATATAAGAACGATGAAATTAATAGGCAAATTGCAAATACAGCCATACACAGCTTATGGAAATATATGTAACATTAAGTTTAAAAATTTGAAATTCAGTTAAAGCTGACAAGGATTACCACATAATCGAAAGCCCTACAAAAGAATTTGGACTATAATATTACATTTACCATTAATTTTATCTTATATATATATATATATATATATATATATATATATATATATATATATATATATATATATATATATATATATATATATATATATATATATATATACAGTGTATCAATATATTCAGTTTATATAAAAAATATGGTGTTTATCTGAAAATATTCATATTACTTGTTTAGTCATTCTAATTTCAAATAAAAAAGAAAGAAAGAAAAACAGTGAGAAAAAAATATTCTAAAAGTATTCACATGTAGAACATGAAGGTCATTTTTTTCTATTTATTTGATATTTTAGCTATTTGCTTTTTAATTTCTAAATAGTAAAAAACTTTTGAAATGTTTCAACACTGTGTCTAAATAGTGCTCTGCAATGTATTACATTGTCTGCCATATCTTCCCAGTGAAAACAATTGATCTTGCATTTCTTTACAAAATCCTTGATATGATCCTTATAATAAATCCTACATATTATATACAATAAAATATCTTTATATAAGAACAAAATAATATATGATGATAGCTGTAATATAATCATATAATCATAACATAAAAAAGCTATTTTCAACAATTTTTATTTTTTTCCCTTTTCAATATGTCTTGGTTAACTACAAAAAACAATGTAAATTGCATACATAGCAACATCTACTGGCTCTATATAAAATTCACACAAGCCTATAATTATGTTTTAGTATCTTTATAATAACAAACATTATATAACTTCCCATTCGTTTTTCATTATCCAATTATTAGTTAAATTAATTGACATTTTATAAGTGTTTTCATACAATTATTTCTGTTATAATGAATGTAATTAGTTTCATATATCTTCCTTTTATTAATTTTTTTAATATAATTTAATGGGCTTACATTCTTAACACAATCTATTCTATGTTCATAATTTAAGTAATGAACATGTAATGCAGATCTGTCATTTCTCCTATTAATAGCATTATTATGTTCTTTAGTCCTTTCTTATAATTGTTTCACTATACGTCCATAATAAGCCATACTGCAAATTCCACAGGTAATTTTATATACTATACATTTTTATATTTTATTTATAATTCCCTACTAATATATCAAGATTTTTACTATTTGAGCATTCTATTTTAATATTTTATCTATATAATTTTTATTTTTTAAAAATGTATGATAAATTTTAGAAACATATGAAAGTTTTACCTATTTTATATTGTCTGATTCACTATTATTACCTAAATTATGTGGTTTATAATTAAATAATATATTTCTAATACTTCTAAGGTTATATCCATAACTAGTATACAATTTTATAAATTGCTCTGTTTGTAAAGTAGCTATCTTTCTATCTGGGTTATATTTGTCATTTTTAGTTTTAAAATTTTTAATAACTGCCATTTTTTGTATCCATGCCTGTCGCAAATCTATAGAAATATTTTTTTTCTCAATTTATCTTCTTTAATGAAATGTTTTAATATAATCATGTTATTATCATCTATCTTTATCTCTATATCTAAATACTTTTATTTCAACTTCAATTTCTATAATTGTAAATTTTATATTATCCATATTATTATTAAGTTCATTATAAGTATTCCTTATAACTCTTTTATTCTCAATTATTAATATATCATCAACATACCTAAAGTAATTTATTATATCTTGATTTTCTATTCTATTATTAACAATTTTCATTTCCATTTTTTTGACAAATATTTATGACATTAATCCACTAATTACACACCTTATGTATACTTCATATTCATTATTATAATTAAAATATAAACTATTATATATTACAATTAAATATTCTTCTATAATATTAATTACCTCTGTATCATTAATATGTATAAATATTTTTTGTATTAATATTTTTATATTTTTTATTCTTGGAATGCTAGAATACATCTTCTCAATGTCCATTACAAATATGATTTGTTTCTATTCAATTTTGTCACATTTAATTTATTTATAATAGCCTCTGTATTTTTAATTCAAAACTCCCCATAACCAATAATGTTTACTATCCACTTATTTAAATTTTTACAAAACCTCTGCAGAACAAAATCAGTAAAATTAAACAGTAATATCAATGGATTATTTTGTTTATAATATAGATAGACTCTACTTCTCCCATAAAATCAATTCTGCACTTCATTATAAAATATCCTTTTAGAATATTCTGCATGGCTCTTCATTTTATACCAATACAATAAAGGTGTAATTTTACAATAGTATATTCTATAGTATCACATCCAGAAAAATAAAAATTGTTTTGTGATCTTGACATTGTATTTTTAAAATTTTATAAAGCTTCGTTAAATGGAACGTTTTTATGTTTTTATATTGCACCAATAGGATGTCAAAGACTCACTTGCATATAATAAATTAGTCAAAATAAAAGTTCTATATACAGTCAGTCTCAGTAGTTATTTTTCTTTTTTTTTAAATATAATAAAAGCAGTGACAGCATATTGAAATCTGTGTTATAATATATATATATATATATATATAACACATTTCTACTTTAGCTGATATTTATCTAAGGTAAAGGGTGTTGAGAGTTTTTTTTTTATTATTGATTGATAAAAAACTTGAGTTTGAAGATTAATTAACAAACTAAAGACTTTATATATTTTATTAAAAGCAGTAAGAACATTTTGTAAATTATCTTTTGAACTAACAAAATTAACTCAACCATTAACCTACCATAATTCCATAATCCAAAAAGAAATGTTGGTTTTTAATCAACTAAAATTACAATTAATTCCACCATCAAACTGGTATCATATCTTGATCTCTGCTTGATTATCTATAATAAATCCCAAAGACAACTATCATAAAAAGTCAAACCAATGTTGCAGTACATATAAATCTTTGTTTAATACCAGTTGCATTTCAAATGCCCCAGATTTTCTATTTGTACTAACAACACTTTCTGCCATACTTTGATACAGAAGCTGTTTAGCATAAATAAATTTTAGTGGGCAACTAATTTCAAAAAATATCATAGAACTGTTTTATTAGCTGAATCAAATGCTTTGATGAAATCAATAAAAACAAAATCACTCACTTTTGCCTGAAAACCTTTTTGCATTTGTTTGCCAACAAAAAAACATGTTTATAGTACTTCTTGATTCTCTAAAACTACACTGTTTTTTTAGTAACCATTAATCTATGAATACAACCTACTAAACAAAATTCTTAAATGTATCTTTGTGGCAGTGGATAATAATAATCATATTGCAAGATAATTACTGCAGTTTTTTTCAAAAAATTAAAGCTGTAAAAGCATTCTTAAGATTAGTTGGCACAACATATGGTGCAATATATTTTTGAAAATTTCAAATATTTCTGAAACTGATTTATCATCATCATGTTTTAAAATTTCTCCAGATAAATACCTGGAGAAGTTTTAGAATAGTTTTGATTTCATTAGGATGTATCATTTTCAATTGTTATTGATTCTCTGGTATTTGTTTTCTCTTTTTCACATAAACTCAGTACACTTTTTTATTTTGTTTATCAATTCTCACATGTGATATCTTTCTAGGTATTTTACAATCTTTTTGAAATCCAGTTTATCATTTTAACTATTCATCTAGCAATATATCCAGCTTCACTTCAGGCTCTTAACTTTTTAATGACATCAATTACATGCATTTTTTCTTTTACTTATGTATTTCATTTTCTATTCTTTTTGTTATTCCTAACATACTTTATTGAGTAGTCAGAGGTCTCTGTATTGCTTTTGTTAAGTATCCATATCTGTCATGATCCATAAATAAGAAAAAGTACAACACTTTAGTAAAAACCTTCCTTTTTAAACACATAGATATATTTTCTTTCAATATTAAAACATTTCTAACCAAAGCACATCAAGTCTAATTTTATGATTAATTTTATTCATTACAGTTTCATCTGTATTAGTCTATTTAAGTATTTATATTTAGTTTTAATTTTTCACTTTAATCTAATACCTCTTGCATCATTTGCTAAAGCACAAGCATTATTTGCAAAATCAAATGCATCATTTATAAACTTAAATAAGTTAAATAATCACCATTTCCTTCTACATTTTAGTTTCCCATTTTAATCCACAAAATAATTCTTGCATAAAAAGTTTTGGAGATGTTGAATCACCATCCTGCCATGCAATCTTATCACTTTTAATCTTTTCAGTATAACTAGGCAATGTAATAATTGCTTCTGCATTTTGATAAATATTCTTCAAATTATAACTACCCTGTGTTTTAACAACTAAGGAGAGCTTTAGAATAAGATGCCATTTTATAGTGTACAAAACTAAACATCGTGACAATTCTTATTCACTGGTTGTTTTAAAAACACTTTTAATTTCTTCTTATTCATGTGGTTAATTAAAATCTAATGTCCACTGTAGAATATATTTGATTTTGTATAGAGGTGATATTTGACTGATAGGTTTGTAATTTCTAATATCCTTTTCATCATCTTTTTTCAAATATTAGTATTAATATTGCATTTTTCCAATCATATGGTATATCTTTATCATTTAAACATTTTGGTATATAACTTTGCTAACAAATTTTTACTATTACTTTCAGTGTATAATACAAAAGTCTAGCATTACCACAATACATATATTACACTATTTTCTTTCCAGTTTTTTTACAATGATTTTTAAGGCTTCATTTCTGTCATATAATTTCTTCTTTTTTCATCGCTACATTTATTATGCAGTTTTATATTTAAGTTAAATGTCAAATATTTCCCGTTAATGGAATCACTAAAATTAAGAACATTATCGGAAATCCTGTCATGAGTCGTCTTTTTAATAAACTCATTATAAAATTTACTCATATTTATATATACTACTTAAGATAATTCCATCCTTTAGTAATATGATTGTGATAAACATTTAAATTAGCAATTTCAGAGTTTTATATCTATTGAAATTTAAACATATACCACATTTTTCTAAAAAAAAACAAAAAAAAAAAAAACCATTTTTTTGTGAATATAACTGGAGTATTTATTTTTTATGTAATTATATTTTTATTCCTGGATTGTACTATGATCTGTTCAATAATCCACACTTCTATGTGGCATATAATATTCATTTCTTGTATATTCTAACTCCTAACTATAATATAGTTTATAAAATGGTATTGTTTGCACATGAAGGCATCCATGTTCTTTTACAAAAAAATTTCTGCTGAAATATACATATAACCCTCTAATAGGTTTTAAAATAAGTTCATTGGTAGACCAGTTAAATTTATATTTAAAGATATTCAATAACATAGACATTGTATCTTTCTTCATAGAATAATTTTATATTTTAGCAAATTTTGAGGTCTGTGTATGGATTACTATTTGTTTATAATAGATATGGTTAAAATATGCAAAATATTACTAGAGAATATTTGTTTTAAATAATTATTTTTTTTGTATTTATTTTGTTTTAACCAATGAAATTTTTACATATCATTATTATTATTTTGAGTAATATTTATGGGACACATATTATCAATTGAAGTGTGAGAGGGATATGGTGATTTGGGAAAATAATGCCAATACAAGATTAACTCCCTTAAAAAATATGTTATAGAATAGTGATGACAAACCTATGGCATGGTATCAAAGATGGCACATTTAATTGTTTTTACTGGAAGTGAATTATTTATATATCATAATTTTCTATTCTTTAAATTATTCAATATTTTGGTGCTAAAATCTGTACTATTAAAAATTTACTGTAAACTAAAGGTAAAATAAATAAATATAATATTATATTAGAATTTAATTTACAACTGAACTCTAATTAGAAGCAATGAATTACAAAATTTGGAAAAAATATATACATTTGTAAGTGGGAATGATATTTTAAATCGAATAAAGTGGTGCCCATATACTGTGGTATCATATTCTATTTACCTGCCAAATGATTACAATAAAACTAGAAAGTAAACTCAGTAAAATATTTTATAACTCTTTGAAGTAAATTTTTGCAATTCTAAAGTAAAAGTGGTAAAATATTTTTCTGATCTAATCTTTTTTGATCTCAACATGTTGTCACCATTCATTTTTTTAAGATAATCAAAATAGCGAACAAAAAAATGAAATCCATAATCAATGCCATCAAACAACGTTTTTTTTATTTGATGTTTTGCTATAAAAGTGAAATGTAGGAATAATATTATATTTTAACATATAATAGATCTTTGATTTATAAAATTATTAAAGCTAATTTAAATTTCCTTTTAAAATAAATTCGTTACCAACATATTAATATGACTAGCGAAAATAAAAACTGTTAAGAAGTACAGAATTTTAAATTGGTGGACTGGTTAGTATGAAATGATTTTAAAAGACACCAAAGAAGTATGTGTTTTATATTATTGAAAACATCATCAGTTGGTATTATGAGACCAATCATAAATCCCTCTGAGAAAAAAGTAGAGATAAACAAAAATAATATATTGCCCAAGCATTTAAAAATATAAATATTCAATCAACACATATAATAAAATTTATTGAAAATCATTCAGATATAACTCCTGCTAGTGTTTTTTTTTTTTTTTCAAATGTAATGGCCGAACATGGAAAAACTTTTAATTATGGAGAATGTATGAAAGAAACTTGGGTAAAATGTGTTTCAGTTCTTTTTGAAGATTTGAAATCAAAGCAAAAATTATTCAGAGAATAAATGATTCACCATTGATTAGAAATACAGTTAAAGAAAGAATTATGCAAATGACTAACATCTTAATTTACTAACAAAAAAACAGATATAAAATCTTCTAGTTTAATTTATCTCTGCCTTGATGAAAGTACAGCTCTTTTGGTTATTTTTATTCACTATTGTGTTGGGAATAATATCAAACAAGAAATTACCAGTTTAACCTTCTTATTAATAACAACAAAGGGAATAGATATTTGCATCGAAGTTTCAAATGTACACCCTGAAAAAAAAGTAGATGTGGCCAAAATTGTATTAGTGACCACAGATGGTGTTCAAAGTATGACTGGAAAAGAAAATGGTTTTCTCAAAATATTTACCAATTATATTGGAAAATCAATTTTAGATTTTCATTCAATTATACATCATCAGGTTATATGCATGAAGACTAGTTTTAGGGCATATGATTATGTTATGAGTTGTGACTAAGTTAATCAATTTTATATGTATACAAAGTTCTAAATAAACTAAAATATTTAAATTTATTGAGTAAGATGAACTCAGTATATAATGGTTTACTTATATACAGCAATCTCCGACGACTGTTAAGTCGAGGAAATCATTGAAAAATATAATGAATTATGGATGAAGAATGGCTTTCAAAATTAATGTTTTTTTAGTGATAGCTATTCACACTTAAATGAATCAAATGTGAAACAAAGATTATAATAAGACGATTATTGTCATGTCTGATTTCATCAAAGCATTTGAAGTTAAATTACAAATTTTTAACCGTGATGTTATTTCTTATACCTTCAAATATTTTCCAAATATAAAAAAGTTCTTGACTGATTTACAATCTTATGAGAAGCCAGATCAAGTAAACGTGACACAACAGTTTTGTGCTGTTATTCAACTTATTTAGAAATTTTGTTTAATTATTATTGTTACGATTATTATTTTGTTTTATAAACTTTTAAAAAACTGCAATAATTAAGATGTTTATAATTTGATTTAATACACTATATGGCATCTAATCAATCAAAAACAAATTTGGGGGCGGGGGGAGTTTTGACTTGAACACCACCACTTCAAATGACAACAGTGTAAAACACGATAGAGTTTAAAATTTATTCTTAGTATTTTAATCTTTTGTTCCCAAGATATTCCTACTATGTTCTTCCACATTGAAGTTGATTCGCTTCAAAGTAATTTAAAATGTTAAGTAATAAATTTTATTTAAATAAATTAGACAATAGTCACCTATATGAAAAGCGTTTAAATACAAGATCAGTTTACAAATAAAGTTTATTACTTTAAAGTTTCAAACGGACAAAAAGAGAAAAATGAAAATAGTTATCAAATAAAATTTGTTTTAGTTATCAGCAAAACAATAAAAAAAGAAATTTATAAAAAATAAATGCTGATCAATTAAAATCAATTAAACGCGTTTCTTCTTTTTTTTTTAAACTTTGGTTGCTCAATTTTTAAAATATTTATTGTAAATCATAAAAGCTTCATAAATATCATCTGCTAATTTGAAATTTTTTGCGCGATGTAGAGGAAAAAGAAATAAAGTCGTTATTATAACACTTATAAATTATAAAATGGTTTTAAAAGCTGAAATATTTTACAATGTACAAAACTAATTATTATACTATTAACAGTCATATTAGAAAGGAAATTATTAGAAATATTAAAAACCCATATCAATGAATTATATAAACTGTATATTAAAACATTAATTATTATCATATCATTTATAAAATATTATAAATGTGATCTAAATAATGAATTTGAAAAAGTTGTATTTATATTTTATTTTGCGATGCAAATGCGACTAACAGTTGTCTTTACATTATCGGCTTTAAAAAAGTGTTATTTGATTTACTACATTGAACACGTTTATCCGGTTGTTTTCAAACCTTCTATGTGTGCGATCCTCTTTTTTCGGGAAATAATGATACACACCCCTTCTCATTTTTAGAGCATTCTAATTCTATAAATACTGTCATATTTACAATTATATTTCAAGTTTATTTTATAATCATGCTTTGTTATTATTTTGTGGTATAAAGGTGTAAAAAAATGTAGACCTCTCATATTTGCTTTAGCTTGTCTAAATACATAAACAAATGTTATTTCTGAACTCTTATATTTAATGATGATAGTGAATATTTTGCTTAATTAATTACTTGTGAGCTATTTATTACTGATTAATGTCACTGAGTACACATAATATTTTTAAAATAATGTTTTTTTTTCCCATGATACCATGATGCAAAAGAGTTAAGTCATAATAATTTAGACCTAATAAATATATTTGTTGTTAAAGCAAAATTATCAAAATCAACAATATAATACAAATGTATAGTTGCTACCAGATAGATGATATACTCATAGTAAATAATTTTATTATTGTCTTGCAACCGATTGATTCTGTTTTAACATCTGTTTACCTTCACATTTGACTACTGATATAATACAAAAACACAATAATTAATAATAGCAATAAAACATATGTATCATAAGTCAATTATGTGCTTTGTTAGCATTTTGGTAGATGTTAGTGATAATTTAAAATTAGAAATCAATTTCATATAATTTATAAGCCTGATATCATCATCATTATCATTATCAACCATTATCAATCCCCTGCAGGATGAAGGTCTCTCTAAGTTTAATCCATCTTCTCCGATCTTTAGCTTATCTTCTCCGCATCACCCCTGCACACTCTCTTATTTCATCCATCCATCTCACATGTGGTTCTTTCTGGGTCTTTTACAATCTCTTGGAATCCAGTTTAAAATTTCAATTGTCCATCTATTATCATCTCTTCTAACAATATGACCAGCCCAACTCCAATCTTTTATTTTTTTCAATGAGGTCAGTAACACCTGTTTGTTCCCTTACCCATACATTGCATTTTCGATCCCTTCTTGTTACTCCCAACATGCACCTCTCCATACTTCTTTGAGTGGTCTGAAGTCTCTGTATTGATATTCTATTAAGTGTCCAAGTCTCAAATCCATAAGTAAGAACTGGTAAAACACATTTGTTAAAAACCTTCCTTTTCAAACACATAGGCATATTTCCTTTTAGTATCAAGTTATTTCTACCAAAAGCACTCCAACCAAGTTTAATTCTATGATTAATTTCCTCCATTATGTTTCCATCTGTATTAATAATCTGACCAAGGTATTTGTAACTGTTAACTTCTTCTAATTCATCATAATCAATATTTATTTTCATATTTTGAGCAAATCGATTAAACATTACTTTAGTCTTTTTAACATTTATCTTTAGTCCTACTTTCCTACTTTCACCTGATAATTCCTGCAACATTTCCTGCAGATCTGAAGCATTGTTTGCAAAAACAACTACATCATCTGCGAAATCTAAATAACTTAAATAATCGCCATTTACTTTCACTCCTTTAGTTTCCCATTTTAATCCACAAAATACTTCATGCAGCACTGCTGTAAAAAGTTTTGGAGATATGGAGTCACCTTGTCTTACACCTTTCTCAATGTTGACTTTCTCAGTGTCATTATGTAATTTAATTGTTGCTGTTGCATTTTTATAAATATTCTTTAAAATATAAGTATATCCTGAATCTATACCTTGATGATCTAATTCTTTAATCACTGAAGAAATGTTTATAGAATCAAATGCCTTTTCATAATCTACAAATCCTAAGCATAATGGCAACTCATATTCATTTGTACTTTCTATAACTTCTCTCAATACCTGGATATGATCTACGGTACTAAAACCACTTTTAAATCCAGCTTGTTCTCTTGGTTGGTGGAAATCCAATGTTCTCTGTAGACGAGTAGTAATTATCTTGGTAAAAATTTTATATAAAACTGATAAAAGGCTGATAGGTCTGTAATTTCTAATATCTTCATTATCACCTTTTTTAAATATTAATATTATTACTGCATTCTTCCAATCATCCAGTACATCTTTATCATTTAGACATTTGGTTTATAACTTTGCTAAAAAAATTTCTATTTCTTCACCTGCTTCTTTTAATATATCAATTATAATTCCATCATTATTTGGAGCCTTTCCTTTCTTCATACATTTAATTGCATGTCTCACTTCTTCATTTAAAATTCTGGGCAATTTGGAAGATGTAATAGATATAGGAGGTACTTGTTCTTTATTACTATATAATTCTTGTTAAAAATCTTCTACCAATTTCATGATGTCATTTCTCCTTTTAGTAATAATTTCATCTTTTTTCTTATTGCAGATATAAATTTCCTACCAATACCAAAATGTTATTTTACATTCTTAAGACTTTTATTTTCTTCTACAGCTTTCCTTGCTAGTTCACAGTTATACTTTCTTATATCATTTTCAACTCTTTTCTGCACCATTTTACAAAATTCGAGATATTCAATTTTTTTTAATGCATCATTTTTGTATATCTTCATATTCCTTCTTTTCTTCATAAATTCTCTAGTCTCAGTAGAAATTTTATTGGTCAGTTGCTGTTACTTTCTACCAGCTATCTTTGTTGCAGGTTTCAAAAGTGTATCAGTTATTTTCATATTAATTTCATTCAAATCTGAATCATGTTCAAAATCTACTAATACTTGAAACCGATTTGTAAGTTCTAATTTAAATTCATTAGAATGTTTCTGAAGATTAGGAATATCAACTGTAAATATTGTTTTTCTTAATAATTTTTGTCTCTCTAGTTTTACATTAACACGTATCTCACACCTTACTAATCGATGATCACTTCCTGTGTTAAATTTATTAAGAACATTACAATCTTGAAATATGTATTTCCTGTTAGTCAAAATATAATCCAATTCTGCTGTACCTTCATTTGGATGCTACCATGTCCATTTCCTATTAACATTTTTCTCAAAAAAAAATCATAATATAAAGCTTTTTTTTTCTGTAAACTCCACAAGTCTATGTCCTCTCTCATTTCTATTACCATAACCAAAATTACCCACAGCATTTTCATCTTTCATTTTTTTTACCAATTTTAGCATTAAAGTCTCCCATAACAATTTTAAAATGGTGTTTACTCTGATCAAAAGCCTTTTGTACATCCATATAAAAATCTTCTACTACTTCATCACTATGAGAACTTGTTGGGGCATAAACCTGAATTATCCGCATTTGGTATTTGCTATTAAGTTGTATAACTAGTCTTGCCACTCTGTCCAATACACCATCAATCTCCACAATATTGTTCTTCCACTTTTTATTTATAATGAATCCTACTCCACTTGTATTTCCAATATTTGTGCCTTTATAATAGAGTATATGTCCACTTTTTAAATCAATTGTCTCTTCACTTTTTCTTCTAACTTCACAAAGTCCAATAATGTCCCATTTAATATAAGAGAGTTCTTCTTCTAATTCTTACAATCTTCCTTCACTTGAAAGTGATCTGCAGTTGTAGGTACCTAAATAAAAAGTCGTCATCAAATGGCAGCCTGGGTCCGCAATCAGGGGATTCTTAGCACCCTCTGCCTTCAGCCACCAACTGCTGCCTTGGTTGGTGACTTTACAGCCTCCTGGGAATAAGGGCCATGCTTTATTTTTGTCTGTCATAATTGTATATATGTATCAGGAAAATATTTATCATTTACACAAACATTCATTCTGCCTTATCAGGCACTGAGAAGAAAGTCCATGGTGTTTCTTGATCTTAAACTCAGAGGTAAAAAGCCAATAAACTCACCACACTGGCTAATGTGTGTTGGTGAGCAGCCCATCCATGTTTGTATACTATATGAATAATCACATAGTAATAACAGCTGCAACGACAAGAACGTATGGAGTGGACATTAGGAATTTTCCCTGCTCGGTTCCTTTAAGGCCTCCAAGAGGAATCAAAGGGTCTCCTTTCAGTTAATAGCAAAACTCCTTTCTGCAGCCAAGCCTGATATATAGAATTTAAAATTGACAGAATGTAAAGGTCACATGATCACCATTTCTTATGCTTGCTCATAACTGTTACTGAAACAGAAAAACTTTTTCATACAATAGTACCACTCAGTGCAAGCCAGAGTAATCATTGGATGCCAGAAGGCTTGTGCATAAAATCCCCATCTAGTGCCTACTCATCCAATACCCCCAGACTAGTTTCTAGCTTGTGGCTTTCATCAGTGAAAAGCCTTGGATCTGACAGCACTGATAAAAATGAAAAGCTAGAAATAAGGCTTGGAGATATTGGATGAGTAGGAACTAGATAGGAATTTTTTGCACAAGCCTTCTGGCATCCATTGATTATTCTGGCTTGTACTGAGTGGCACTATTGTAAGGAGAGTTTTTTCTGCTTTAATAACAGTTATGAGCAAGTATAAAAAATGGTGATCATGTGATGTTTAGTGATATAATAACAATTCTGCCTAATAGAATAGTGGTAGCTATGGTTATTAAAGAACCAAAAACACCAAAATGTATGGGTACTGAACTGAGTTTAGATCTACATAACTATATAAGCTAATGACCTTGAATTTAGAATATTCTTGTGTTTTCAATTTTATTCTCATAGTTTTGTAGTTATGTAGAAATAAAAGATTGCTTCTGGACTGTTGTATTAGATTGTAAGATCTAGGTTCTATGCTCTCAGATCCAAGCTCTTCACTGACAAAACCACAAGCTAAAAACTAGTCTGGGGATATTGGATGAGTATGCACTACATAGTAATTTTATGCTCAAACCTTCTGGAATCCATTAATTACTCTGTCTTGCACTAAGTGGCAATACATATAGAGAGTTTTGCCTGTTTTAATAGAATGTAAAGGGTGTGAGATTTTATTTATTTCCATGCCTATTAATAATAATTTACATTGAAATATTAATGAATGATATTATTTCATTATTAATTAAGTGTCTTGTGAGTTTCTCCTTATGTATAATAAAGACATGATTTTATATTAATTTAGGTTTATGTATAGACTGATTACATAGCCTTGCTTTGAGGAAAAACAAACCAGTGTATGCTTTCCATAATAAATGATGATTATGTAGTTGTACTATAAGCATCTTCAATAAATAGATCTCTAATATTATTATATTGTTGTTGAATATAAATATAGACAGATAAGTATTAAAATGAAATAATTTACAGTCAGATATTCTTTACTTTGAGAATGATTGCTGAGTAGTGATCAGTATAAAATATTTTAAATTTATTTATTGTTTATGATCAGTACATTGTTATTATTTTCATTTGAAATTTTATTAGTAGTCTGTTGTGCTCAAAAATGAACACAAATTGATTTGAGAAGTGCTGGATTAAATACAAAATTAATTATTTTTTTAATATTTACTGCAATTCCTGTTTCCATCTTCATATTTCATCAATTATCTCATCTTCTTGTGTAACAGCCATGACGTGTTTGAAATTGTTGATTGATATTGATATTGGAATTGTCTAAGTGTTGAGTGGTTTTAATAATAATAATAATAATAATAATAATAATAATATATATATAATATATATATATATATAATAATAATATATATATATATATATATATATATTCATTGAAGGATGAAGGTCTCTCCAAGTTCAAGTTCAATCCATCTCCTATTTTTAACTTCTCTTCTCCACATCACCCCTGCACATTTTCTTATTTGAACCATCCATATCACATGTGGTCTCTTTCTGAGTCTTTTACAATCTCTTGGAATTCAGTTCAAAATTTCAATTGTCCATCTATTATCAAATTACAGTTTTTGGATGTAGCATGTGCCATCTCTTTGTCAATTTTGGTCACAATTTCTTTATTTTAGGCTTATTTTATAGGAAATTCAAAATTTAAAATTGTAGTTCTCAAAACATCTGCAAATAGCATTATATTTAAAAAAAAATCAATTTTCTTTGCTACTAGATTTAGTATCTTTAATCTTATTGGATGCCTTTCAAATCTGAAAATTGTCTTGTAGGCGTTTCTAAATGACTAATTCAGAAACTAAACAAAGATGTTCTACATGTTCATAATTGGTTTTGATGTAAATAATTATATTTATTGTAATTTTTTACATTCCTAAATAAGATTTTACATTACTTTATCAAAATATAAAGTTTGATTCAAAAATGTTTAAATATTATAAGAAAAATATGTTTCAAGAAATAGATCAGTAATAAAAAACAATTATCACTTCTGATCATATTAAATAATCTTAAGATTATTTACAAGATGGTGTGTAGTAATTAAATGCATGAAATTTAATTAATTTATCAAGTAATTGATAACATTTAATTGTCAATTACATTTATATATTAATTAGAAACTTTTCATTTATTTTTCAGTCCTCTTTGAGAATCTTTGACATTCAGGTAAAAACTGTGAAGCATAAATTTCTATGATTTGATTTTATATGAGATAGTGTTGTATCTAATAACTACTGCAATTTCACATTTTGAATGTGGCTTTTTGGAAAATGTAAAAATTATAATATTTGACAAAATAAATAATATATTTTATTGCATACATTAATAAAAATACAAATTTTAAATTCCAATAAGATTTCAGAAAAAATAAATATAAATTGACTCTTTTTCTTCAGTTAAAGCTTATAGATCTTCTAACGTTTTTTCACATATATACCTAATCTAACTATTTGAAATTTCATTATTAAAACAGTTTTTTATATCTATATTATTTTTGTGGAAGAATATATACATATTATCAACATTAAATATGTTTATAATTAAAAAAAATGGATTAGGTTTTTTCATCTTTAAAAAGACTGAAATCTAGAGACTTAAAAAAACTCCCAACAAATAAGTATATAATGTTTAACAGTATTGTGAAGATTTGTAGAATATCAGTATTTTAATTTTTTTAATTAATTGCTCTTTTCTCATTATCAAAATCTTGAACAATAATATGAGAAAAAAATTATAAAATTGTAAATTGTTTCTGACAGATTTTTGGCTAAACTAACATGTAAAAGATTTGCTAGAAAGAGGATAAAGAAAAAAAAAGTTATTCTATTATAAAATAATGTGTGACTCATTTATATTTAAAGTTTTTATTTTTTTTTTAATTTCAATAATTTCTTTCATATTACTGAATTATACTTTTTTTTTTTTTAAATTAACCTATTTCTTAAAAAAATGATTTGAAGGTGAATGTAGATGGACCTTTTGACAGAGAGATGTTGTAAATTAATAAGTGTTTTTTTGCCATTATTTCCAGTTTAATTAATACCAGTAATATTTCATTTTCCAATTTTATTAGCTTACTTCGTATTTCAGTAGAATATTTACAACTATTACAATAGATTGAGTTGCATTCAAGTTTTTTAGTGTTTAATATTTTAGAAATTATCTTCCTTTGAAAATATTGGCTAAAATGTCAAGTAATAAACGTTTATTTTAAAAAAAAAGTTACTCATAGTTTGCAAAATTATTTGAAAGCATGGTTGACAAATAACTCCTAGGAAAAAATTACTATAAACCCATAATCATACAGGCTTCTGTGTAGGTAAATTGCATATAATTATTAAAAGAAATAAAATTCAAAACAATAAATAATCCCAATTTAACATAAAATATTTTATAAGTCTTTGCTAATAAAATAATTATTATTGTGAATCATATGATCATTATTATGAATGTAAGCATATATAAAAAATAAATGACACACCATTGATTTTCATCCTTATATATATATATATATATATATATATATATATATATATGGAATGGGGTACCCTGTCCATGAGAATAACGCATGTATATAACATACGTGTGTTTATGTATTTAAAACCTAATAGTTTCTTTTTCTTTTCTCGTTTCAAAATTATAACACAAATATATATATATATATATAAGTAATTTTGCATTGTATTCTTATTGCTTGCCCAGCATATTTATAGATGTCAATTATTGACTCCAAGCGCCAATCCTATCTACAAGTAAATAAGAATTATGCTGGGAGAGATTGAGTATCAATTTTTTTAAATAGATAGAGCTCCTACCTCTGGCTAGCTCACTCAGGATGGGTGGTTATTAACCATGGGAAAGATATGGGGGGAACAAATGTGCACATAAATACATGAACAATTCTCTGAATATATTTTTTTTTGTTTTTACCACTATTCTCTAACTCTATAATACGATCTAAATTTAAAGAAATCAACACTGAATGCACACACTCATACTTAAAACAAATATTTAATAATCATAAATGTAAAAAAACAAAATTCCATAATAATTATTTATTGGCTTGTGCTCCAATATTTGAATATAACACAGGCAAACACATATACTGCATAGATACATAAATATAATAAAACAGATAAATCATAGAATACAAAACAAATGAAAAGTCATTATTTAGTCTATTCATCCATATAATTATGTTTGGTGATATATCAGACATTTCTTTTTTCTTTCTTTTAGCCTTTACACTTTATTATTTTATTGAAAATAAATTTGTATTTATGAGGTGAATAGCATTTAAGAAATTGTTCGTATTATCTTGATTTTTCTCCCCCGAGGGTGTAGATGAATGGCAATCTTTGTTTGCTTGATACTGCAGTGTGGTGAATATGTGCCTTTTTGGTAAGTGTCTCTCCATTGATTCCTCAATGCAGGATCAGTGTCTTTCGGTGAAGGTTATTCAGCTTATGGTTTAGAAGGGGCTTCATTCCTATGTAGACGGCATCGGTAGTATCTCCACAGGATAGCTGGCAGAGCCTGGCCCATTTTGGTCCTTACTCCAGCCTATTCATGGCTAATAATTAAATATAATGTTTAATCTTATATTTTTGTGATCCTGCTAGTAGAATTAATAATTCTAGAATCACTGCCAAAGTCCGACTCTCAAAACTCGTTAATTAATCTCATTGTTCCTTTTTTCTTTTTACTCTTTTTTTCTTTTCTTTCAAATGAAACCATGTGGTATTCTTAGGTTTGCAAAAAAACCTTTTAGCAACTTTTCTTTCTTGGTGTTTAAGAATTTTAATCAACATCTTGAAAATCCACGTTCGACCATTCATTGAGTGTAACTCCTAACATTTTCCTTTTAATTAAAATAACTTTTATCTCTCAAGATAGCAATCTATACATTTTTGTTTCTTTTCTTACATTTAACATATCTTTTTAACAATTCTGTACTCTGTCTTCTATCTTGAAACAATTTCCTTTTAATTAAAATATTTTTTATCCATCAAAATAGCAATCTATACAATTTTAATTCTCGTCTTACATTTAACATATCTTTTTAACAATTCTGTACTCCGTCTTCCATCTTGAAAATAAATTTGGCCATGTAATTTTTCTTCTTTTAGTAAATTTATTACACTTATTCACCCATACTGCAATATAAATATGTGTGCTTCTAAACAAAATACAAGAGCACAAACCCTATAACCCCCCTCCCTCTTCTGTTTTAATCTATTTTTATTTCCCCATTTAAAACATACACACACAAAAAAAATTGAATTCAATATCAATTTTGATTAAATATATGTGTGCCTATATACTACCCTACTTTAGAACATGGTTTGAACCCAGCCCTGTTATAATATATATATATATATATATATATATATTATAAAGAGCGTCGAATATATATATATATATATATATATATATATATATATAATTCAAACAAATATATTTAACACAGTATTCAAAATTAAATAATATATTCTTTACCAGAAGTACTTTCAGTTGTTTCACTGACAATCTTTTTCAACTGTTAATACAAATGTACAAAAAATAAAAACTTGCATTACCCATCATTCAATCTAAAAAGATTGTCAGTGAAACAATTGAAAGTACTTCTGGTAAAGAATATATTATTTAATTTTGAATACTGTGTTAAATATATTTGTTTGAATTATTATTATATAATTTAAAAATACAGACATTTAATGGTTGTAGTTATATATATATATATATATATAGACATTTAATGGATTAGTTATATATATATATATATATATATATATATGGAGAGAATACTTTTCCACGTAGTCTATATAAAGATGTACGTTTTTTAAAAACATTGTTTTAATATATATTGCATATATTTTATATAAATATAATCTTTGAATAAAATAAAAAGTTAATATATTATTCAACAATGAACTCATTAAAGCATGAAAATAACATTATCATATCTAATATACAAACAAATAAGTGTAGATGATGACAACTTTACATCTTGGCTTTAAAGTTTGTATGGAAAATGTCCTAATGGCTTGTCCACATAATTCATGGTAATTTATTCATGTAAAGATGGGAATTCATAAGTGTTCTTGAACATCTCTTTAATAGGTATTCTTTAATAGCTTTAAATTTGTGTTTTGAAATGGAGAGTTTATAGAGATTTAATAATGAATTGGCTTGATGTTTATTAATCCAGATGTGGAGTGATAGACCAATTTCATATGGATCTTGACAAGTTATAGCTCTGTAGATGATGACCTTTCTTTAATGATGTACTCCTTGCACTTAGCACTGCATGTTTACTTTTATTATTACTTATATTTGCTTTAGAAAGTTTGTTTCAAGTGGAGTATCATCAATGCTTCTTCTTTTATTGCCTGCTTTTAGATCTAGGTTCTGTGACCTATAGTGGAGAATCAGTGACAATTTTAAAAATTTGAATGCTTTGACTTTACTTATACAGAATTTAATATCAAATTCCTTATTCAATTATATTTTCTTTATATTTACCGTTGCTTTTTCAAATACTTATAAATAAGTTTTTTGTCAATATTAGCACTCCAAATTGATTGCAACTTGTCTTCAATCTTTAACTCCTTTATGTAATAAATTGATGATCCTTCTGCAAGTAATAAATTTTTTCTACCTACTTTCAAAACAGCTTATTCTATATGTTAATCACATTCATGATCATTGTTTTACTTCATTGTTGATATCATCTTTACTAAATATTCATGTAAGTAATTTATTAATAACCATAATAAAATAAAGATTTGATTTTTCTCTACTTTAATATTTTTTTTGTTTTATTTCTTGATCAAATTCACTCATCTGATCTAATATGTATTATTATTTTGGGTTTGTAATTATGCCCCATTTAATGTTAATTGTTATAAGCGGTTAGTTGTCATGTCTGTTTGAAATATTTGTTTTAAATCTTTGCTGATTATTTATTTAGGTTGGGATATAAAATTTAGATTTCAGTTACTGGTTTGCCACTTTGTATTACTAGCATTATCTAATCTGTTGATTAATAAGTAACACTAACATAATTAGGATTAAATTAGGATTGGGACTCATGATGTATACCCTGTATTAGAGGGGTGTTGGAGGTATCCATATCAATATATTGGTTTATCTTTTTTAATTATTTTCCTATTTGATTATTATATTATCTATATTTTTAGCAGAATTATATATTAGGTATTTTATTAGTTTAATATAATTGTAATTATGTTGCAGACTATTTTAGTTAATGTACTTTATTTTTAAAATAGTGAATCAGTAAACATAGATAGATTAGAGATAGAAATACTACCTATTAATAAATTTAATCTTACTAGTTATAACTTCATGCAGATTTTGTTCTTTTAGGCATTACAATAGCACTGTAATTACTATGTCTTTCTTACATTATTATAAGCCTGTCTATAATCCTATACAGATGTTTGTAGCTTTTCTTTTTTAAAAATTACATTTTTTTTGTATTAGTTGAAAAGAAACTGAGGATGTCAGCATTATGTGCATATTTTTTATGATTAACAGCACCCTATTAACATGACAATGTGAGGAGGAAGATGGTATAGAAGTCAATAGGAATGAGAATTTCTAATTGGTTGAATGTTTTATCCCAAAGTTAAATAAATGAACAATCTACATTTCTGACAAAAAATTGTAATTTCCAATAATTTGTTTATAAATTAAAGTCATGATACAATATTTTTGAAAAAAAACTTATTTTAAGACCAAAAAGTAAAACATTAATAGAAGATTGTATTTGAAAAACTTTAGAGAACAACTTTTAAAATTTCATTATTCCAATATTGTTTCTTTAATTTGATAACTATCCCTAAATGTATATTTTCTTAATAGCTTAAAAATTAAATACCTAATATTTTTACTAACATTTTGAATAGATAAATTACATCCAATGTTGCTGAGTGTTATTATTGTAGATAATGACTTTATTTAGATATTTATATTTATATTTTTAAAATGTTAAATATTGCTTTATTAATATGCCTAATATTTGAAAGCTTACATTTGTAATAAATAAAGTTAAGATTATTAATACATTATAGAGAAAAAAGCTTTAACTATAAAAATAATATATTCAACTATGGAAGGATATTAACAAATTTACTTATCATTCAAAATAGAAAAATGGAGTTTGATGATGAACAGATTAAATTTCTTCTATAAATCTGATATTGTATGTATAATTTAAATCGTTCAGGAAAGTATAATAAACAACATCAATGAAGGCACTGGTTTTTGAAATTTAATTTTGGAATTAAACAAATATTATAGAAATAGACAGATTTAAATGTTATATGAGATCGGATGACCATATTTTTTTTTAAAAATAACTTCAAATATTATAGATGTCAAACAAGTAAATGATTATATTCACAACAATAATTGACTGTAAAGCATTTAAGATTGAAATTAGATTAAAAATAATTATATAGGCATTGTTTTTTATAGAAAAAAATAACTATTTTATAAGTAGAAGTTCAATAACTATTGTTTAATTATAAATGTCTAGTAATGAATGAACATGTTGGTGAAAGTACAGAAGTCATATTAAAAAAAAGTAATAAGTAACAGATAATGGAATAAAAATGATGCAAAATACTTTTAAGATTAATGGAAGACAAGAATATTGTGGTGAAATTTAAAATGAGTTGTCAAAAATAAACACTATAATATGTTAAAGATATGATTTAGTAAAAATAAATTATACATTGCTGTAATATTACTAAATAATAATGTATGCAAATGCGTATGTAAATTAATTTGTCCATTTTCTTGAAATAGCAAAACAAGTGTCCGTTTATTGATCGCGCTGTTATCATTGATAATAAAACACACCTCCTTGATCTTTCTTTTACAATCGTTGGCTTCGAAGCACACTATTTTGGGATTGCAGGGAGTTAGAACTTTGCAATATATTATTGTTATGGGGGAGGGGAGTTAATTTGTTTACTTAACTTTATATCTGACTTTATAATAAATATATATATATTGTATACATATATGAATAAAAAAAGTAAATTCATAAACAAACTCTTTAAAATTCAATATTTTTGTAATTGTTTGTTAATATTTTTAATCAATAATTAAGAATACGTTACAAGATGTAAATATAAATAAGTTTTATTATTATCTAAGCTTCTTCACTTTAATTCTTATCGGCAAAAAGCAAATCTAGCTGGAATATATCACACATCTAGTATAAACAATCTTTTTAACAAAAGATTAACAACAAAAAATAGGAATCTTAATGCAAATACTATTTGAAAAGTCTTGGATTAAGGGGAAAATAAGTCTAAAGCAAACAAGTGCTAAATAAATAAATAAATAAATAAGTTTTTAGAGACACTACAAACAGCTGTTTAATTGTATTAATGAATAAATATCTTTATCTGTTTTAAAAAACTAATATACTAATAGTAAAGTGTTATTTTTCGTTAAATTAATGCCATCTAAATTATTTTATTCATTACTGCTAATTTATCCTTTATACATTAAATTGTATTTATAAATAAAATAGAACTCAGCTTTTAATTTTTAAAGACGTTAACAAAATAGTTATTGGGTTTTAAATTCATCCATTTTAAAAATAAAAGTAATACAGTATAATATGGTTTATATACATAAGTAATTGCAAACTACATTATTCTAAATACAGACTTTAAATAAATTGCAAAGTTAAGTCATTCAGAATGTAATCAATTAAAAAAAAATCAATGCAAGTTAATGTATATATTTATATAAACATAATAATAACTTGTATGTTATTACTAATAGTTGGACGCCTTAGAAATCATTAAAATAATTTGTTGTTTTTCTAATAAATATTTAACAATTCAATTAGTTATGAATTGGGCAAACTAGTGTGCCTAGTGTTTGAAATTATTTTATGCACCCTTTATTACTAGGATCAATTTCAATTTCATTTAATTCTAGTGATATTTTTTTAAAAAAAACTGTCGTTAAAAAAAAAAAATTGTAACAATTCTATTGGTTTATCAATAAACTGTTTATATATAATAAATAATAAAATTACTTAAGTTTTTCTACATTAATTGTCAATTGCTTTTACTTGTTTTATCTTAGTAAAATTAAATCAAAGAATCTGATATAATATTATGTTAAATGTATTCTTATACCATGTACATGGGAAAATGCAGATGTCACTAATTTGTCTTGTACAAATATCTGGTTAATCAATACTTCAGAAATGCAATTACACTATAGAGAACATGTTTTATAATTTTGCAGGGATTATTTTATAATTTTACAGGGGTTGTTTATGGCCTCAGTATTTGTGCAATTTTATAAATATGTATTATTTGAATTATTGTTTCAAACATTGAATGATTGAATTATAATTTTTTCAGGCGAGAGAACAAAATAGGGCAAGAAAATTAAATCTTCAGAGATAAATGCCTTCAAAATAACTTTTAAACAAATGAAAAATAATTTGACTTATTAGTAAAAAAAGTTTATTCTTTTTTTAATGAATGTAACATAAAACAGTATTTGCACAGATTTAATTATTAATTTGAAATTATAATGTGAATGTTTTGTGTTAAAATACTGTAAAAAAACAATAGTATTTTAACACAAAACATTCACATTATAATTTCAACTTAATAATTAAAAGTGATTAGGAAAAGTACATTATTTGTGCAAATTTTTTAGCAGATAAAGTGTTTTTATTAACCAGATTTTGAAAAAGATTAAATAAACAAATGAAAGTTTATGTCCTAAAGAATAAAATAGGTTTAAACCCATTAGCTTATCTCAAAATCCAATCACATGATCAGAATGAAGTTATTAAAATAAAAATTTAAAAATTAATTAATTTATCAATTTTTGCACCTTCAACAAAATAGAAACATAGTTCAGTTGTTTGTGATTTAGAAAAATTATAAATAAAAAGTTTAAAATATTTGAAGTACTTTTTGCAATAAAATTAATGATTTCAACCTTTAGTTGATATTTTTTAAATTCATTAAAATTATTTGGAAAAATATGTTACAATTCAACAATCATGAGCCCAATAATTAATAGAATTGAAATATGAAAGATATGAAAATTGGATTATTAAAAAAAATTAAGATTATTATGGTCAATAAATATTCTGCAAATTCATCAACAAGCGTTATAAAAACAAATTTACAATTTAGATTTTGTTACATTAAATAGAGTAAAATTGTTAAACAAAAGAGATGACCCATTTATAATTTCTTATATTTTTAAAAGAATTGAATACAAAACATATTTATAAAGTGAATTATCATGTTCTTATTTACTAGCTTCAAAATCATTTATTGTTAGATGTATTGGGCATTACTATGGTACTGCTACTGTTTTCAGCTTTTTTTTTCACAAATTTGTAGGGGTAGTTTATTTTTGCACAGTTATTTTTTTATAGAAATCATTAATTAAAATTATTAGCAAAAAAACTGATAATATCAGTGTTGAACAGACTTTTAGAAAATGATATTGTCAATTTGCTTATAAAACAAACTGATAAACACTCTATTTTGATCTCAATGCAAATGACAAAGCAATTTTTGAATGTGTCATATGGAAAAAAAAATTATAATCATTATCTATTTACATGTTTAAGCCAATTTACATATTTAAACTTATTTTTGCAATACATTTATAAAATAGTTCTTTTAAACCCAAAAACTATATGAGTGCAATTAGATTTTATTTGAAAATATTTGTTGTTTTTTTTTTAAAAAAAGTTACCAAAATATTGTTATGGCAAACCAATGCAGTTTTTACTAACTAACAATAATGACTTGTAAACACTGGTAAAGTAATTTCTTGTAAAATTAATAATAAATTTAATTTTGAATTTGATAATATATTTTCATTTTTTTTAACAATGTCTAAACTAAAATATATTTCTGTTTTAAAAATGGAATTCAAATAAGAAATATTTTGTTTTACAATTTTTATAAATAGACAAAATTAAAACCAATAATGAAAAGCATCATTGCTATACTTAAGGACTGTATTTACTACTTTATTTTTTTATTTTGAAAAATTAAATATTAACTTTATAAATATCTTGCATTTGAAAGCTTATATTTGTAATAAATTATACAAGGATTATCAATATATGGTATATATAATTGGTTTAATTATAAAAATAAAATGGTGCAAATATGGGCAATGTTCTCACTAGTGTCTTTCAAATAAAAGAAAAGGTTGGAATCTGGACAACAAGTTATAGTAATAATTGATGGCTAACCTTGGGAATAGATTTTTTAAAATATTACAAATTAAATTTAAAAGGTCAATATTTTCAGAAATGAAGCAATGTGAGCATTTTTTATATTTAACTGACTCTAAACAACAATGTGAATTTGGCTTTCACATTTATTATAATTAATTATCTGAAGATTTAAAATTTGATATTACAAGGTAAAACAAGTATGTCCATAATATGATTATGAACTTAAATACTTTCTATATGAAACTAAATTATTTTATTGAAAAAATATTTAAAGAAAAACTAAAGCATTTTTTAATATTTTATCAAAAACTAAATTCAATATATTCAGAAAACACAATTTATAACTTTATGTAATAAATTTAATGTACATTTAAATTATTTTGATATAATGCAATATTTATTATTACTTATGAGACAATTTATTTTTCTAACATTGATTTTTCACCAAATTATAATCGATTTGAATTTATTCATCTGCAATGTATATATAATTTAAAATGTTTCAATCAATGAATAGTATTCTTTCATATCAACAAGTCTTGAGAGAAGTCATGTCACAATTTTATCTATTTCTCCACTCTGATCTTTTTGTTGCCCATCTCTCCAATTTCACATTTTTTCCATCTCTTACATTACACAGCAATCTCATTTTTTATTCTTTTTGTTTCCATTCATTATTTCCTCCAAAATGTCTATTATTAAACTATTTTTCTTCTTAATTTATGACCAATGCACTTTCTCTTTCTATCTTAATTTTTTCAATCTTCTTTTTATATTTACTCTTTTATAAACTTCTTTGTTATTTTATTAATGCAGCTGATTTTTTTATGCTTGACAATGACTACATGTTAAAGTTTTTCAATTTGTTCTTAATTTTATTACCACTGTCCATGTTTCTCAACCATAAAATAGTGCACACACATGACATTTAATTAATCTTTTCCTTAATTTTTTTTTTCAAATGTCCACAAAATATTATTTTTCTCTTGGCAAATGCTTTTTTTTTATAACACTATTTTTTTAATTTCATCTTCACTTCTTCCATCCTCTCCTACATGAACTTCATCCAATTTATTCAACATTAAATTTTATAAGTATTTAAATAAGCCAAATTTGTTAAAACAAAACATTTTACTGCAATGTGTTAGTCTTTGCTTCCACATATATTTGTGAACAATCATTTTCTATTATTAACCAATTATGTTTTAGTAACAAGGATATCATGGCAACTTTTGAAAGCAGTATTAAGAAACAATACTGTAAAATGAAATCTGGATTTTGGCATGACCACTAAGTAATAGAAATAATTTCACAAATATCATATTTTTTAAAAATATAAATTATTTACCTGTGATTATTTTATAAATATGTATGGTATTAAAATCATGTGTAATCATTAAATGTCACTCTCTATTAAATTTCATGCATAAATTATAATTCTTCTTTCCAAAAATCAGATTTTGTTCAATCTTTGAATTAGAATTAGGTGATGAAACTGTTCCAACACACAACTGAAGATTGTTTTATGTTATTTATTTCTGTACTATCAAACCATATTTTTTGCTCAATGTCATGAAAGTTTACCATTGATTGTCTTTATCTTACAACAAATTCACTTTAAAAACTGTATTGAAACATGGAAGAACCTCATATATAAAATTATTTTAATATCTTAAGTTTTAGAACCATAAACAGACAATTTTTCAATTTTTATCAATTTATTGCAAGATGGTAAACTTTTTAATTTTAATTAAATGTATGCATCTACAACTTGCCTTTTCCATAATAATAAGTAGATTTTATTATCCAATATATCTTTAACATGTTGTTTTTCTAAATCTTTTATACTCTTTTTGAATCAATCTAAGATGATACATCTCCATTTGTATTGTCATATCTTAGCAATATTTCAATCCCAGCTTGATTTCAACTTATTAATTCTTTCAATGATGCCATTTATATTTGTATATTTTCTCATCTACATAATTTACTTTTAAATTATTTTTTTTATAATTCAAACATATATTGTTCGATAATTTACAATATGGCTTATATTCTTTCATTAATTTTTTTTAAATTTCACCATTTTAAGTTATGGTACTACAAATTTATCGAAAACATATCTTTTGAAATACAGGCAGATCCCATTTTAATGTTAAAATATTTCTACCAAAAATACTCTATTAAGGTTTTATTCTTAATTTATACTTTGTTTTCATATGCACTACCATTCAGATTAAGACAGTTAACATTTCTATTTTCTTACTGTAATTTTTTTTAAAAATAGGCATCAAGCAACATTTTAACATTTCTAGCATTTGTGTTTAGATTTTCATTTTTACTATCAGGTGATCACTTTCTGAATCTCTGAAACATTATTTGACAAGACAATCACATCCTCTCTACAATATCTAAAAGGTTGTCGACTGCTGCTCTAGCAAATCTAGATTACTTCATTAAACATTATGCATTATCCATTACCTTCCTATAAATTTGCCTTTCTCAAAATTTTTAAACAGTTTTAGAAAGCAAAAATCATATTATCTTAGACGCGAATCAATGTGAATAGTATTAATTTATCCATGCAAATTTAATCACTTCTATTGAATTTTGAAATCCCTTTTCCAGAATTTAGTACAAATATTTTATTTTTTCAAAATCATTAATCAAATGCATTTAGAATCAATATTATAATTTTCTTTAAATATAAAATTTTAATTTTTAATCAGTTCTTTTTTCTATAATTTTTCCTAAGACATAATCTACTTTTCTATGATTACTTTTAAATCACGTTTGCTCTATTGTTTGGTTTACATACAACACTCATAAGTAGATGAGTTACAATAAGAATAATAAATATTTTGTGACAAACTGCTATAAACTGATATGCCCAATTTTAATACAAAACTGCCCCATGATCATATGATTTTTTTATTTCCAAAAGAATGTAATTTCTTCAATAACTGAATTTTTGATGTATGATTTATTTTAAATTAATCAATCACTAAACTTCATATGATCACCATTTTCAATACTTGTAAAAGCTTTTAAAAAGTGGCAATCTTTCTTTACAATAGTGTCATTCAGTGCAAGCCATATTAATCAAATAATGCAAGAATATTTGTCCATAAAATCCATATTCAGTGCTTGCTCATGTAATATCACCCAACTAGTTTCTAGCTTGTGGTCTTCATCAATGAAGATCCCTGGATTTGAAAGCCCTGCATCTAGGTCATAAAATCTAATATAGTCCTCCCAAATACATCTTTTACATTTTTAGTTAATTATAATGCTTTTATTCAAAAATGAAAAGAGTTAATGTTTTAATCCATGCTTATTTACTTATATAGGCATATTGATCTGAACCAGAACCATATCTATACATTTTAGAGTGATTGGTTATTTACTAATCATTGTCATTGTCATCCCATGAGCAGGAATAATATTACATCATTAAAAATGGGGTAAAATTGGAATTAAATTTCTAAACATACCTGATATTTCCTATACTCAACTTTTCATACAATAGTACCACCCAGTGCAAGTGATAGTAATGAATGCATGCAAGAAGATTTGGGCATAAAATTTCTATCTTGTGTCTAAATCATCTGATATCTCTAGACTTGTTTTTACCTTGTGGCTTTTATCAATGACAAGTCTTAATGATGCAACAACATCAAAATGTATACATAATAAACTAGATTCAGATCTATATGATGATGCAAGTGAATGAGCTTGGATTGAAAACTTCCACTTTCATTTTGGACTCATTGCTTTATAGTTAACTTAAAAAGGTAAGAAGTGTTTGCTGAAAGGTTGCAAGATCAAGGGTTTCTCACTGATGAAAGCCAAAAATCTAGAAACCAGTCTGTGGACATTGAATCATTAGGTGCTAAATAAGGACTATATGCACAATCCTTCTGAGTGATTTTACTGTTTGAAGAGTTTTCGGTATTTTACATGAAGAGGTGATTTATCTATAAAGAATAGAAAAACTCCAGAAAAAATTTGATTTATTATAGGCATTTTATAAAAGCATGTAAAGAAAGAAAAAATATTAATGATATTGAATATACAGCTTGTAAACTAATATATATATATATATATATGTGTGTGTGTGTGTGTATGCATATATATATATATATATATGTGTGTGTGTGTGTGTATGCATACAGTTATACATTTAAATGCATATTAAAAAACACAATTACAATATTACATGCATGGCAAAATCTGAAAAGAATTATAATAAAATAACAAATTACTAAAAATTATCTTTCTTTATATATTTTTTATATACTTAAACCTTTCATTTCATACATTTTTTTTATAATTTGCAGCAGTTATTTGGATAATATTGGTAACTTTTTATTTTAAAAAAAATTGTTCTATATTCTCCATTAAATTTTTCTGAATTTTGAAACTTTTTTTTTAAAAATATGCGATTTAAAATAAAAAGTACCTTTCTTAAAATAATATTTCCACTTTAAAAGTATAAAAAAAAAATAATAAACTGAAGTATGTAATCAGAATAATATCTTTTGTTATTTCATATTTGGTGATAAAAATGTATTTGGAATAAAATAAAATTTATTTTAATTGCACTTGTAACAGCGAACTGAATGTTTTCAAGGAACAAATAAAGTAATAATAATAACTACAATGCTTATAGATGCATTTCTTTCTTAGCCAAACATATCTTCTTTATTTATATTATGACATGGTTTTGACTTGTATTCTTCTAAAACAAATATTTCCCAATAAAATCTGAATCTAGATGTTATATTTTTAACAAAAATTATATAGTTTATAAATATTTTCCAAAAATGTCCAAAATATATGACTTTCATTTTCATCATCATCATCATCATTATCATTATTATTATTATTATTATTATTATTATTATTATTATTATTATTATTATTATTATTATTATTATTATTATTATTATTATTATTATTATTATTATTATTATTATTATTATTATTATTATTATTATTATTATTATTATTATTATTATTATTATTATTATTATTATTATTATTATTATTATTATTATTGTTGTTGTTGTTGTTGTTGTTGTTGTTGTTATTATAATAATAATAATAATAATAATAATAATAATAATAATAATAATAATAATAATAATAATAATAATAATAATAATAATAATAATAAAAGTCAGAAATTGGAATCAATAAAATCAGAGTGCATATAACAGGATTATTAGAAACAAAGATATATGCAGACCCAGCAATAAATCCAGCTATCTACCTGAGGGTCCAGGGCTTCTCTGCATATTCCAGAGATTCATTCTCTCCATCTGCAGGAACTGGAATAGTAATTGCTCAAGATTGTCCTTTTGAAAATTTCAAAATACTTTACATTGATTCAAATCTTCTAATAATAACACTGACTCAAAAAATAATTACAATGAATGTAGTGCTTGTATATATGCCAGTAGAAAGGTAAAAGATAGAATCTATAATTTATAATATAAATTCAATTCTTGCCATGAATGCAAACCCCACTGTTCTGGTTGGGGACTCCAACTCATGTTATGAAGAATTCATACAGAAATCACTACATAAAATAGCCATACCATTGATTAGTGGACAAGGTTTTCTGCCAGAAGGAGCTGTCTCCTTTCATAATGGTTGGTTTGCAACATTAATAGATCTTGTCTTTTACTCACCATCACTGTATCACCTCATGGAAGTGAAATTGATTCTGACCAATTTTCTGATCATTCTGCCCAGTTAATTACGATCAATCTAGAAAAACTGCAAGTAGTTAATCACAACCTAACAAAAACAATAAGAACAACTATGCCAACAAATGTGGCATAATTCCTCTTCTCAGAAATATATATTCTGTTGCTGAAGATTAAAGGGATGAGCCTCGATCCTATACAGCAATACCTAACTTCTATACATATCTTGTCTTTTAATGTTGATCATGTAAAAAGAAATCAACCACTACCATCAAGGCTTCTGCAATATGCTTATCAGCTACATTAGAGACTAATGATGATGACTCCAACACACAACACCCAAGTGCACATAAGAAAGCTGACTGATGCTTATAACAAGGCCTGTTAATCACTGAAAGAATATCTGAAGATAAAGAAAAGTAAGCTTTGCATGGCACAACAGCTCACATTGACCCACAAGTTTATCAAGTGGGCTTTCGTTTATGTACCAGACCTAAAAGTGCCAATTGCCATTCAGAATGAGGATGGTATGTTCACTGACCATAACATGATCATTCCATTGTTCAAATATTTTCAAGATAAGTTAAGTGTGTAGCCTTGCTTTTTTTTCCAGCCAAAATGTTTAGAGAGATTGAGGGTGAATTACCCATTAGTGAAAATGATATAATAGATAAAATGAGAACTATCAGCAATGCTTGTCACCCAGGTGGCCATGTGATACCACTGTTCATTTTTTAGCATTTAAGTTTTTTTTACAGCTAAATACCTCAAGGATTTAGCAAACCATCTTGCTCAAGAATTTAAACCAACCACAGGGATATATATATATATATATATATATATATATATATATATATATGTATATATATATATATATATATATATATATATATATATATATATATATCCCATAGCAATAGTGCCATATAATAAGAAAAAAAAAGACATACCAATGTCAAATGAGCTTAGACCAATATCTATGGGGCCACTTCCTATTAAAATATTGGAAAAAATTATAAAAGATAAGATCGAGATCTATATTTTACCAACCATCGGTGAATCACAATTTGCAAAAAAAACATCATCAACAGTGCAAGTAGCATTGTTATTCAAGGCAATGATGATAGCCATCTAGGGTGAGAATAAAATAGAGCACAGTAGTGGTGCAGGTAGATATTGCTTCAACTTTTGATTCAATGAGAATCCCTGTGTTACTGCATATGCTCAAGCAGACTAAAATACCCAAAGGTCTTCTATATTTGACTGCAAACTTGATACTGAACAGAGAACTGTATGGTACTATAAATGGCCGAAATTCACTCTCATTCATTACAACACAATGACTATCCCAAGGGTCTCCTCTGAGTGCATTAATGTTTATTTATTATATCAATCCTCTTATTGAAAAAATCAATAGACTTTCATTGGTGTTCAAATACCTGGTACAACACAGAAGATTGCAGGTCTTGCATATATGAATGATATCACAGTCTTCTTGACATCAAAGAAGCAAATACCATAGCTTCAGGCAGTGCTGCAGCCTGGACACTACTCACTGGAAAGCCATGTGGGCCAATGGATCAAGCAAAACCTACTCCATTCCTAGACTTTTCTTTTTTCTAGGAGCCACTGGAATGAGATGTCAGATCCAAGCCAAGCTCAAAGAGGAAGTCAAAAGCATAGCTGAATCACTCTCAAAGGCATAATGGTCCATATATGCAAAGGTGCAACTGATTAACAAGCTTATAATAACCAAAATAACATATTATGTGCCTGTAATTGAATTTTAAAAAAAATTATAGCATGCATTAATTCCATATGTTACAAGCTCATCTGGGGGAAAAAGATGGTGGCAATTTCAATGGCGAAACTGAATCACCCTCTTATAGCAAATGGACTGGGATTGCATAGCTTACAAATATTTCAATCATTCAAAACAAGAATTGCTATAATTGTGATAATCACTCAATTTCCTAAATTAAGACACTTAGAGCACTTAACACCTACAGATAGGCCTCCTCCAAAAGATTGTTTTTTGGCAATCACCATCTACCAATGCAGGAGAGAAACAACAATTCCAAATCAATTGGACCAAAAGTATAAATATTGGGAAATATATAAATTTATACATCAAAATTATTATAATGAGGAGATCCCAAAAATACTCCAAATAGGAAACAAATATCTGATCAAGCAATACAAAAAATGGCAACTAGAACCTAAGTTCCTAGATTTTATAATCAAGATGAATTTGAATGCTTTACCTACTAAATATTTTTTACATCAGAGAAGAATGTACAAGTCAGTTGATCCATTCTGTGGCCTTTGCCATATGTCTGAGGAGACATTACAGCATATAATTTTCAACTGCAAGCCTTGGAGCAGACTAGATGCATTCTACAGGACAAATACAGAAAAAAATACTACAATGATGCAAATTATGTCAACTTACAAAGGTAGGTCTGTACCAGCCATAAAGGCCTCAACATTTGTCTTATATGCACTTTGGTGTACTAGGTGTGTGTTTGTAGTGGGTAATAACTCCAGAAGGCATCCAGCCACAGTTGAGAATAAATTGAATAAAATTCAAGTTGGAGACAAGCAGATCACCAGCCTGGATATTTATGCAGCTACTTTATCCCTGCTCAGACAAACAGCAAAGTTATAAAGAACAAAAATTAAAGAAAGCATGGTTCAGATTATGCACCTATTGAACAATAATGTGATTAATTAACATTTCTAAAGTGGATAGAATCATGTAAAATTCCCCATATAAATATGTACCTTTAAAAAAATGAATATTGTAGCACTTGAAATTGAACTGACAATAATAAGATTCAACATGTATCTTGCTATGGCATTGTAATACTATGTAACTAAGGATCAATAAAGTTCACTATTGTTGAAACTTAATAATAATAATAATAATAATAATAATAATAATAATAATAATAATAATAATAACAATAATAATAATAATAATAATAATAATAATAACAATAATAATAACAACAACAACAATAATAATAATAATAATAATAATAATAATAATAATAATAATAAAAATAATAATAATAATAATGATGATGATGATGATGATGATGATGTAAATATTTTTATTGTAAGTTAATGTATCAATATTCATTTTCTTCCAAATCTGAAAAGCAACCACTACAGATAATTACAAAAAGTGAATTTAATATAAGTGAATAAACTATCACTACCTGGTACAAACCTGGTTGTTTCTCTAAAATAATAGGTTAATGATTTGGATTCAAATTTGACCTTTATGATATTATTTGTTAGATTATTGATTTCTATGAATTTGAAATAAAAATACTAGCAGTCATTTTATATTTGCTAGCTTATTACAAAAAGAGCAGTATAATTATTAAACTGATTTGTTTGATATGTATATTTAGAAGTTGTTAATATTAGTATTAGTCTTATGATTTGGTTAGATACTAAACTATTTACAACTTCACAATCAGTTATATCTAAATTAATATATAAATGAGAAAATTTGTTTGTTTATAACTTAACAAGTATTGCACCAATCTTGAAGCTTGCATGGATTTCTTTCTTATTTTGATAGATAATTTTGAAGGCTATAAGTTTTTCTTTATGATATTTAATTCTCTTTAAATTTGTGATATCATAAAAATACAATAAGAGAGTTACACTAATAGGTGTTGAGGCCTGAAGCGATGCATAATTTCTCACTTTCAAATGGAGTCTGGAATAATGTCACTTTGTAAAATTTCACAGTAAAATTATATTTTTTGTGATTCTGTTGTTGGTACCTAATGGATTATTATTTGCAATTCAAGATCAGTTAGCCTATTTAATTTGACAAAGTTTCAGGATTTCATCTTAAATAGATTTGTCACATGATAACTAAGTTTTAAAGTGGCTTGGAAACTTTATCATGCAGGCATGTTACAAATAAAATTTCATTAAATTATCAATTTGTAGAAAAAAGAAAATGTAAGTAAAATGTTAGTGTATAGATATACTTTGATTAGTTAAATTTTGTCTGGACCATGTATTTAATTTTTTATTCCAAGTGGAGTTTGAAAAAATGTCCTCATATTAAAATTTCATAGTAAAAGTATATTTTTGTGATAATGCTGTTGATATCTCATACCTTTATTTGCAATTCAAAAATATGTTGGAATTCAAGCCATGCTAATTGTGTTATCATTTATGACCAGTTACATTGCTCAATTTGATTAATTCTTAGGATTTCATTTTAAATAGATTTCTCATATGATAAAGTAAGTTGTAAAGTTACTGAAAAATATTAATATATGTGTATAGTGCAAAGAAAATTTAATATATTATTTATTTTATAAACACTGTCAAATTTAAACAATTCAAATTCAAGGCCTTTCATCTGGCATACATTGTTTATAAAATGTAATTGCAATAGCCAATTTTACTTGTTTTTAATAACTCATATCATTATTCTAAGCTAATATTAGTTAGATATATTTTAAATATAAATTATATTGTATTCTATTAAGATTTGCAGTCATCAATCAGTATAAATACTAGATCTCTAAAGCATGTGTTGCTATAAACAAGTTATAACTATTATTGACTTTTTATATTGAACATTGTATAGTTTATTCAAAGTATAGTTTATTCATTGTATAGTTGATTCAAAATATTTCTAAATTTAAGATCTGACTATTAACTCATTGTAAATCAAAGGATTTTGCAATTGTTAATGTTTAACAGAAATAGTGGACTTAATCAGTGAAGAATTTATTAGCTTAAAACTCCCAAATCATAATGCTTTAGATATGCCTATATATATATATATATATAGGCATATCTAAAGCATATATATATATATATATATATATAAATATATATATATATATATATATATATTGAAGCAGCCAGATCTGTGTTCGATTCTAGCTTCATGACATCTAGCCATAAGTCCATTTCAAACCCTAGTACTAACCTTAAATTTCCGATGCAATGGGGCTTTATACATTCAATCCATGCTGATTTCCATAAAGAAAAACTTACTTCATAAATGGGTATTCAAATAATTAGTTTCAGATTTAAATTGATCAATTCTATTAATAAATTCATGATAGAATTATTCATGAATTTATATATTATAACTGCGTGGATTGTGCATATATATTTGTAAATATTTAAATATATATAATTGTTTAAAAGTTTCATTGCGTTGGGAATGTTTGATTTTATTTTTAAATAATTTGTTAAAGTTTTATTGATTAAAAGCTACATTTTTTTCAATAAGCTTTCCGATTTTTCCTTTCCAAAAACAACAGTTAAAGTTTTATTAATTAAAAAAAAAGATAAGAATTTCCTAATTAAAATCATTTTCTGATTTTAAGAATTCATTTTCTAATTCAAGTTAATGAGTTTGAAAGCCCTATCGAAGGAATGTAACTAAAAACAACCAGTAAATCTAAAAACATTGATAATGAAAGAAGCGCTAGCCTGAAGGCATCAGACGACAGATATATAGCTGTGAAAAGTTTGGAGAAAAAAAAAGCCATCTTTGTTGTAGAGAAGTGCAGTGAACTCTATGCGTTTAAAAATCATAAATTTAAATAGTGCTTCGATCATGGTAAAGGGCTAAAACTTCAGGAATCTGGCTGCAGTTCCTGAAGTCCCCTGAAATCTTCAATGAAGCTGCTGAATCTTTTCTGGACCAATCATGCTGCTAAAATTGTGAAAATTCATTAAAATACTGTTCAAGTAATCAACCAAATGCAGACCTACATTTTCCTCATCCAGACATGCAAACTAAGGATCTAGCCCAGAAGAAATGGGTAATATATTTCCATAATGAACCTTAAATTTTCTGGCCAGTTTCCAAACTTTACTTTGCACTCCCTTTAAGAGCTCTTTTATTCTTTAATGTAACAATCTTTATAAAACCTTTTATTCATGCTACTGTAAATTTATATCGTAGTTCTCTCAACCTCTAGTCTTTAAACTTTCTCTTTTCTTACTTGGCGGTTCATTTATTATATATATATATATATATATATATATATTATATATATTTGTGTAATTTATTAATGTTGTTATTTTAATTATATGCCAATAATCTTTCGACTTGATAAACTCCTTTGTTCTATTTACCTTATGTAGAAAATATAATATTAACTCTGATAATAATTCTCGCCCATTAGAACTAGATTTATACAGTTCTATCAATCATCGAGTCGAAAGAAATTATTAAATGTTTGTTATTTTTATAGTAAATTATTAGCTCCATTTTTCACCTATGTCCCCAGCTCCTATATCTAATTTACAAATGTTTATATATTCATATATATATATATAATGTTAAAATGTTTTTTTCTCGTATTCACCAATATTTATTTATTCATGTATAATCTAAAAGGTTTTTGTAAAAAGGGTAGATAAAGGAATCAACTAAATACATTCTAATTCAGATTGTTCTTACTGTCTATTAATATTCAGGAGGGGCATGATATTTGGGGCATAATTAATATGATTTGCAAATACATTAAAATAGTTCTAGTTAAAAGCTCATTTGACTTTAATTAAATTGATCAAGTCATCATGTAGAGCATTCTATCACTGGGTTTTATTTTTCAAATGGTGACTAGCAAGTCATCATCTTCAACGTTGCTGGTGTAGGGCTATCTTTCATTTCGTTAGGCTTGTCAGTGATAATATTTCTGTTATTTTAATTTATCGAGGAAAAAGCACTTCCTCCTCCGCTCATGTTATATTTGGAACATTAAAGGCTTGTAGTTATGACTCGGCCTGGCTTTCCCATGTTCTCATCTACTTAAAGTGCATAAGACTTGTCAAATACAAGCCACCATATTACTTTTAAATCACTTCTCCTTAAAGGGCAGTAAGACTTGTGAAATGCAACCCGCCATAGGACTTAGATCATCGACCAGCTATTGTCTTTCAATTTCATTTTATAGCTCATAATTCATCAGCACCGTTGCCTCTCTGTTCCAGTAAAGCCCGCTTTGATGCTTGTAATTCGTGATGATTTTTGATTTCAATTAAAGTCAAACAACTTCTCAGTTATTCCAAATTAAATAATTTTTCCAATAAAAATTGAAGTTATGCCCTAAAATATGTATCATGCTTTTCATGAATGGATTTGCGAATGTGAGAATAAATCTCACATTCTTCTATATAAAATAATAATCTTAATTTACTTTACAACTGAATACCTTTATCTGCCTTTATTTTCTTGTTGGGGGCATAGACATAGACTTTCAAATATTGTGTAATATTCATTGGCATATAATAAGGACTGCCACTCGTATTATAATTATAAACTTTGTTTAAGGACTAGAATTAATTAATATAATCATTATTTAAAACTCAAACAAAACAAACTATTATTATTAAATATTTTCTAAACACACTTGGGTTCTTCGTGCTTAATTCTTTCATAATTATTTTAATGTTAATACTCGTTGTCTGTGTTGGCAACCCGAACATACACATATGATTCAATTTAAAATTATTTTAGCCATTTATTATCAGATATTAATGTCAGTTCAGGGGTCTCTGATCCTCACCAACCATTGAGCTAGTTTCTTGGCGCATAGCACTGTGCTGTCAATTTAGATTTCTACTAATCTGAGCTCTTGAGTTGGGTTTGAATTCAGTTTGGTTCAGCTGAGTTTGGATCCGACTTGCAGTTTAGATGGTGGGTTTTTCGACAGGTACAATATATATATATATATGGTTGAAGATAAGAGTGATTGCTCTTATCTTTATAAAGTCAAATCTTGCGTTTAGACGTCTTTCTTGTAATAAATTAAGCAGTCAATGCACATGTACTAAGGTTTTAGCTTTATTTAAGTATTACAAAAGAAAGATAATGATTAAGATAGTCTAATATTATAAATACTCTTTATAATAACAAATGCATTTATTAATAAAACTATGATATAACTTAAAAAAAAAATTTTTTTTTAGGGATGTTAACAAAATTTAGTAAATGCTTACCAGGAACAGTTTTGTAAAGTGCCTTAAATATATGTACAGCCTTTTAGCCCAACCTTTGTTAGCCTCCTTATATTCTCAACTAAATATTCCAATTTATTATTAAAGATTAAAAATAATAGTGGTAACAACATCTTGAAGGTTATATATTAAAAGCTAATTAATACCAAATTATATATACAACACTACTCAGTAACTTAACAGTTAAAAACTTAAAATTTATAATCTATATTAAAAAATATTCTATAATTTAAAAATGATAAATCAAAAACCTAATTTTAATAAAAGCAATATTTAATGTCAATAAATGATTTCATTAATAAAATAGACTAAACATACTTATTAAATAAGTTTTTTTTTTTTTAGTAATTTTTTAATTATTTTGAACTACTTAGACTCAATATTAATTTTATTGCTAATATTGGATAGGATTATTTAATCTTTTTTCTTCCTAATATTTTCTGCTGAAGTTTGCGCTAAATAATAAAACAATTTTCTTTATCTTTTAAATCATTCTTTTCAAGCTCTCTATTAATATTGAATGTAGTAATGTGCAAGTCACTTGCTTTTCATAAATTTAATTTCAGTGCTTGGGTATATTTCCTGTTGGAACATCAATTATCTAATCTTCAGTAATAAATTTACTGACAGTATTATGTATGTATTGCATATTATCTGAGGTCTGCTGAATATAATGCTGAACATGTTGAATGTCTTGGTGTATGGAATGTCCATCTTGCAGTAGGATTTCATTAAAATTTCATTGAAATTTTTTAATTTATTGGGACAAACTTTATGTGAATCACTATATTTTTATTGTGAATTCTATATATTGAGAATAAGATCATCTAAATGTTTTTGTTGTTTATCCATTTCTATATTATTACTTTCTTCTTGTTGAGATTTAAAGTTTTGACAAAACTGAATATGGTTATTTGAGAATCATGAAACAGTTTAAGAGATTACAAGATTAACTTTTTCCATATAATTGCCCTGAGATAAAAAAATTCAACGAAATTTCTAATGAAACCCTATTGCAAGATAAACATTCGATACATCAAGACATTCAACATGTTCAGCATTATATTCAGAAGATCTCAGATAATATGCAATACGTAAATAATACTATCAGCAAATTTATTACTGAAGATTTGATAATTGATATTTCAACAGGAAATACACCCATGCACTGAAATTACATTTATGAAAAGCAATTGGCAAGGACATTACCACATTCTGTATTAATAGAAAAGCTTAAAAAGAATGATCTAGAAAATAAAGAAATTTGTTTTATTATATCTGGGCAAACTCCAGCAGAAAATATTAGCAAGAAAAAAGATTTATGAAGCCTATGAGATTACTTTTAAAAAAACTTAATTAATAAGTATGTTTATTTTATTTTATTAATAAAATCATTTTTGATATTAAATATTGTTTTTTATTAAAATAAGTTTTTTTTTTTTTTGATTTATCATTTTTAAATTATAGAATATTTTTGAATATAGATTATAAATTTTAAATTTCCGACTGTTAAATTACTGAGTATTGTGGTATATATATAATTTGGTATTATTTAGCTTTTGATATACAACTTTTAAGATGTTGTTAGCACTATTGTTTTTAATCTTTAATAATAAATTGGAATATTTAAATGAGAATATAAGGAGGTTAATAAAGGTTGGGCTAAAAGGTTCTACACTTATTTAAGACACTTTTACAAAATTGTTCATAGTAAGCATTTACTAAATTTTGTTAACATCACTTTTTTTTTCAGTTGTATCATAGTTTTATTAATAAATGCATTTATTATTATAAAGAGCATGTTTAATATTATGTGGTCAAAGTCTAAATAATTCCATCAAAACTTTGTTAATCAGATATATATATATATATTGTAATGATCCGGAGAATAGCACTTAACGTAAACTGCACTACAGGGCGCCATCTAAGCATTTGAACCTAGAAAAATTTATAAAGTCGGCAGATACGTAAGTCAAAAAAAATTTTTTTTTTTTTATTTTGATTCCAGTCGTTAGCTCATGTCACTAGCTCAGTGGAATAGTAGAGATTTAATAATATAATATAAGAGTATATATAAAAAAGAATAAAATAAGCCACTGCCAGTAATTAACATACAAACATTATATATATATATATATATATATATATATATATATATATATATATATATATATATATATATATATATATATATATATATATATATATATATATATATATATATATATATATATATATATAAGATTGAAAATTGTTTTAGTATCAGTTTACACTTTAACATTTAACATTATTTTTTTAACTTTACTTTAGATTTTTAATTTACATTTTAATTTCTATTATAATATAAGTTTACATTTTAATTAAGTTCGCACAGATGGGATTATAAAAGCTTGTTTTAATATGTTGCTATAGATCGGTTACATAGATTACACGGTTAAAAACATCTCAAAGTAAACATAAACGATCAAAATATAAAATCATTGATACTGGCAATTGCAGAGGGAAATTTATAAGTAACCCAGTAGTAATCACCATAAGATACTTGCATTGTCACCAATGACTTAAAAGACATCTGAATAAATACATTTTAGATACTCACCGTAAGGTATCATTATTTATCGAATGTCTATATATTTTGATCAAATATGAAAACCCAAAACATACTTAACCAATAACCAATCCATGCAAGCGTCCATAAACAACTTAAATTTAATGCATTTTTATTTAGGGTCGAGTATGAATAGACTACATAAATTTGCTTTTGAAAATAAACATTCTATCCCTATTTAACCTTAGGCTAAAATTCACAGTCAAACTGGCATCAATCCATCTGATATATCGATGTATTCAATGTAATATGAAATACAGTGGCACCAAAAGTTAAGAGAAGAAATTGCCTCTTGTCAAATAGGATTGTGACATCTATCAGACAAAAAGAGCAATAAAAAAAACTCCATAGAAAGGAACTGTGCTCTGCGTCTTATAATTCCTTCCATAGGCAAATGGGTGAGTGCGGCGTATATATAAACGATTCTGCCAGTAGCGAATCTCCGACTACATCTACTAACTACATCAATATATCCAATCCATTGACCCAATTTAACAACGACACAAATAACCTAAGATTACCCTCCCCTAATATAACTTTACAAATCTATACAGCCATTCATGCCCGACTTAAGTTTAACATTTATATAATTAATTTAACGAAAACAAAAATCATGATAAAACTTAAAGAACAAAAAATACATAAATAAATGGAAATGATTTTAAATATATATAAAAAAAAGAAATACATCAAATAACATTATTAATAAATTAAGTTGGTCAGATAGGATAATATTGCAATCATTTAAATCTGGAAAGTTTTAATTTAATGTTCATTATTTATAAAGTTCTTACAGTTTAAAATGTTCATCTTTTACAGTTGCTTGCCATTTGAAATCCAGTGTTAAATTTTCCGATGATCCTGTGGTCCTCTGAATATAAGAAAAGCGATGTTTCATTTTTCCATTTTATAACAACTGAAGGGATTGAACGTGCATCTTTTTCAATCCCTTCTCCTTCACTTCCGCACTAACACATATCTGTCACATCGTAAAATAATCAATAATAATTTCCTAATAATTTCCAAACGTGTCTTTTTATATTACTTTGAAAGATTGCCTTAACATTACGTCATTGATGTGATATTCTTTTCATTGAGGTCCAATTTCCCAATGGATTTATTTCATTTGCTAAAAGTTTCTATTGTTTTCCTATCTGACCGATGTTTTTACATTTAAATGCCCAAGGCTGGTTTACATTTGACTAATTAAATTTATCATTTCCATTTCTGATTAATTAACCTGTTTTCCAAATCAAAGATATATTTAAAGATAAATTTAAAGATATAATTTTATCTCCAAATCTTTTTAAAATTTAGTTTTAAAATACTTTTTCTTTAATAAAGTTTTATTTTAATAATTTTTCATTATCTGTGCGATTTAATATATATGAGTTTAAGATGATATTTAATTTCAATTTTTAATTCTTCAAGAAAATTTTTAAATGCGAACTTTTTAATTTACTTTCATGTTTAATAAATAAAAAAAAACAATGTAACGAATGTCTGTGCTCGTTACATATCAGTAAAGTTGCTTAAAATAAAATGATCAAAAAAAAAAAATTTACTTAGGGTTAGTAATTACGGTACATGATTAACAAAATTTACAAAACATTTGGTTAGTATAAAGACTATATACAAAAAAAAATGTTGACTATCACTTTCCCAAGGACCATTTACATTCACCTCCTCCCCACAAGAGTTCTATTATTTTTTCTTATACATTTTATTTTTCCACACGGCATGACAAGCAAGTTATTTAAATTATTTATTTAAGAAGGTTGCATTGAACTAAATACGTTTTGAAAGATAATGGATTTATATGTGTATATTTGCAGCACAATTATAAATACCACCAACTTATTTATGACTGATTAAAATGCTGAAATATGATTACACTGAAGTAAATTCCCAATGGTACTCATCGTAAGGTACCACATTTCAATCATAAACTTACGTGGCTGTGCGCGCCTATACACATTAAAGCATAATATATATCAACAAAAAAAAACATATTTATTGCGACCTTTTGACTTTTTTTTTTAACAAAAATTAGTTTTAAAATTTTTTTTTACACTTTCTTGTGTTTAATATATATGCACAATTCCTTCTGGCAGTGCTTTTATAAGATTTAAAGTATACGACTTTATGTAACAGATAAAAATATTCATTTTGAAAAAAGAAATTTACTCAGGTCATATGTGGTTTTTATTAATAGATCGGCCCCACATTGGGTGCCAGTTGTAACGATCCGGGGAATAGCACTTAATGTAAACTGCACTACAGGGCGCCATCTAGGCATTTGAACCTAGAAAAATTTATAAAGTAGGCAGATACGTAAGTCAAAAAAAAATATTTTTTTTTTTATTTTGATTCTGGTCGTTAGCCCATGTCACTAGCTCAGTGGAATAGCAGAGATTTAATAATATAATATAAGAGTATATATAAAAAAGAATAAAATAAGCCACTGCCAGTAATTAACATACAAACATTTATTTATACACATATATATATAAGATTGAAAATTATTTTAGTATCAGTTTACACTTTAACATTTAACATTATTTTTTTAACTTTACTTTAGATTTTTAATTTACATTTTAATTTCTATTATATTATAAGTTTACATTTTAATTAAGTTCACACAGATGGGATTATAAAAGCTTGTTTTAATATGTTGCTATAGATCGGTTACATAGATTACACGGTTAAAAACATGTCAAAGTAAACATAAACAATCAAAATATAAAATCTTTGATACTGGCAATTGCAGAGGGAAATTTATAAGTAACCCAGTAGTATTCACCATAAGATACTTGCATTGTCACCAATGACTTAAAAGACATCCGAATAAATACATTTTAGATACTCACCGTAAGGTATCATTATTTATCGAATGTCTATATATTTTGATCAAATATGAAAACCCAAAACATACTTAACCGATAACCAATCCATGCAAGTGTCCATAAACAACTTAAATTTAATGCATTTTTATTTAGGGTCGAGTATGAATAGACTACATAAATTTGCTTTTGAAAATAAACATTCTATTCCTATTTAACTTTAGGCTGAAATTCGTAGTCAAACTGGCATCAATCCATCTGATATATCGATGTATTCAATGTAATACGAAATACGGTGGCACCAAAAGTTAAGAGAAGAAATTGCCTCTCGTCAAATAGGATTGTGACATCTATCAGACAAGAAGAGCAATAAAAAAAACTCCATAGAAAGGAACTGCGCTCTGCGTCTTATAATTCCTTCCATAGGCAAACGGGTGAGTGCGGCGTATATATAAACGATTCTGCCAGTAGCGAATCTCTGACTACATCTACTAACTACATCAATATATCCAATCCATTGACCCAATTTAACAACGACACAAATAACCTAAGATTACCCTCCCCTAATATAACTTTACAAATCTATACAGCCATTCACGCCCGACTTAAGTTTAACATTTATATAATTAATTTAACGAAAACAAAAATCATGATAAAACTTAAAGAACAAAAAATACATAAATAAATGGAAATGATTTTAAATATATATAAAAAAAAGAAATACATCAAATAACATTATTAATAAATTAAGTTGGTCAGATAGGATAATATTGCAATCATTTAAATCTGGAAAGTTTTAATTTAATGTTCATTATTTATAAAGTTCTTACAGTTTAAAATGTTCATCTTTTACAGTTGCTTGCCATTTGAAATCCAGTGTTAAATTTTCCGATGATCCTGTGGTCCTCTGAATATAAGAAAAGCGATGTTTCATTTTTCCATTTTATAACAACTGAAGGGATTGAACGTGCATCTTTTTCAATCCCTTCTCCTTCACTTCTGCACTAACACATATCTGTCACATCATAAAATAATCAATAATAATTCCCTAATAATTTCCAAATGTGTCTTTTTATATTACTTTGAAAGATTGCCTTAACATTACGTCATCGATGTGATGATCCTTTTCATTGAGGTCCGATTTCCCAATGGATTTATTTCATTTGCTAAAAGTTTCTATTGTTTTCCTATCTGACCGATGTTTTTACATTTAAATGCCCAAGGCTGGTTTACATTTGACTAATTAAATTTATCATTTCCATTTCTGATTAATTAACCTGTTTTCCAAATCAAAGATATATTTAAAGATAAATTTAAAGATATAATTTTATCTCCAAATCTTTTTAAAATTTAGTTTTAAAATACTTTTTCTTTAATAAAGTTTTATTTTAATAATTTTTCATTATCTGTGCGATTTAATATATACGAGTTTAAGATGATATTTAATTTCAATTTTTAATTCTTCAAGAAAATTTTTAAATGTGAACTTTTTAATTTACTTTCATGTTTAATAAATAAAAAAAAACAATGTAACAAACGTCTGTGCTCATTACAATATATATATATTTGAAATTTGGTTTGTTATTTAAAATAATGCATCAATTTTGATAAATCTTGAATGACTTCTATTTTTTTTTGTTTGTTTGTTTTTTTTTTTTTGGGGGGAAGGGTTTGCTTTATGGTACATAACGGCTATAAAAATTTTCTAATTTTCTATTAATATGAATAAAGCCACAGAGACAGTTAGGATATTCATAAATAAATGATTGTGAATAAGTGACAATTTAAATGTATTGACATCATAATTAAACAAGTTATTAAAATTTATTTATGTTTTGCATATTTATAAGATCATTCAATAGATATTTAGAAATTGTACTGTTGTTTAAATAATATATACACTCTCTGTTTTGATTAAAAATAATAAACTATTTATATAAGGAAAAAATACATAATTTTAATATAATAATTTCATAATATTATCTATTCTTTTAGACATATAAAGAAGGAAAAGTTATTTACTTTCCAATGCTGATTGTAATTGAAAAATATTTTTTCAAACCTCTCAATATTCTGAATTCTAACATAAAACATTAAATAGTCAAGCATACCTTCCCAACTCATATGTATATATCATAATGGTCTGGCAGTGACAGTGTTATTCATCATTAATCATTAATTCAGACACTTCATATACAGATGAATCAAAACTGAGAGTTGACATAGTTTTCATAATTATGATTCAAACAGTAATGGTTGCATTAGAAAACTAATGGAGTTCTAACTTGAAACTGTTGCTAATGATCACACCAGGTATTGTCAATATTTTCTGATGACTATTCAATAATAATTTTAAAAGAAGTAGCCATCTTCTGTCTAATCCAAAAAGCATTTTTTTATTATTACTTCTGTTTTCTATATATAATTTTCTTGGATGGGGCAAGTATTCTTTATTCTAGGTTCCATTCTTGTCTAGTAAAAAATGCCTTAATGTACAGTATCCCCCTCTTGTAACATCACCCCATTTCCAGTTTCTTTACACTTGAAAATCTTCACTCAGAATATGTTTTCTCCAGACCATGTCATTTTTCTTTTATACATGTTTGGAAAGGGGCAAAACAACATTGACAGTAATATAACAAAATAATAAACAATTTATTTACATTGAATACACATAAATAACTAACAAATTACATAATTTTAGCAAAGATTCCAATGCATCTACTTTGGAAATATAAGGTTGATTGGCTTTGAGTATTTCTAAGACATATTAATTGATAAAATCAAAATAAAACACCTTCTAAATAATAATTGTGGATAAAATCATAAACTTACAATTAATTTTTTATTATCATTATAATACAAAGAATCCAATAAATATATATGAATGATACATAATATAATAATCAAAAAATAATAAGTAATTTAAACTTATGTTTTCAGAACAAAAAATCTCTAACAAATTATATATAATGTTAATAATATAGTAATATGGTAATTTTACTATCAAAGGCTAGGTATGATTTCAGTATGTATTGTATTGTTTCACTTTTTATGCCACTGTTTTGTATAAAAGATTAAAGTGATTGATGATAAGCACATTCCATACAGCATCAGTATTTTATTCTGGTAGATTAGAAAATTCAGGACGAGATACCATACATTTTATGCTATCTAGCCCATCATATTGAGAGCTTCTATTTTATAAAATCTCATTATATTTGAATTGTATTGAAAAAAAATTGATAAATCATATAATATTCACTAATACTAAAAAGAATTATTTTTTATTGTCTATGGGCAAATGTTTGTGAGAATATGTTACACTTCAGTAACACATTTGTTATATTTATATCATGCTCTCTATTAACAAATCTTGATGTTGATTTTTCTCTTGCTATGCATACTGTTGCCTAATTTTTACAGTGAGTCATTTCTTACTCATTGTCATATCATAAGAACACAGTGTCTTCACTTGAGCCATAATTCTTGTGGTTGTTTTATGACTGCATTCATAAACTATTTTAATTCAACAAATGTATTTACCAAGATACAATATTTAATTAGTTGTTTATATATTCCTTGAACACATTTTATTAGATTTTAAATAATACAAACAAGTTATTTATCAAATAATTTGCTTCAAGGTAGACATGTTCCACCTTTGAAATGCTAATAAGTTAAAAATTTGGAATTATTTGTAGATAATATTTAAAAAAAGTCCGACATTACTTTCCACAAAAAAAAAAAAATACTTTGTGAAAATATATAAATATTTTATCAACTTTTGAAATTCAGTCTATTTTTTTTTGTTTTGTATTTTTACATTTACTATTAAAATATTCATATTCCTCATCTATTTTACTACAATAATATGTAAATTATTTATGTATGAACTCTTGCTAAACTATTGTTTTCAAAGTTTTAAAAATGAAGACCAAATGTACTCTTCAATATGTTGAAAAGCATTCAATATAGTAAACTTTTAATAATTCTGTTTTTTTTTATTATCAGGTATTTAAATATTATATTATCAGTTAATTAGTTTAACTCTTTCTTCAGAAAAAGGATAATTTGTAATGTAGACTTATGCCTAATGAAGAGTTGGTTTGAAACAGTGCACTACTACCACTAAAAATGAGAAAAAAACAGTGGAGCATGCTTCATTTGTCAACAATGGAATTTTATTCCCCCTCTTTACATCATTTTATCATTAGCTTAATAATTAGCAGCTACAAATTTAAACTAATACAGTGTTTTATTTTTATTTTTGGAATGTCTATGTGCACAGTTTATGTTGACTATCATATACTGCATTCTCTTCAATTTCTCCATTGGATAGACATATTTGTGCATGTTAAATGATCATTCAGTTATTGCTATTATTGTTATTTCAGTATCATCACCAGACTCCTTTTCAATTGTATTCATAAATGTGTCATCATATATTTCCACAAATAACTTGCTGTGCACAGAATGAAGATTTCATGCTATACTAATTACATGTATATTTAATTCAAAATAAATTATATTGCACTAATGTTATGTACCTAAATTTTTGCCACAAGTATATCACATTTCTAAACAAAATAATACCTGGAATGTTAAACTGATATATAGATAATCAGAAAGATAAGCTAAGACTCAATAATTAAGTGAAACAATTAATATTTGAATAAAATTGTATAGGAATCTTGCATAAAATAATATACTCAAGAGGTGCACCATTTTACACTATCTACACCTATCTCAAAAATAGTCATTTAAAGTTGACACTGCAACCCATTTCTTCATTTATTTAATTTATATTTCATTAGAGATGGGATTTAACATTCTGTTTTTATCTTTAGACACCATACCTCTTTATTATTTCATAAAAAGTAAAATAAGTTAATTTTCTACAACTCATTATTCATAAGATGCATTAAGTTTCTTCTCTTTTTGATGCTAATATCTTATTAAAATTTTGAATCATAATATTATTTTATCAATGACATATACTTTTATTTTCTTACAAAACATTTTATTTACTATTTATTGTATTATATGTATTTATTTTTTATTCCACTATTGGTTTACATCATGGTCTTTTCTAATTTTTTATAATTTATTTTGTCTGTCTGTTTTTATAAAAATCCAGTATTGTCATTATCTTTTATTGAATATATTTAAATTTATTTGTTATCTTCATTTTTCTCATCTATTGAATTTATTTTAAAAAAATATATATTTCTCATAAATCATTTAACATATGTATAACAGCATTTCTTATCAAAATATTTTTTTTTTCTACATATCCAAAATCATTGTGAAAAATATAGACTTTCCATTTCTCTGAAACACTCAGCCTTCACATTTGTTCAATTATTTTCACTCATGCAGAATTACAGACTTAGAATATTTTTTTATTCTATCAGGAAATTGTTGTTGTTTTTTTTTACTCTATTTCTTTCATTTACTGAACCAGGGTTAGTATGTGAATAGAGTGATTCTTCAGGTAATCCATCAATAGTAATTGTTTTTATTGTGTTTACCAAACTTTATGATAATCATATTATTTAGTTGACTTTAATATAATCTCAGCCACCATTTTTTTTTCTTTCATAAAATGGAATTCTGTGTTTTAATTTTTATGAACTTTTATAGAATGGAATTATGAGCTCTAATTTCATGTACATAAGTTTTCCCAATTTATCAGATGGATTACATTACTGGGTGTCAATAGCATTTAGTAATTTAACCACCTATTTTATGATCTTTCTTCAGCTCATAAGATCTTCTACATTATTTAAAAGAACAGATTATGGTCGATTATCTTGCTTGATATTTAGTCATAACACAAACATCAACTATGTTCACATTCAATACTTGTCTCCAAAGAATTGGGAATATCTCTACTTACTTCTTGGAATTCATTTTACTTAATTTCATCATGTTTGTTTTGTAGTCAGAAATAATTTGTTAACTTATGCCATATTCACTTGAAATGAAAAGTGCTTTTAGATTTTCATGGTCTTGATAAAAATATCAGTGAGGATGAATGATATATAAATAAAGATAGCAACTAAATCTAAATCTTAGCAGTAAATATTCTTGGCATAGTTCTTTCTTTTCTTCTACATATGCTCTTCTGCTTCTCAGTGTTACTCCCCTTCAACTTTCTTTCTATTATTTATACCATATGATCTCATAGGAAGACTCAATTTCATAAACATTGAATCCTAATTTCTATGGAAGTTTTGTGTTTGCATTAATTAAAAATTTTAATTCTACAAATGTATTTATTCAAAAGAAAAAAAAAACACTACCTTACTTGTGTATATTTTTATTGAATGCATTTGATTAATTTTTAATTAATCCAATTAAGTTACCGCTATTTATCAAATAAGTTGTTTCAAGGAATATTACATACTTCATCTATTAAAAAATACTAACTTTATTTTTATTCCTACAAAATTTTGAATTAAATTAAAATGATTTTCGTTAATTTTACAGATACCAAGTAGTAGTAGTAGTAGTAGTAGTAGTAGTAGTAGTAGTAGTAGTAGTAGTAGTAGTAGTAGTAGTAGTAGTAGTAGTAGTAGTAGTAGTAGTAGTAGTAGTAGTAGTAGTAGTAGTAGTAGTAGTAGTAGTAGTAGTAGTAGTAGTAGTAGTAGTAGTAGTAGTAGTAGCAGTAGTAGTAGTAGTAGTAGCAGTAGTAGTAGTAGTAGTAGTAGTAGTAGTAGTAGTAGTAGTAGTAGTAGTAGTAGTAGTAGTAGTAGTAGTAGTAGTAGTAGTAGTAGTAGTAGTAGTAGTAGTAGTAGTAGTAGTAGTAGTAGTAGTAGTAGTAGTAGTAGTAGTAGTAGTAGTAGTAGTAGTAGTAGTAGTAGTAGTAGTAGTAGTAGTAGTAGTAGTAGTAGTAGTAGTAGTAGTAGTAGTAGTAGTAGTAGTAGTAGTAGTAGTAGTAGTAGTAGTAGCAGCAGCAGCAGCAGCAGCAGCAGTAGCAGTAGCAGTAGGAGCAGCAGCAGCAGCAGTACCAGTAGCAGTAATAATAATAATAATAATAATAATAATAATAATAATAATAATAATAATAATAATAATAATAATAATAATAATAATAATAATAATAATAATAATAATAATAATAATAATAATAATAATAATAATAATAATAATAATAATAATAATAATAATAATAATAATAATAATAATAATAATAATAATAATAATCCTGCAGCAAATCTCTGCTGCGGTAAGAAGCAATATTTAAGCTCTCCGATGTAAGTATGTATATATTTTTCTTTTGTTTCAACTTGTTATTCGCAAAACAAACATAATACAGAACAAATCAAATCATATAATAGATTAATAGAGTATTTTTAAAGAAAATATCAGTGTGTATTCATATCTTTTTTAAAAAAAAACTGACTTGAGTCAGAATAATAAATCATGGCTACTGCCCAGTCAAGCGTGAGCAACTTAAGCACCAATACAAAATTAACAACATCGTTAGATTCAACATCACCTATTTCATATGCAAAAATACTTAAAAGCAACAGCAATATTACAGCACCAACGCAAATAATGCATTTTCAAAGAACAAATACAAATGATATAAAAAATCTAGATCTACATACTCAAGAGGAACGTCAACCCCCAACCACAATCTGGACAAAAGAAATGCTTGAAAATGTGAGACCGTTTCAATGATATGGTGCCTCGTATGTTGTTTGAAACTTTTCGCAGGTTTTTTTCACTAACATCGCTAGTACTCACAGTAACAGATAATCAATGCTCATTATATCAGTTCCCAAAAGCTTTATTATATGAAGCAATTACGCAAAATGCACTATGGGAAACAATCTCTTGTATCGCAGACCATTCAAATTCGTGATATATAACCATTGATTTTTATACTCAGCAGTAAAAAGAACATTTTCATTCCACTATTTTAGCACTCGATAATTACGCCCTCATAATTATAGATGAAAACTGGAAAAATATTATTACTGGAGTGCTAAAAAATACTTATCTTAAATACAACTTACAAGATTTTCAAAAAAATGATAAACACATTTGGAAAAGTAATTTCTCTACAGCCAATTTATTTAAAAGACACACCTATACCAATATGTAGTAATCGTTTTGAATTTAAAATAAAACTCCATAAAAATGTAGATGCTGCCATTATCCCAACACAAATTACAGATCAAGAAGCAAGAATCTCTCTTCACATAAAATGTTTAAAGCCACATTGTTTTGGCTCTGGACAGAGAGGCCATCTAGCAATTAAGTGTGATAACACAAAAGGCAATCTATGTGAACAAACCAAAATCCTCTCCCCAGAACAACCCACTGATGATGAAAATAAAATTTCTAATAACACTACATCCATTGACAACCCAATAATAAAAACTTGAAAAAAACAGGTTCAAACACCCACAAACAAAAATGATAATGGAGGAGAATTGCTGATCCCAAAGACTAACCAAAAAAATAATAACACAAAAACTAACACAGACACCCAAGATTCAAATGAAAATAACTCTCAAGAAACCACAACACAAAATGCAGTACTTACATCACAGGATCAGCAACTCAATAAAACAAAAGGTGTATCAAGTAAAAATCAATAAACAGAAAATAAACACACACAGCTATATAATGAAAATGTAAATCAAGATAATATAAGTACACCAATAATAAAACAAACCACAATAATAAACAAAACTGCATCAAGCATAATGGATGCAATAGAACCCCCTTTTCCATTCATTCAAGAGAATATACAGAGGGAAAAAGAAAGCCAGGTAGACCACCTAAAAACCATGAATCCAAAAAGGCAAAAAAAAAACAGACCAAAAGCACAACTCATCAGACATATACAACTTAGAAAATGATGAAATAGAAATGGATTTAAGCCAACAACAAATGGACAACTGTTCAGTTTCATCACAAATTGCCTGTATAGAGTCTGAACCAATATTAAATGAAAGAAAAACTGATAATAAACCCTACCAAGTCTTAAATATGTATCAGCATCCATCTACTGCAATATAAACAAAAATTTAGAATTAAAAAATCAAAAATCAATACCCTGTTATAAAATTATTCTGTAACATGAAGATAAAAATTGGATCTCTAAACATTAGAGGTTTAAATGCCATCAAAAAACTTTTGAACTCAAAAAATGGCTACATACAACACAACCAAACATACTGGGGCTACTGGAAACAGAAATATATAGTGGCTCTCAAATTGATCCTTCAAAATATTTAGTCAGCCAAGGGTTTTGTGCCTGCTCAAGGCAATCATCATCACCATCAGGTGGCAGAGGTATAATTATATCCCACAACTGCCCTTTTGATTCTTTTAAAATTATATATATTGACTCTAATCTTATCATAATAAAACTCCATCATAAAATATCACACTTAACCTAGTATATGTCTATATACCACCAGGACCTGTCATCATCTCCAGAATAATAGCAACAATAAATTCAATACTTACAGCAACACCAAATCCCATAATACTCCTGGAGATTTCAACATGATCTACCAAACTTTTGTCACCAAATGGATCCATCAAATAACAATCCCACTTATGAGTGCTGAAGGTTTTGTCCCATTAAACTGAATATCTTTTAATAACAATAGATATAAGTCACTTATTGATTTGTGTTTCTACTCACCAATCTTACATCATTATTTTAATCTTGAACTCTGTCCATCTATAATATCAGATCATGCTGCCCATTCATTACCATCGACCTAACAAAAATAAAGAATACAACAATATCCCTTTAAAAGACTATGTGAATACTTTTTCCAGCACAAACAACTGAATTTCTATATTCACAAACATATATAATGCTCCAAAAACTTCAAAACATGTCACTCGATCCAGTACAAAAGTATATAGCATTCACCAATATACTTTCTTTCAACATCAATCATATTACCTGCAATTCAACACCCCCCACCAGATTATTAGCTTTGGCAGATGAACTACATAAAAAATAACCATTTCCAGACCAACTACAGATAATCAAACACAAATAAAAAAACTTACAGAAATATACAACAATACATGCAACACACTAAAGCAATATGTAGCAATAAAAAATAAAAAATATAAATCTTATCTAACAACACACTTGGACCAGAGCATACATACAGTGGACCCTGGGATACTCATCCACAGTCAGAATACCTATGGAACTTGAAATAGATGGCTCTATAACAGCTGGACATAACATGATAAACCCAATATATCAACACTTTAAAAAAACTGCAAAAACAAAGAGTGTACTTACCAAATGAAGAGATAATTGGAGACCCTGAAAGAGACACACCAATAAAAACAACTGACATTGTATGTCAACTTGCAACAATAACAAACACATGTCACCCAAGACCACAAAAAATTCCAAAATTTGTGTTCAAACATCTTAGTCACTTCATAGCCAAATACCTGTGCAATTTAGCCAATTACATATCCCAAAAAATTTACAACATACAAAATCTATACCCAATTGCAATGGTTCCATTTAACAAAAAAACCAACAGAAATATTATCATTATCTAATCTACAACCAATTTCAATGGGACCTTTAGGAATAAAAATTCTTGAAAGAGTAATAAAGAAGAAAATAGAACAACATATACTCTCTGTGTTATCATCAGCACAATATGCCAAAAAAGGATCATCCATTTTCCAGGGTGCCTTAATGTACAAAACAATAATCGAAGTAGTAAAAAAAAGAAAGAAATATGCACCAATTATAGTTCAACTAGACATTGATGCAGCATTTGACTCAGTGCCTATAGTCAAATTATTAGTTGTGCTTAAAAAAACAACAATATCTCCATCCCTACTATATATAATAGCCAATCTGCTACTCAGCTATGAAATTCACATCACATTGAATGGGAAGAATTCACCAGCCTTCAGACCATGTCAATCTATCCCACAAGGATCCCCCCTCAGTGCCTTGCTCTTTACAATATATATATATATATATATATATATATATATATATATATATATATATATATATATATATATATATATATATATATATATATATATAAATGTAACAATATTTATAAATTAATATAAATATGTATTTGTAATTATTAAATTAATATAAAAGATATGTATTTGTAACTATAATTTGTAACTATTTTAATATGTCACATTTGTAACCATAATAAATATTTAGATAGGGGAAATTATTAATTATTAGATATATGCCTATCCAATCTGTACCATTTGTAACTATATTAATTCATCATAGCATAGATAAAGAAATTATAGAATCACTGTGCCACTTGAAAATATCAGCATTAAAGATTCTTGGTATTTATTTATATATTGGGGCAGTCATCTGAACAATAAAACATACTGGCCATTGTCATCTAATAAAAATAATACTAAATATAGCAACTGAATAAAAGTACCCACTGTGAGATTCCTGGAGTGCCTTATGCTTATCTCCAGTACTAGGCTCTTCTAACAAAGAATCCTTCCCATTCTTCTTTCCAAATATATAAGACCATTCATGGTCATATGCACACACGGGTGCTATTCATGACAACTTATAAAAAAATATATTTTATAAAACTAATATTATAAAGTTGGAAAGGGATGATATCACTCTTTATTCAGTTTCGCTAAGTACATGTGTTTTCCCATGAGCGCCACTAGATTGTTTTCAATCTAGATAAGTATCTATTTATAGGGTACTTGAGTTCAATCTCATTCAGTACATATTTATTACACATGACTTGGATGACTATTGAACAAAAATGACATTCTTACATTTTATCTATATTGATAAAATTACAAGATCCCAATATTACCAAAGTTTATACTATAGATCAACGATTCTTATAGACATTGCTAGCTCATTAGCGTATATTAATGAAAAGACATGTATAATCTAATTAATGGCTTCCAAACAAGCATGTGAAGACCATTATTGATATTGATGGCCATTTAACTAAATTATTTATCACAATAAAGGTAATAATGATGATGATGATAATAATATCATAATAATGATAATAATAGTGATATCATAATAATGATTATAATAGTGATGATGATACCAGCCATGGCTTATCAATAAACTCACAACAATAAATTCATCTTTATAAACTTATAGGCATCTATTAAAATTATCCTATTTCATTCTGGGATTTAATAATACTAATAGTGATGATTGATCATCATGAATCTCTTTGCATAATATTCAATTTTCTATAAACCCCTATTTACTAAAATATATTGATTACGCTAAACATTAAATTTAATGATTATAATTTATTAATGATGATTGATGGCGATCATAACTTTTATATAGTATTATTTGAAACATTTTTTAACTAATAACATGATATCCATCTTTGATGAGGCTGATCTAAATTCATGGACACAACACAATTTTAGCTTTCTATGTTGAACTATAATTATCAAAATTTGGTTATTCTCAAGCATAATCCTTAAATACTTAAATATCAACATTCTAGTTTACCTATTATTTTGCGGACGCTTAATATTTGCAAATGATTGCTCAATATATATGAATGGTAATACTTAATAACTGCGAGCAATGATGATGAATTAAAATGATAGAATTAAGACAAAAAAAAAACACAATATTCTTAATAATTACTCGGAAACCAATTAAGATATATAATTATATTTTATTAACACTACTACTCTTTCTTTCCTTCTGTAAAGTCAAATCGACAATTAAATAAATGGTTTATTACCATATCAATTCAATACAAAAATTAATATAAAAATTTATATAAGTATAAGCAAATAAATTTAATATATAGGTTTATCATCTTTCTTGATATCTCAAAATAAGCTGACTTAAATCAATATTAAAAAATATATATACATATTCTATAAATGCTTATTTAAGAATTTTCTTAAATATCATATCATAAAGTAAATTTCAGGTGTAACTTGTATATGTCATTTCATTTCCATTCAAATGTAATGCCCTACTTTTCAATTTACTATTTTAAACTAATCATATATAACCTATTCTTTAATGTGTTTGGATAAGCAGTTACACATTCACACATTCGGTAATGTTAACATATATGTTTAAAATGTATACCCAAAAATTACATATATAAAAATATCTTTTTTTCTTTTGCAACCTTATAGCGAAAGAAAAATAAAATACATATATTAATTTTTTAATATGCAACAAGATAAAATAAAAATAAAAACATTATAAATGCATATATCTATAGGTTGCTCATCATCATTAACAACTGAAGAACAATTAAAAAAAAAACATTTCAACATTACAATATATAAAAAAAAATAAAATAATGAAAAATTTAAGTTTAAAGATTTAAACTATGTTTGTGCTATGTTGTGAGATATTGCAAATAACTATAGATAAACAAGTCTTTAATGTTTCTGTATCAAAAAAGAAAATTGCTTTGACCAGTAAATTAAGGTTTACTTTTAATAAGTAAAAGAATAAAATCAGTTAAAGAAAGTTCATATTTACCCGTCTACTTTTTACTTCTTATTAATGTCCTGAATTTGAATTTTCAGACTGCTTTTCTTTGCTCACCAACAACAACAACGAAAAAAAGAAAGTTATTGCAGATACTTTTAAGATAATGCTGAATCAATTGACTTTGCTTGTTTCTTCAATTCCATTATTATTCACTGTTGATTGGCTTCCTTCTACCATTTAAAAAAAAGTTATTATAAGTACTTTGAATAAGTAGGTACCGGTGGATTTGCTTGTCTCCCTCCTTTAAAAAATAATTGCTGTTGACACTTTAGATGATTGAGGTAAATCAACAAAATTTTGATTTATGGCTTCAAACTTGGTTCTACATGGCTGTTATAGATTTTCTTTTCCTCCTATTTTGTCTTCTCCATTCTTTCGAAGGTAATGAGCTTTTAATAAGCCAGGAACTAGAAACAAAGCATTCCATATAGCTTGTGTGGTTAGCTTCACAATCTATCATTTTGTTGGTTATTACTGGATACATGACTTCATAGACAGATCAGCGATTGTGACTCATTCTGTATTAACCAGGAAGCAGAAAAAATGGTTTAGCAATGCAGAGGCATTGTATTATGCATAACCAAATATATTAATATCATTTTTATAATTATTACTAACTTCTCATAAATTCAAACTTGTTCCATTTCTCTCCTCTTCTTTAATATTGCTGGAAATTGCTTTATATAAACGCACATTTCATTTGCTCTTTTTTTTCAACTTTCAAAGAGTGAGAAAAAAAAATTAAAGTGTTTACTCTCTTTTTTAAAAAAAAATCCGAGCTTACATTTCTGCTTATGAATAATAACAAGGAAGGACCAACTGAGTTGAGTCTCAAAATAATAATAATAATTTGAGTGACTCTCACTCTAAAATTATTAATGACTAACTCATCATCTCTCTAAAAAAATTTAAGACTGACTGATCATCTCTCTAAAAAAATTTATGACTGACTGACCATCTCTCTAAAAAAATTTAAGACTGACTGATCATCTCTCTAAGAAAATTTATGACTGACTGATTAAAAAAAAATTGTTTCAATCATTTATTACGAATTTCAACCAAAGAAAAAAAAAACATCTGGAAATCTTTATCTTAAAAAAAAATCAAAGCTTCACAAGTTTGACGTCGGTCACAATCAATAAAGACTTAAAATTGATCGCTATCGTTATCTACATCAAAGCACCTCTTTTGTAAAATAATCTTAAGATACAGATAACAACAAACCTGGAATCTATAGCCATCAGGAATAAGTGTAAAAGCATCTTTGTGTTTGTACAGATCTATTCATTGTTTCACACGTGTACATTTTTTTATCTCCTTATCTAACAAACTTAATTGCCTTTTTTCACACTTTTCTGACTTACTCTATTTTAATAAAATGAAAGTTAAATAAATTTAACACATATTATTTAATAAAAAAAATATTATATAATAAATCACAAAAAAGAACTGCTTATTCATAATAATAAATCTATACATATAAATCTCTGTATATATAAAAGAAAAAAAAAATTTTTTTTTTTAATAATTGAATACTATATATATATCTACATTTGCCTCACCCCCAAACAAAAAAAAATTTTTTTGAATATAAGAAATTGTTTAGGTCATGAGTGCCATTGGTTTTAGGCTACGTACATTATATGTGCCTTTTACTCCTTCTGACGATTCTAGTACAAATGCATTTTCCCCTTTTCTTTCCTTGAGCATGAATGGCCCTTCATATATATTATAGAACTTTTTGAATGTATGCTTCTGCGGGTCGCTTTGCATTTGCTGATGGGAATTATTCCCAGGCCTACCTATGTTTGGTTTACTAGGTTTCATGGGATAGTGTCGGCCTAATTGGTTGTTTATAATCCTAATGGTGGAGATCTTATAACTATATCTCTCCTCCATCCTAGAATAACCTTTCATTTTCCTTTCTGCAACTCCCAGGGCATCTAATAGGTCTGCCACTCTCATTGGGGAGTGCACATCATCCACTATCATATATATATTCCCAGGCATACATATGTTTGGTTTGCCAGGTTTTGTGGGAAATTGTCTGCCTAACTGGTTTGTTCCCATTCTCATATTGGAGATTTTATAGCCATAGCTCTCCTCCTCTCTATGATAACTTTCAGCTATCCTTTTGGTAGCTCCCAATGTCTCAAACTTGTCTGCTACATTTACTGGGGCATATACATCAGCAGCTATCTTTAATTCTAAGAAACTAGCTTTACTGACTACATCTTTCCTGAGGTCAATTTGTTCCTGTACAGTGGCTACCTTTATTTCTAGGTTATGTATCTCACTGTATATATCCTCTTTGGGATTACATTGTTCTTGAACAGCAGCTACCTCATCATTTTCATATGGCTTGACTACAGTCACATAACTCTCTGGCACTATTTCTTGTTCTGGACTGGTCATCTTATTATCAGTTTCTTTACCTAAATCAGTTACTTGATCATTCATTTCTGGTGATGGTTGATCCATCTTATTGTCAAGTCCCTGAGACTGTCTATCAAAAGACTCATGAATTGTTTGGAAGTGCTGATCCATTTTCTGGTTTATCTCTCGCCTCATTTGGTTTATGCCCTTATTCATTTCCTTCAATTGTGCCATTATCATGGGAAACCACTCTGGGTAACCTTCCTTCATTTCTTCCATGACTACTTCTTTGTCTTGTTCCAAATTACTCTTTTTTTTATACTTATTTATAAACTTTTAATTATTGATTCCTTTTCGGCTTTATTCTGTTTGATTTATTATATTCTGATTTATTCTGTTCTGATTTATTGTTCTGCTCCCTGATTTCCTATACATCCAGAGACAAACACCTTTATCTATCCTCATATACCCTAAAATTTTCAACCACTCTTTCTCAGCCATAATTCTCCCCATCAATCTATCTATATCTTAAGTGCCTTTAATTAACTTAACCTCCATCATCACTCTTTTTCCTTTACCTATATATGATTGATAAAGTATGAGGTCATAGTACTATTTAAAACATTTATTTAAGAAAAAGCTATCTCTGTATTAGTGTGTCCTTTTATGCCATCATTTATCTAGTTTTTCATGCTTTTATAAAACTTAACTCTCTCGATGCCCTTTTTAATACACTAAGCAAAAAAGAAAAATTACTTATATAACATATGTGCTAGATTTATAACAGAGTTCATGTCTCAAGTCATTCATATACTCATCTATCCTTCTAGAGATCTGACAGATATTGACAGCCAAAAGAATGATTAGCAATTCACAATCATGAGATAGACAAAAGAATTCAATCACTGCACTTAAAGCACACAATGCTCCATGAACACTCAGATGATCACCCCAATTCAATCACTCTAAGCTACTACAACCTATAATAGTTTATTGCAAACATTGTTGCATTGCCCTGCTTACTTCCAAGTCTTAGGGGCTTTAATTCGTCAAATACTGCCTTGCTTATTTTTAAAGTCTTAGAGGCAACAATTATATATCAGTAAAACAAAATACTGCCTTGCTCTCTCTGGAGTCTTAGAGGCGAAATATTATGTATCAGAAAAATTATGCCTTGCTCTCTCTGGAGTCTTAGAGGCGAAATCATGGCAGGCCTACTGTTAACTGCTTCATGATAAAACAACTGATATTATAATCTGGGTTGGAGCAGTGAATGAGATAAATCAATCACCAGTGGCATGAATACATCACATTCTCAAGGCAATGACAAAAATTCTCCATCCATCATCACAACCGTAACACAACCAATCAAACTCCAACAATCAAATATCCAATCCAACCTCCAAAATCATAAATTTTCTATAACACAAACTTTTCAAATATGAACAAAATTATTATTCCACACTTCAAGGCTATTAATATTTCTATGCTTATTTAATTGATAAGCAAAATATATAAAAAAAACATTGTTATTAACTTTAACACATTATAAGCTGTGATATCATTATATTTTAAAAATTGAAACTAAGCTCTATAATGACTGTATTCATTTATCATCATCAAAAATGCAATAACAGTAATCATCATCATCTAAACATCAGGCCAAAATATTTGTATACATTAATAATAATAAAAAATTGCACAGAAAAAAAAATATTCTTTTTTTTTTTTTTTTTTTTTTTAAACTATACATCTGTCATCATTATATACAACCCATCTCTCATGTATGTGGGGTATTTCAAGCCATTATTTGGCTTATTTCGAGCCCTAGTTGGTGCACCATTTGTAACAATTTTTATAAATTAATATAAATATGTATTTGTAATTATTAAATTAATATAAAAGATATGTATTTGTAACTATTTTAATATGTCACATTTGTAACAATAATAAATATTTAGATAGGGGAAATTATTAATTATTAGATATATGCCTATCCAATCTGTACCATTTGTAACTATATTAATTCATCATAGCATAGATAAAGAAATTATAGAATCACTGTGCCACTTGAAAATATCAGCATTAAAGATTCTTGGTATTTATTTATATATTGGGGCAGTCATCTGAACAATAAAACATACTGGCCATTGTCATCTAATAAAAATAATATTAAATATAGCAACTGAATAAAAGTACCCACTGTGAGATTCCTGGAGTGCCTTATGCTTATCTCCAATACTAGGCTCTTCTAACAAAGAATCCTTCCCAATCTTCTTTCCAAATATATAAGACCATTCATGGTCATATGCACACACGGGTGCTATTCATGACAACTTATAAAAAAATATATTTTATAAAACTAATATTATGAAGTTGGAAAGGGATGATATCACTCTTTATTCAGTTTAGCTAAGTACATGTGTTTTCCCATGAGCGCCACTAGATTGTTTTCAATCTAGATAAGTATCTATTTATAGTGTACTTGAGTTCAAACTCATTCAGTACATATTTATTACACATGACTTGGATGACTATTGAACAAAAATGACATTCTTACATTTTATCTATATTGATAAAATTACAAGATCCCAATATTACCAAAGTTTATACTATAGATCAACGATTCTTATAGACATTGCTAGCTCATTAGCGTATATTAATGAACAGACATGTATAATCTAATTAATGGCTTCCAAACAAGCATGTGAAGACCATTATTGATATTGATGGCCATTTAACTAAATTATTTATCACAATAAAGGTAATAATGATGATGATGATAATAATATCATAATAATGATAATAATAGTGATATCATAATAATGATTATAATAGTGATGATGATACCAGCCATGGCTTATCAATAAACTCACAACAATAAATTCATCTTTATAAACTTATAGGCATCTATTAAAATTATCCTATTTCATTCTGGGATTTAATAATACTAATAGTGATGATTGATCATCATGAATCTCTTTGCATAATATTCAATTTTCTATAAACCCCTATTTACTAAAATATATTCATTACGCTAAACATTAAATTTAATGATTATAATTTATTAATGATGATTGATGGCAATCATAACTTTTATATAGTATTATTTGAAACATTTTTTAACTAATAACATGATATCCATCTTTGATGAGGCTGATCTAAATTCATGGACACAACACAATTTTAGCTTTCTATGTTGAACTATAATTATCAAAATTTGGTTATTCTCAAGCATAATCCTTAAATACTTAAATATCAACATTCTAGTTTACCTATTATTTTGCGGACACTTAATATTTGCAAGTGATTGCTCAATATATACGAATGGTAATACTTAATAACTGCGAGCAATGATGATGAATTAAAATGATAGAATTAAGACAAAAAAAAACAAAACACAATATTCTTAATAATTACTCGGAAACCAATTAAGATATATAATTATATTTTATTAACACTATTACTCTTTCTTTCCTTCTGTAAAATCAAATCGACAATTAAATAAATGGTTTATTACCATATCAATTCAATACAAAAATTAATATAAAAATTTATATAAGTATAAGCAAATAAATTTAATATATAGGTTTGTCATCTTTCTTGATATCTCAAAATAAGCTGACTTAAATCAATATTAAAAAAAAAATACATATTCTATAAATGCTTATTTAAGAATTTTCTTAAATATCATATCATAAAGTAAATTTCAGGTGTAACTTGTATATGTCATTTCATTTCCATTCAAATGTAATGCCCTACTTTTCAATTTACTATTTTAAACTAATCATATATAACCTATTCTTTAATGTGTTTGGATAAGCAGTTACACATTCACGCATTCGGTAATGTTAACATATATGTTTAAAATGTATACCCAAAAATTACATATATAAAAATATCTTTTTTCTTTTGCAACCTTATAGCGAAAGAAAAATAAAATACATATATTAATTTTTTAATATGCAACAAGATAAAATAAAAATAAAAACATTATAAATGCATATATCTATAGGTTGCTCATCATCATTAACAACTGAACAACAATTAAAAAAAAAAAACATTTCAACATTACAATATATATAAAAAAAAATAAAATAATGAAAATTTTAAGTTTAAAGATTTAAACTATGTTTGTGCTATGTTGTGAGATATTGCAAATAACTATAGATAAACAAGTCTTTAATGTTTCTTTATCAAACAAGAAAATTGCTTTGACCAGTAAATTAAGGTTTACTTTTAATAAGTAAAAGAATAAAATCGGTTAAAGAAAGTTCATATTTACCCGTCTACTTTTTACTTCTTATTAATGTCCTGAATTTGAATTTTCAGACTGCTTTTCTTTGCTCACCAACAACAACAACGAAAAAAAGAAAGTTATTGCAGATACTTTTAAGATAATGCTGAATCAATTGACTTTGCTTGTTTCTTCAATTCCATTATTATTCACTGTTGATTGGCTTCCTTCTACCATTTAAAAAAAAAAGTTATTAGAAGTACTTTGAATAAGTAGCTACCGGTGGATTTGCTTGTCTCCTTCCTTTAAAAAATAATTGCTGTTGACACTTTAGATGATTGAGGTAAATCAACAAAATTTTGATTTATGGCTTCAAACTTGGTTCTACATGGCTGTTATAGATTTTCTTTTCCTCCTATTTCCTCTTCTCCATTCTTTCGAAGGTAATGAGCTTTTAATAAGCCAGGAACTAGAAACAAAGCATTCCATATAGCTTGTGTGGTTAGCTTCACAATCTATCATTTTGTTGGTTATTACTGGATACATGACTTCATAGACAGATCAGCGATTTTCACTCATTTTGTATTAACCAGGAAGCAGAAAAAATGGTTTAGCAATGCAGAGGCATTGTATTATGCATAACCAAATATATTAATATCATTTTTATAATTATTACTAACTTCTTATAAATTCAAACTTGTTCCATTTCTCTCCTCTTCTTTAATATTGCTGGAAATTGCTTTATATAAACGCACATTTCATTTGCTCTTTTTTTTCAACTTTCAAAGAGTGAGAAAAAAAAATTAAAGCGTTTACTCTCTTTTTTAAAAAAAAATCCGAGCTTACATTTCTGCTTACGAATAATAACAAGGAAGGACCGACTGAGTTGAGTCTCAAAATAATAATAATAATTTGAGTGACTCTCACTCTAAAATTATTAATGACTAACTCATCATCTCTCTAAAAAAATTTAAGACTGACTGATCATCTCTCTAAAAAAATTTATGACTGACTGATTAAAAAAAAATTGTTTCAATCATTTATCGCGAATTTCAACCAAAGAAAAAAAACCATCTGGAAATCTTTATCTTAAAAAAAAAATCAAAGCTTCACAAGTTTGACGTCGGTCACAATCAATAAAGACTTAAAATTGATCGCTATCGTTATCTACATTAAAGCACCTCTTTTGTAAAATAATCTTAAGATACAGATAACAACAAACCTGGAATCTATAGCCATCAGGAATAAGTGTAAAAGCATCTTTGTGTTTGTACAGATCTATTCATTGTTTCACACGTGTACATTTTTTTTATCTCCTTATCTAACAATCTTAATTGCCTTTTTTCACACTTTTCTGACTTACTCTATTTTAACAAAATGAAAGTTAAATAAATTTAACACATATTATTTAATAAAAAAAATATTATATAATAAATTACAAAAAAGAACTGCTTATTCATAATAATAAATCTATACATATAAATCTCTGTATATATAAAAGAAAAAAAAATTTTTTTTTTTAATAATTGAATACTATATATATATATATATCTACAATATATATATATATATATATATATATATATATATATATATATATATATATATATATATATATATATATATATATATAAAAAAAAAACCTCTATTAATAGAGATACAAAAAAAATAAAAGGCATTAAAATCCCAAACACTGCTTTAAATATATCATCCATAGCCTATATGGATGATGTAACCATTTTCCTCACCTCTAAAAAGAACCTTCCCTTATTATAAAAGATAATCAAAAATTATACCTCAAATTTTAATTTAAAAATTAACACAAATAAAACTGCTGCATGGTCAATATACACAGGCAAGCGCTGTACAGAGATGTTTAATGGTAAACCATCTGCTTTCCTTGGATTTCCATTCTACCTTGGAACCAATGGAATGAGGCAAAAAATTCAAAATAAATTAAAAAAAGATGCTGAAAAAACCACAGCCTCACTTAAAAAGTCATACCTGTCAATATATGCAAAGGTAGCACTATTTATTCAACTTATAATTACAAAAATTACCTACTACACACCTATAATCAAATTTGCAAAAACATTCATATCTAAAATCTCATCAATCTGTAACAAACTAATATGGAAGAGAAAGACAGTGGCAATCTCTTTAAAAATTGAGCAGACCACCAGATAGCAATGGACTTGGACTCCATACAATCAATGTTTTTTTACACACAGAAATCAGTAAATCTAATAACAGCAACCATAAAAAGATTTCTAGACCTGGAGTGTGTAATTAGTATAATACCCACAGACAGACCACCCTTTTCATATGGATATCTATCCACACTGATTGAAGAACTCAAGCCAATATACAACAAAATATCACTCAATAATGACAACAAGTATACATACTGGGGCATTTATAATATACTATACCCAAACCAGATACCTAATCTACATCCATCAGTTCTTGGGATAGACAACAGGCAACAACTGCAACAATTCAGAAAGTGGTCATTATAACCAAAATTATTTGATTTTCTACTTAAGTTTAATCTTAATGCTCTACCCACAACATATTTCCTCAGATTTCATAGATTCTACGCAAATATAGACCCCATGTGTGGGCTATGTCAGAGAGAAGAAGAGCCACAAGATTATTTTCTTCATTCCTGCAGTGCCCTAGAAACAATACATCACACAATGATTACCACATACAGAAAGGCTATCATTTCAATTGATGAAATAATAAATACATTTAAAAAAGGCAACATCCCTGCTATTCATGCAGCAACATATAGCCTTTATGCCTACTGGTGTACCAGATGCAATTTTGCACTTGCTAATAACCCTCGACACTACCCAGCAACATATTCAATAAAACTAGAACTGTTCAGAAGAAGAGACAGCATCCTAGCTCAACCAGATGTGTTTGCAGCCACATGGTCACAATTGAAACAAAGATCCAGTCTATAAAATATAAAGTCCAATATGATAGATGATGACATTTTCAACATCAGCTTTTTTTCCAACTTCAAAGAGATGCAAGCATAAACTGAAGTAAATAAAAGACCAAATTTAAAAACAAGAAAGAAAGTATGCAGAATTGATAAAGACTTATATACTGAAAGTTGTTGTAATTTGTTTTGCATTTGTAACAAATCAATATAGTACTAGATGTGACTCTGTATCTTTTTGGACTCAATAAAGTTTGGCTTTGAAACATAATAATAATAATAATAATAATAATAATAATAATAATAATAATAATAATAATAATAATAATAATAATAATAATAATAATAATAATAATAATAATAATAATAATATAATAATAATAATAATAATAATAATAATAATAATAATAATAATAATAATAATAATAATAATAATAATAATAATAATAATAATAATAATAATAAGTCAGATGTCACTTGACTTATATATAGCTTGCAATTACCAATATGTAAACTTAAGAGCATGCTAACGCTCTAAACAAGCTTTTTTTTATTATGATAAATGCTACTACAAGAGAAGGCATTCAAATCATCTTTATCTTAGATTGTCCCCATCCCCAGACCGGTTTCGACCTATGGGTCTCTTCAGTGAGGAGTTGGGACTTGCGTTGTTAGCCGAGAGGTATCGCAGCCGCCATGCAAGCAAGTAGTTCATTGCAGACGTGTGTGGGTTCGTGTCCTGGCAGATGCTATGACATATGAAAAAAAAATAGTAATAATAATAATAATAATAATAATAATAATAATAATAATAATAATAATAATAATAATAATAATAATAATAATAATAATAATAATAATAATAATAATAATAATAATAATAATAATAATAATAATAATAATAATAATAATAATAATAATAATAATTCCCTTTGTGAAAAGGAATTGTTTATTTTGTTACTTTGCATTTACAATTAAAATATTAATATTTCTCATATCTTTTATTGTAAGAATATATAAATTACTTATTTATTCATCACCTCCTACTCCCCCATTCTTTAAACCATCATTTTCGAATTCTAAAGAATATATAACTGTTATAAATATTCTGATTAACATTTAAAATAGTTAACATTTTTTTTTTTTTACTTTCTGCCACTTAGCTAAGTATTATAATCTTGAGACTTTATTAACTTTTTTTTTTCTTTTTTTTATAGTTAGGGCAATTGTTAAGGCAGAGGGACAATGTACTTAGGTTGATTTCGAAATATTATAATATATATCATGACAAATATACGCTTTTGATAAATTGGTAAACGAATATTTAAAACTTGAAAAAAAAAAAAAAGTAATTCAGTAACTCTTCTTTGATATAGATTAAGTTTCTTTTGCTCGGTATATAGTTCATGCTGTAAAATGATACTTTAATAAAATTTACTAAGGGAATAAATTAGTTTGTTTAAAATGAAACCATCAAAAATATACACTATTATTTTACTCCAGAAGGAAAATTTATTCAAACCTCATCATAAAACAAAAAAAAAATCATAAAAAAAGCAAGAAGCTATAATGATTTTCTATGAGAAAAATTTAATATATTTCTGTGGATAAAAATTTTATCATAGATTATGAATATTGTTTTAATAAACAATGTAACTTAGTATTTATATTAATATAAAAACTGCTCAAGTACAGTATATGTATATGCAAATTATCATATGTGTGTATTCCTCATCTATAAAATCTATATGTATGTATAATAATGCAATTAAAAACACACAGATTAAAGCTGTTATTTTTTACAACTCCTCTATTCAGCACTTATTGGCATCCAGATTTCTGAGTCATCAGTTGCCCATTATAAGAGTCTAGCATTGTCTTTTAAATCTTCTGAAGAGTTTGTTTTTGGAGGAAATGTACAAGGTACTGATGGTTGATGCTTTCTAATGCAAAGTTTCTCATGATACAGAATTTATTTTTACATTATTGTCTACAGGCTAGTATACTTTTTTCTTCATCCAGTTGCATTAATTCTTCATTAGTTAATTCATCTAAGTATGTTGGAAAAAGCTTTTCAATATTGATATCATCAATTTATTATCAGCATCTTTATTCAATGTTTAGACAAAATATTACTTTAGTAGTTAAATTTGTTTCATCTTGAATGACATTATAATTCTTTGATCCATATGTTGAAACGTAATATTATGATTGGTGAGATTAATTGTGGATATGATTCCGGTTGAAAATGTATATACTCATAAAGTTTAAAAAAACAATAATATCTTTAGAAAAAAAGTGTTGTTTTATGATACAAATCTACAGGAAAATGGACCAAAAAAAAAAAAAGCAATTCATCTCACAATTAACAATTTTTGTATTATTTCACAAAATTATTAATTATTGCATTGGAAAAAAACATATTGAAGTTTCTTTTTTTTAAATTCATAGACTTATATTATTTATGTAAAATTATTTACTATTAAAAATGATAATATTTCACTTATCTGTATTGTTGTATAAGGGAAGCCAAATTATAGAATTGTGCATTACCAAAACCAAATCACACAGTTAAGATTAAAAATAAATAAAAATTCTGACATATTAAAAATGAGAATATGTGTCTAATGCATTCTCTATTTGCATACTGTGATCAATATTTTAGACTTCTATTTTGTAGTATGTATTATGTAGATCTAAATAAGAATCATTTTACATACAAATGCACTAGCTGTGATCTTTTTTTCTTTTGGTATGAGAGGTATAGTGAACAATTTTTTGAAAATGATCTTATAATTTTTTTTAACCACACAGTATTTTATAATAGCAGGAATAATGACATTTAAATAAAAATTATAAAATAAAATTGTTCAATATTTGTATTACATTTTGCCATTAAATGTTTAATGCATAAAATCATCTCTTTTCTTTCTTTTTTTTTTTACCAAAAATATGATTAAGATAATATTACTTTTAATTTGACTAAAATTAGTAATCATAAAGGCTTCAATTTAAAATTGTTTGACTGAATATTTTTAGCAAATATGAAATTCAAATAAAGCCTAATGCTATACTAATAATTACAAATAAAATAACTCATATCTTATTACCATACAAGCCAAAAACAAATTTTTACTAAAATTCTTTCACAATTATGGTTTCATTCATTAACAAATAGGATTTTTCAAGTATAATTCAATAATATATATATATATATATATTATAATGGTCGGGAAATAGAGTGATCATTAACAAGTCTTACCATATCTGCCGAGGGCGCCAGTAGGTTATTTGGAGCCTAGAAAATTTATAAAGTAGACAGATATGCGCTGATAAGATCAGACTGCCAGCCCAAGTCACTAGCTCAAGTAGATGCAGAAACTTAATATATTTATTAAAATATATTTGTAATAAAGATTAAAAAAAAAAACAATCACTAGATCACTGCCAGTACTATTAACACACAAAAAAAGATTTTATTTACGGATATTATTAATAATGCACAAACATTTTTTTTTAAAAATAATTTTTATAACAAAAAAAGAAAGTTGTTTTATTCTGTTTCATTAGTTATTATTTTATTTGTTTTTAACTCTAATTTTAAATCTTTAGCATGTTGAGTATAAATGAGCTACCTAGACGCACACACAAATTTTCAAATCACTTGACTCCAGACTAAAAATCCGCAGCCACACCAATATTTGCTTCCAGATATATATCAGCAACCAATGCAATGTGAAAATGTTAGCATAGAATCATGCTGACAGTAATGTGCATCTGAACAGGGTGATATTATTGGAGAAAACATGGCCTTTGTCCAGCAGGAATGTGCATCTGTTGGGCGAAGGAAACATGCATATAAAATAATAAAGAGAAACACTATGTATGGATAGGAGAGCAATCCATAGAGCTGGAAGGGGTCAATGATGCAGGAAATATATCTGCATCCATTTCAACAATGATACCTCTTTGGGATCATGCATTCAGTTGGGCTCATCGCCCTAGGTGTGAACACACTTCACATTTCATTAATATAAATGTCCATATACCTTTCCACCAGCATTGACACAACTATGAAACAAACAGTCCAAAATCAAAGCCTCTTTAAACTAACCTATATTTAAACTAGTATAGCAGCCATATATACTCAACTAACGTTTAAATCATTTTATTAATTTAATGAAAAAAAATATTTACAGTATTTAACCTATTTTAAAATTACATTGCATTCAACTTATTTTTTTTTTACCACAAATATTATTTAACCTATTTTTAAAATTTAATAAATGCACAAATAATGATATGTATATCTTTCATTTTTATGTTTGCAATCGCAAACCCCTACCCTATTACAAACACACCTTATACTATGCATGAATAATAAAAATTATAACACATAATTTAAGGGATTACATTTTAATTTTAGATCAGAGTTTTAAAATTGCAAAGTTTATAAAAGATAAATTTCAGGTTTGTTCAGGAAAGAAAGTTTATAGTTCATTTTTAGAAACAATTAAAGTTTGAAGATTTTAAATTTAAGAGTTTATATTTCATATTTCAATTATTTATAAATTATACTTTCCTTTGTTCGAGCTTGTTCCTTTGTGATGAAGATCTATAAAGACTTATGATGATTTATGAAGATTTATGAAGACAGGATCCATGGTTCGATCTTGGGATCCATGGGAGATGAAGGCTGCCTTCGGTCGGCCGCACCGAAGGAAGTATGATGAAACTGATTATATTTTTGTGATGGCGATAACTTTAAAAATTATTATTTTTACTTTTAGCAAATATGAATGAAATCAAAATTTTAATTTTCTGATTCTCTGCAATTAATTATTTCTTTTGAATTTTTCCTTTTATAGACCTGAGGCATTTTATCTCTGGAATGCACGGATCGATCAAACATATTTTATGTCCGTATTTTATTGGTTTATTGGATTTTTGTCCAAGTAGATTTTGGATTTGTGGTTAGGTAAGATTTTTTTACTGAGGTCTGTGTCTATATCTTGGGCAGGAAAAGCAAGTCTTTTGTCTCTATTCCTAGACTCTTATCCCTTTCGTAATCATCTTTTCAATGATCATTTTGCCCTGAGGATCTGTTTGTAATTTTTAAGATTAAAAACTATTCGCTATTTTGAAAAAGGTTTTTTTTTTATATATATTATTTAAAGATTAATATCTTTGTTTTGATTCTATAATTTATTTATTTTTTTAAAGCTCATTTTAATATTTAAATCAAACATTAATAAATTAATAGTTCTTTATTTGTGCCTTTTGAACGTTTGTGATTTTAATTCAGTATTAGATATTTATAAAAACATTAAGCATTAGAATTTAAATGTAATGCATATATATATATATATATATATATATATATATATATATATGCATATACATATATATATATATATATATATTACATTACAATATATATATATATATATATATATATATATATATTATAATGGGATGGGGTAATGGGGTATCCGGAAAAAAAAAGTGAACCTGGGGTGATGGAACATCATCCTCAACCCCAAGTAAATTAAATACAAATATTTACAAACAGTATAATAAAGGTAAAATACATTTAAGGGATCAAGAGATCTCTGAGATCATTGAGAGATGAAAAAGAGCAACTAAAGTAACTATGCATCAACCAGCATTATAATTTAAAAAATAAGTACAAGTAAATAATTGAAAGAAATAACCTTCCATCATCATTGTTGATGGGAATAAACAAATCAGTACAATATATCAACAGTCAGCCTTACGACTGGATCAGAAAAAGGTCTTCTGTAGACCAGGCTAACTATTGAAACTTTGCCAGCTTGGGCAATTATTTAAACATAACTTGGATGCACAGCTTAGTGCCCATCCATTAGAATACATAAGCAGAAAATCTAAATAATAATGATGGTACATTTAAAACATGCTGATCATCATCAATGCTCTAGCCACTTAGTACCTTTAATGTACTGGCCAACTATAAACTTAATTTTTTAACAAGACTGAACTAAAATAAAATATAGTGCATGAGCTTTAAAGAGTATCCACTTTTGCACCAACCAAATTTATGATGATTGATCATCTCTGGATGCCCAAAAGCACTAAATACACATCCCCATTTATATATTCATCCTGTGCATAAATCTAGCTCAGAGAAAATAAGCTCTATTACTGTATGTGACCAAGATATGATGGAAACAATTTTTAACAATTAAATAAGTTTATTAATAACAAAAAAGCAAATTTACAGTCTTATAGGTTAAGGGTTCTGATTTTTAATGATACACAATAATAAAGTCATCACTCTGTAATTTACAAGATTACTACAAAATTCAAGTTATTACATTAATTGCATTATTTCTTAATTGGTATCTATAAATGCATACATATATTCGTACATAGATGTGCATTTTATAATACATGATGAAGACATTTTAATTAAACATAAAATAATTATTACATTTGTGATTTACATAATTACTATTTAAAATTTAAATTGTTACATTAATTTACAAAATTACAAGTTACAATTCATGTTATTACTATGGTTTACATATATATGTGCACAGACGCATGATTTATAATATACAATTAATAATTTTAAAAAGATGAATTGACATTTAATCAAAAAAAATATTAAAATTTTACATATGTTATTGTGCGTGTATATATGCACACTGACTTTTATCTATTTCAACTTGTTACAATAATATTATATTTTTTCATAATTAATTCATTTGGAAAACATAAATTTCATACATATATGTGTGTATAAACAAAATATATAATTTAAAATTTAATTTCAGTTTAGAAGTTTTTTTTTATCAAACTAAATAAAGTCAACTTTTGTTTGATAAGTACTTGATTAATTATCAGCGTTCTTAGACCAATTTAAAAGATTTGCTTTTACGATTTTAATTCAAACAAAATTATGCTTGCATTTGTATATTCTTCTTTTAATGTCATATTTTTTAAAGGAATTACCACAACAATTTCTTCAAAAATATATATCAAATTGTCTTTCTTTTAGACATTTGACTCAAGCAAATAATTTAAGTGTTTTGTTTTAAGTTAGTAATTTATAATTTTATAAGTCGTTTTAAGGATTATTAAAATAAAATAACTAACTGTATATACACGTGATGTGATTATTTGTGATTCCCCATGCATATAGATAAGCAGTAGCATAAGTATACCAATTTTTTTTTAAGTTTTCTCTTGGTAAGCTTGATTTTTGGTCCAGCAGAAAAATATAATTTCAGGTATGTTGTCATCCTCAAGTAAAAGGATATAATTCAGATGTGATTGGCTTTCTTCCTCCTATAGTCAGTTCCACTTATACTTGGATTTTGTACACTTTGGGTCATCAAGCTGTTTTCAAGAACACTTTTAAAGCTATGAATTACAAAAAAATCTTGTCCCATTTCCTTCATGTAAATTCAAACTCTACCAGTGAACTGTAGAGAAGCCACTTCCTTGCATTCTTACATCCATCTTTACAAATAGCTTTACTATGGCCATTTTCTGCTACAGTTACCAACTCTTCACAAAATATGTTAGCCAACTTTATAGCAAGCTCATCTGCTAACTCTTACAAAAATATTAAAGCCAAGCTTTGCAGTTGGCCTAGTTGGCCACTGCTTAAAATATTACAACCAGACTCCACTGGTCAATTTTTACAAAACTGTGAACAAAAAACTAACTGATATATTTTACCAGTCTTTTATAACCTTGGTTATGTCAGGTGACAAAAACACAGTGGCTGTTTTCAATTAACTTTAATCCTTTTGAAAACAAGCTGGAATATTCTGTCAAAATGTGACACCCATGTTTTTACTTTAATATTTGGAATTTGACCAAAGGTGTGATAATCCTTTACAATTTTTAATATACAATATTTTTTGACTAGGTAGCAGAAATTCCAATAAGCATGATTAAATAAACATATTTTATACAAGTATTAATTAAAAGATTTTAAAAAATAAATTAAGCTTTTTTTTTTGTTAATTTCAAAATCAGAATTACAAATATTATTTATCAGACCTTTTTAAAATACTTATTTCACAATAAATTTTTACTTTAAACCCAGAGTTATTTAATCCTTTACTTAATATTATTTCATTTTAGGAAATATAGAAAAATATCTACAAAAATTTATCCTGTGTTTATTTCTACTTTTCCTTTATTTTACATATATATATATATACATACAGTATAATAGTGTGGGTTATATAACCCAACTGGTTGCTATATATATATATATGTATATATATATAGTATATAACTCAGATCCGACTGCTTATATATATATATATATATATATATATATAGCCTTCCAACATTCAATTCAAAAACAACCTTTCTTTAACATCAAACAATAGCTTTATAAGATTGATAGCTTTAGATTTATCATCAAAGATTATTTTATTTTTCTATTCCATCAATAATAAATAATAATTTATAACCTGTGTTTGCTTCATGAATATACAAAGCTGAGTTAAAGAACACAAGAGTAGAACTAAAATAGATGTCATAATTCAACTTTAGATAGATAGATAGATAGATAGATAGATAGATAGATAGATAGATAGATAGATAGATAGATAGATAGATAGATAGATAGATAGATAGATAGATAGATAGATAGATAGATAGATAGATAGATAGATAGATAGATAGATAGATAGATAGATAGATAGATAGGTAGATAGGTAGGTAGATAGGTAGATAGATAGATAGATAGATAGATAGATAGATAGATAGATAGATAGATAGATAGATAGATAGATAGATAGATAGATAGACAGACTGACAGACAGAGAGACAGATAGATAGATAGATAGATAGATAGATAGATAGATAGATAGATAGATAGATAGATAGATAGATAGATAGATAGATAGATAGATAGATAGATAGATAGATAGATAGATAGATAGATAGATAGATAGATAGATAGATAGATAGATAGATAGATAGATAGATAGATAGATAGATAGATATGAAAAACAAAAACAAGTTATAATCACGTTAACTTGCTATCACTTGTATTTATGATCAATAGATGGTGTTTTAACAAAAACACCGACCAAGCGTATGTTTGTTTACATAAATGACAAAAGAGTCAGAATTCACTATTTCGTTCATTTTGCCCATCCTCAGATCAGCTGATTTCAAGCTAATTTGCTATCATCCATGAAGGATAGAGCTAGAAACTAGATCTAAACACTGACTCCAAGTGTTTATGCAAAAAGTTTCTATCAGTTTGCAAGCATGAATTTTTTCAGACTGGTAAAGTCTTCAAACTCAGCCTAACAAGCCTTATAGCTATATGGATCTCATTTCAGTTCAGTTTCACTACATAGTCAAAGCCTGTGCAATATATATCATTGCAAAAACCTTTAAAGATACATTTATGGAAAACAAAAACAAGTTATAATCATGTTAACTTGCTGTCACTTGTATTTATGATCAATAGATGGTGTTTTACCAAATCACTGATGATAGCAAATTAGCTTGAAATCATCTGACCTAGGGTGGGCAAAATGAAAGAAATAGTGAATTCTGACTTTTTTTTCGTTTATGTAAACAAACATATGCTTGGTCGGTATTTTTTGGTAAAATGCCATCTATTGATTTTATATATATATATATATATATATATATATATATATATATATATATATATATATATATATAATGTCCATTAATTAAAAACAAAATTGTAATTATAATTGAAATAATAAATTTAATGGTTTACAAACTATTACAAACAATCCTTAAATCTGCAGAAGTACTTCTGGTTAATTTCTTAAATCTGCCTCAACTGCCATTAAATTTAAAAAAAAGCAGAAGCAAACATCTTCAATTCAAATCCCATGAATCTTGTATTTTAATGTTAGCAATTGTCGATTTATTAAATGTATTTTATTCCTGTTTATAAAAATTGCCTCTTTAATTTTTCTTTTACTATGGTTTCTTTCTTCATAAAGAATTTTTACATTTTCATTATTTAATGTCTCCTTCAGTTTTCTTTGATCATGAAAACTCATGTAAATATAAATTTAAATTTGATTTTGAAAATGTGAAAATTCTTCATTAAGACAGAAACCATAGTAAAAGAAAAATTAAAGAAGCAATTTTTATAAACAGGAATAAAATGCATTTAATAAATTGACAAGCTGATAACATTAAAATATGAGATTCATGGGATTTGAATTGATGACGTTTGCTTCCACTTTTTTTTTTTAAAATTTAATGGCAGTTGAGGCAGGTTTAAGAAATTAACCGAAAGTATTTCTGCAGATTTAAGGATTGTTTGTAATAGTTTGTAAACCGTTAAATTTATTATTTCAATTATATATATATATATATATATATATATATATATATATATATATATATATATATATGAATTGAATACATGTCATAAAATATTATTTGATAATGCAGAGGTATATTTTATATAAAAAAGTGGATTGGAAACAACTATAAATGAATCTTTATTGATAAAGCTTTTGGGATCTGAGGCCATCAATCTCATAAAAATATCATTAGATGATAATGTAAGTACGTTTTTTAACTAAATGGTGGGAAGCCTATTTAGTTATATATATATATATATATATATATATATTGTCATCTCAACTTTCTCTGCACAATCCTTCACTTATTTAATCTCAACAAACTCTCATTTATTTCAAGTAGCTAGTCAATTGAATTTTATACCAACTTTAGAATCAAATATACCCGGGTGCCAAATTGCAGCTATAAATTGTAATGCCCACCAGAGATCATCATCATTAGGCCATTTAAGACTAGAGAAGATACTGGGGAAAGTAATTAAATTGTCTCTCAAAAAAAAAAAAATAATAACAACAATAATATGATAAGACCATTTAATTTATGTGGTCCTAATTTCAAACTCAGATGAGTCATGCAAATATTTCATGATAAATTTATTACTAAATCCATAATAATGAAATAACTTTCTTCCACAACTTTATTATAAATATCTAATCTCGAGTGGTAACTACGGAAAATATTATATACATTTTTCATTTATATCTGGCTGGAAATAAATCAGTAATTGATGCAGAGAACTCATAATTTATATTCATAATATAAAATTATTATTTAATTTAATACAAGATAAAAATTATCATAAATAAATCCTCCCCATTTAATGCCATTACTTTATTTTTCGTTCACAGCATCTACCACTTTTAATAGCTACAATTATATAACACGGAAGGTCTGTGTTATGTTCTCTAATTTGAGAATCCCTAATTCTATTTCTCTAAACACACATATATCTTTTGATCAACTATCAATTCATGATCCCTATTCTAATAACAGTATGATAATTTTATTATAATATGCTACTTGACTTTCAAACTAGCTTTTAGATTAATAATTGAACTGCTCTTTCTGAAGGTCTAGATCTGTCAAGAGGTGCACTTATAAGCAATTACATTGTAATGGATATGATCCCAAATATGCTAAATTAAATTTTAGTATGAGTTTGCTAGTGAGAATCACTCTAAACACTGAGAGCAGGAAAGGGGTTTTATGTCTGCTCCCGGTATTCACAACATTACAATGAACCAAAAGATTTAATTTATTAAACTTAACTTAAAACTATTCTCTGTCATTTTTATTCTATATCATATAATCTATTGACCAAATTTTAATTAATAATTTTAAACTTATCATATTTTGCTTAAGTAAACTATGAAAGTAAACCATGGACATTAATCAGATAAATCAACCAAAATTTACTTATGAAAGTAAAGTACGGAAATAAATCATAAAATCAGATTATGCAAATTAACTTTGAAAATAAATTATGTACAAATGAATTATATAAAAGTGACTTATATAAAAATGATTTTTGTGAATCGAATATGTAAATAAATTGTCAATATAAAAATGAATAATTAAATTTAAATATGAACTAATATCACTTTAAATAGAGGTGCTGGATGTTGATTCTGGAGATATTTGAAACATCAAAACACAAGACACAATGTAATCTTATAACAATAATAAAATTTTATTACATTAACAATAATGATAAAAATTAAAATAAAAACACACTTAAATATAATATTGTTACACCCAAATATATGATTCAGATCTATTAAAGACTATGGTTCGAATACATGTTTAAATTAACTAATTGTCTGGATGACTTATTTATTGTTTTGACCCATTTATTTATCAAATAAATAATTAATAATAATAAAAAAACACAAACGCTTATGCAGGGAATCAGAATTCCATATATTTTTTAACTTTAAGAAAACCTATATCTTGAAAGAAAAGAAAACCTATAAATTTCTACTTCCTCCCCCCCCCCTTTTTTTACTGTAAACATTGTCCATTGGACTATTCCAAAATAATATATTCATTTCAATTATTCTAACTAGCAATGTTAAATAATCATAAATTTCTAAAACATTTTATCAAGCAAGAACTTTCACATTTCTAATGAAGAAGGATGATATACCATAAAAATTCTCTACTGATCTTGCAAATGGGTTTAAATTCATAAACCCACACTTTTACATTCATGCCTGTCAGATCTTTACATTTTGACCGTATATATCTTGATAGGTCAGTATGTTGCCCAGCTTGACAACCCTCAATTTACCATCATTCACAAAAATCAACACAGATAGATTAGTTTATTAATCAAAATCTTTGTCATACCTCATCAACATATGTATCTGACTGAATCCTTATCCTGTCAGGGCAACTTTTATTCTGTCCCACATAAGAAAACACTCTTCATATCCTTCACTCTCATGCAGTATTTTATAACATGCACACAGCAGCATCTTGGTAAGGGAAATTAAAAAAAAAACATCAACTCCTAACTTATACTGTTTGCTTTAGCCCAAGAGAGAGATCTTTTCTTGAGATCTAGAAACATGTGGAGAACTCTTGTCTATACACTTATTCAATATGGGTATGCAAAACATTTTCTACAATTGAACAGTAGCTCTGTTAATAATTTTCTATCTTAATAAAATAAATGGAGTAAAAATTAATCATCTCCTACTGTCATGGTAAATAAATCATGAGACAGCCATTTCTCATCTATGGGGTGGTAGAATACTTTTACTTCAGTAATGAAAAGCATTTATTGCTTCATATATGTCCACACATACATCGATTACCATCTAGATAAATGACAAGGACTAACCAGATCCTGAATCAAAACATATATGAATTATTTCAATTTTTAAACAGTCAAGCCAACAACATACACCTAATATTTATATTAATAACAGATCATCAACACTTATAGCATAATTATAAGTTTTTTCATATGACCATCCCTATCACTCTTCATATTTAGTATTAAGCACAAATAAAAAAAATTTGTTAAGAATATAAAAAATATTTTATATAATTTCTCTTTTTTCTTTTAAATTTACGTAAGCATTTATACTTCAATAGAATCAAAATCATTTTCCTTTCTTTCCTTTAAATATTTTAAAACATAAATAAAACAAATTAAATTAATATAAGCTAGTGATTAAACATGTGACATATTATGTAAACAAAATGAAATAAAGAATAAATGACATATTTTATAAACAAAATGAAATAAAGAATAAGTATCAATATTATGATGGTCTCTTCCCAATTTCTTTTCCTTCAATTGTCCATCAATCAATTAATGTATTCAGTTCATTTTATTTGGAGATAGCTATAGATGCACAGCACATGCAGTTATTTTTAAACAAATGTGTATAAAAATGCACAGATAGTTATTTGAATCAAGACAGATAAAACATAGATACTTATTTTAAATCAAAATGTATGAAAATGTAGATAGTTATTTTAAATCAAAGTGTATAAAAATGTAGATAGTTATTTTAAATCAAAATGTAGCTACATGATAATTAATAAATTTTAAAAGAGTTCTGTTGATTACCTTCCATATTGATGAGTTCCTTCTTGGGTTTGAATTCATTTGTTTGTTTTTCTTCTTTTCCATTTTAAAGACTCAAATTATAGACAACAAGCAGTTTCTGATTACTAAACACAAATTAACTTTTTAAACATTATACAGAAGTTTGCTGCAGTTTCTTTAAACAAATTTTAACCAGACAAATAATTCTTGTAATATAAATTGGTCTTTCAATATCATACAAAAGTTTGACAGTTCTCTCCTTACATGAATTTTTAATAAGCCAAATGGACAGATTGTGGTATTCAGCATAAAATATCTTATTAAAAGTTGATTTCTTCATAATTGACTTGAGGGGGGGAAATGTGCACCACTTATATATGAATTAGAAATTCATATTTTGGTATACTGTAAAACTTAAACACATTATTAAACTCTGACAAAGAAAATTTTAAAAAAATCTCGGAGAAATCTTCAGAGATAAATTATTTTAGTTAGCCCATTGATTCTGAATCAGTAAAAGTCCCCTTATTCACTCTCTACCCCCCTTTTTATATTCACAAGAATGGGGAAGAAAAAAAAGATATGTTAACCCTTTTCTTTTCAGGTGGTTCCTCTCAAATCTTAATCAAGATTCCATCTCAGAATGAACAATTGAACTATTTCTTACTTGTCAATTTTGACAACTTTTCTTATCTTAAACCATATCTTTTGGCTAACACATTATTGGTTAATTTATGGAAAAGCAATCAAAAGAAAATCTAATCAAAAGATAAGCTTACTAACACTTCTTGGTAAAACAAATGTTACATTTCTTTTGACTTAAATAATTTCTTATTTAGATTTACATTTTAGATCTAGAAATAATAAATTAGAACAGATTCATTTATTTTTCCCTTTTTCACACTTATCATGAAATAATATAGAAAATTATATCAATTTCTATAAAGGAAAGAAAAAAATTAAACCCATATATCTGTATTACACACACATACAGAAGCAGACCATTCAATAGAAAACTGCTTATTCAGACTACATGAACACAAAATATCCATCATAATTTCTTATAATTACAAGCATAAAATCAATTATAATTTCTGATAATCATAAACATAAATATTCATTATAATTTCCTATAACTTTAGGCCTATTCTCCCGAAAACACTGTTAAACAAAAGCTACTGATAATCAATTCAATTCTAATTCTCACCAACTTTTTAGTAATAGAAACCAAAATTCATAAGACTTTATCTTAGCCATATAAACATTTATTTCTCAATTATCATATTGGTAAATTATTATAGCAGCGAACAAAAAAAAATCAATCACCCCCCTGCATTAAATAATGCTAGCTATATTTTATACAAACACAAACTGTATTACTATATATGTTACTTTTGAGCTATATAGCTATTGATTTCTCAAATAAAACTTTTTAACTTTTATTATATTTCAAAAAAAAAAAAAATTTCCCACAATTATTTCCTTTTCTTACAATTGGTTTATAGATGAAATAAACCAAAGGCTACAAATATATATATATATATATATATATATATATATATATATATATATATATATATATATATATATATATATATATATATATATATATATAACTACAACCATTAAATGTCTGTATTTTTAAATCATATAATAATAATTCAAACAAATATATTTAACACAGTAACCAAAATTAAATAATATATTCTTTACCAGAAGTACTTTCAATTGTTTCACTGACAATCTTTATCAACTGTTAATACAAATGTACAAAAAATAAAAACTTGCATTACCCATCATTCAATCTATTCAAATTTCCCACAATTCTGTTGTCTTTATATTAGCCGATTGTTTATTCATTAAAGCATCTCTATTCCTAGATATCATCATTGCCTCTTTAATTTTACGTTTTTCACTACACCTTTCAATTTGAATAATTTTTATATCTCTACTATTAAATTTAAAACCATAATTACATGTTTTATTATGATCAAATATAATTGATGGAGTATTCATATTTACCGAAAATATATTTTACTATGTTAAATATATTTGTTTGAATTATATATATATATACATATATATATATATATATATATATATATATATATATATATATATATATATATATATATATATATATATATATATATATATATATATATATATATATATATATATATAAACTTAAGAACATGCTATAACTCTAAACAAGCTTTTTTTTATTATTATTATAAATGCTACTACAAAAGAAGGCATTCAAATCACCTTTATCTTAGATTGTCCCCATCACCAGACTGGTTTTGACATATGGGTTTTTTTCAGTGAGGAGTTGGGACACTAGATTCAAAAAACCAACTCAAGCTAAGCATTTATCTAAAATGACTTTAAAGACATGCAGATGTCTAAAGGTTTACATCTTCTTCTTGAGAAATATATTTTAGATAAATTCTTAGCTTGAGTTGGTTTTTTTAATCTAGTGTCCCAACTCCTCACTGAAGAGACCCATATGTTGAAACCGGACTGGGGATGGGTACAATCTAAGATAAAGATGATTTGAATGCCTTCTCTAGTAGTAGCATTTATCATAATGAAAAAAAGCTTGTTTAGAGTTATAGCATGCTTTTAAGTTTACATCTTGGTAAATGCAAGCTATATATAAGTCATGTGACATCTGACTTTTTATTATATATATATATATATATATATGTTATGTTTTTTATTGAAATTCATTTGATAAGGTCTACTTGCTAATTGATGAAATAATGGCTGTGGAAGAATTATAGTAAAAAAAAAAATTTGGTTAGTATTGTAATGATGTATTATTTTTTATTTTATTTAGAAAATGTGTATATAATACACAATTCAATATTAATTAGTAATAATATGGGATCAAAAGAAATTTTGATGATGAAAGTTTTCGAATCTGAGCCGATCAATCTCATAAAGACATTCTTTGATGTTAAAGAAAATTGATTTTGAAATGATTTATGAGAAGTCTATTTTGTTTATATATATATATATATATTGTAATGGAACGTACTTGTTGCATTCCATTTAAATTGAAGAAAGACAAAATTATCCCGGTTATATATAAATAAATTGTGAATTCAATTAATTTCGTAATGACTCTAGCATTAAAAGAAAAATAAGAATAATATATTACCGCTCTTTCAAATAAATTACAAAGACGTTACTTATAAAACAAATAGTACATCCTTTATTATTATATATTAAGGTTTAATTTTAGATAATATCAATGTTTTAAATACAAACCCAAATAATAAACATACATATATACTTTCAATAAGTATATATATTAAATATATAAAGACATATCTATGCTTAACAAGTAGATATGAATATAAATACAAATCCATACTTATACTTTTCAGATATTTAAAATAATAAAAAAAAATATTACATACAGCAAATATATATATTTAAAATTTTAAATTACTTAAGTATTAATTTTGAAACCTGTTAAACGTTTATTGCTGTTAGAAAACAAGACGCTTGAATTGACTATTTATAAAACGTTATATTTTTATAATGAAAATTAAAAGTAAACAAAAATATCAATCTCAAAATATATTTATATATCATTTACACATATAAAATTATTAACTACCTTTCAAAGTTCACTTAGTTAGTTTTCCTTCAAAGGTCAATTTATTCCATAGGTTATTTCTTTATCCGTTTACTATTAGAATGCATTCTAGTGAAGGTGAGGAAATTATCACGTTAGAGAAAATTGTTAATTCTTGGATATATGTATATTTTATTCTTTTAAAATTTCTTTCCTTGAAAAATAAATAAATAAATTGAAATGTTGAATCCAATATATTAATTTTAGTTACCTCCAGATTATTATTAGATTGACCATTATAGATTCCAGATAGCTATATCAAATTTCGGCTCCAGACGCGATGAAATACATATATTGAAATTTTCTTAGTTGTTTCATTTTAAATTGCCTTGGAATAAATGAAAGTAATGGGGCAGCCTCTTGGCTGCGATATATATCCCAATTAGCAGGCCATAATTTATGTATTTACCATAAAAATATCTCTTATTCCAATATTCTGAAGAATGGTAATTTCAAAGAAATAAAGTACAACAAAATTTTATCCTCTTGTTTGTTTTATAACTATCCCAATAACAATAATAATAATGGCTTCTTTTATTGTTGTTGTTGTTGTTCCACGCGCCAGCAAATGCTGTTTTGAAAACCCTTGTTATACATGTTTTCTTTTAAAACAATTAACATTAAAAAAATATAAAATATCAAGCATATATATATTAAAAATATTAAATTGAAAATTTATTTGACAGCTTTAAAAATATACATAAATAATAATATTGCATTTTTTTAATAATCACTGCAAATAAAATATTTTTTTATATAATCAACAATTTATATGTCTTTATTTATTTATAATAATTAAATATTCATAACGATGTACCATCAACATATAAATAAAATAATAACTTCAAACAATAACTATACCTAATAACCATAAACAATAATACTTCATATATAAACATCAACTCAAAGAGATTTTTTTTTTAAATAACAAATGACAATTTTTTAAAATATAGATAGACTTATCGATATTTACAATATATATATATATGTTCTATGATTTTATTGAATATCATGTGAAAAGGTCTTTTCAAAACCATGGTTGTGAAAGAAATTTTAGCAAAATTCTGTTTTTTTTGGCTAGTATTGTAATGATATATGAATTTTCGTTTTATTTAGGGAATACGTATACAGTACACAATACAAAATTAATTATTAATAATATATAACCAAAAACAGTTTTTATTTTTATGTTTGAATGAAATTTGTATTTTTTTTTCAGTACTATAATATTCAAGTTTATGATAAAAACACCATTGTCTTGTATATGTTAAAACAAATTATGAGATTATGTTTTAATATCTAGAAATTTTAACCATTGTCTACATTATGATTAATAACTTTTAGTCAAATAAATTGAAGAATTTAAAACATCATCTACACAGTTTTTCTTTTTAAAAATAGTTCATAATTGTCCATGTATATAAATGAATACCTAACATATCTTTTTAAAAGTACATTATTAAAAAATAGTGGAAACGTTGGTATGTAGCTTTATTTTTATAATAGTCTTATAAAAAATCAAGTTTTAAAAAGAAGTTTGGTGAATTCATATATATATATATGAACTAAACTGATTTTAATTGTATAATTTTTGAAATCATTACCTTATTTCTTTTTTTTTTTACATATGTCAAATGCGTTGATCAAATCTAAAGTATTTTTATATATGAAAAATACTTTAGATTTATTATTTAGCAGATTTCATTTGACTGAGAAGTTTTTTTAAATTTAAAACTAATATAGTTAACAATTTACAATTAATTATTAATAGAATTGTATATAACAACATTTATTTTTTCTTTTAGGCTGAATGAAATTTATATGATTGAAAATTAAACAAATACTCTACAATAAATGATATTTTTTTACATATTTGATAACTTTAATCATATTAAGTTAATTATTAATGACATGATGCACAAAATCATCTTGTTTTTTCAAAATAATTTGCAATTACAGTAACAAAATTTTATTCATTTATAATTGTCCTAATTTTTGCTATAAAAAAATACCACTACTAAAAAATGTAATCTATAAAAGTGAGTGTATATTTAGTTTTTAAACTAATGTCCAAATTTTAAAATATAATATTAATACATTTGTTTGTATTATGTCATAAAAATAAGCTTTTGATTATATATTGTACTTTATGAGATACTTTTTTTTTTACTTTTGTAGTCATTAATCTCTGTTTTGTAAATATCATTAGAGATTGTATAGATCAGAGGTGGCCAACTTTTGTGCTCATAAAATCGACTTTTTATTTTAAAAGTGTGTTGCGATCGACTTGTTGTCATAGGCGTAGCCTAAGTGGAGGATAATATTTTTATATATCTACCTAGTAAAAAATAACAATTATTTAACCGGCCAAAAAAACTCATATCTGGGGGAATTAACCAACAATATTTATTAATTTATTTCAATAATATTTAGTAAACAATATTTATTAATTCAAATTAGCTATATTAAATCAAGATTAAAAATATTATTTTCAATAATGATACAGCTTAGTGGACTTCACCTATCTAGAATTGAAAAAAAAAATTAGAACAAAAATAAAAATAACAAAAAAACTTGAAAATCTTGCCTTAATTTGTTTCACTTGTTATCCGAAAGATCGTGCCAGATTGGCCTGCGATCAACCCAAAATGGTTTTGCGATCAACCGGTGGATCACGATCGACTTGTTGGACACCCCTGGTATAGATTATCTTGCAAGGACAGTGGAGAAAAATTAAGTTAAGTACTATACATTAATCATATTTTAATTTTATAATCAAAATATTGTATACTGTAATATTGTACACTATACATGTTTAAGGAATAAACTGTGCACTATGCATTTTTAGTATGAATACCATTATTTTTGCATGATATAAAGTCACTACTTTATGATGCCATAAATTTACAAATTACCCACTAATTTGGAAATAATGTTTTTACATAAAATTTGATATTTTTTATGATTGTTATTATGATTAATTGGATTTTATTCAAGATAGTGGGTATAAATTAATGATTATTGCTAACTGTATAATATATGAAGGTGTAATGTATATTAATGAAATATATCAAGACACAAAGTCCTCAAGTATAGTTCATTATAAGTAACTTTTTCAACCAACAGTTTTGCAAGTTTTATACCATTTTCCAGATTATTCTTTTTTAATCCACATCATTTTGTTAGTTTTTAAGATTGTTTATCACATATATTATTCTTTTTACATACTTTATAAACCTATCATCATCTTTTGCAGAAGCTTGATCAGTCATATCAGTTTTAGTTTTTTTAAATAGTTTAATGATATCAATATCATTGTTACTTTCTCAACTATGTATTTCAATTTGTTATTTCATGAAACTACCAAATTAAATTCTTACATTATATGTTATTTAGTCTGAATTATGGTAGTTCTTTTGTTAGGGGGAAATCTCCTATCTAGATGCACACAGAATAAATACATGTTTTAGAAACTTTTTTTTCAAAAACATAATACACACAGTAAATTATTATTATTGATTATTATTATTAAAAACATCCCATCAAACATAAACTCTATAATTACTTTAATCTATTATATTATTATCTGTAATCTAATTTCATTGCTAATTTTATTTATTTTTAAACATATTATATAATCTAACATTCCACCATCCAAAAAACAAAGCATGTGTCATATTAAATATATATGATTTATATAATCTCTATTTATTTTTTATCACCTTAGCTTTTCATTTTCATTTACTAAATGATTTCCATAAGAATTCTCAGAAATGTTTGAAGATTTTCAGAATTATCTTCTTTTAAACTTCGATAATCTTATTCAATATTAATATTCACATATAATATAATAACTGCTATTATATTTTGATTAATATTCTTTAGACTTTGACAATTCCCTGGATACATTTTGGCATTCCAAAATTTTAATCACTATAAGAAGGCTTATAAAATCAAATGAATTTTCTTTACAAAGATTTTAAAATTCACCACTAAAAAGTGTTCAGTATAAAACGGATCAATTGCGTTTATGATTTCTTTCAATAATTTGTCTTAATATTTTACTGCATTCTATTGTTCTAAATCATTTATAAATCCAGTTTGTTTTTTGCTGTTTTTTTTTTGTTTTTGATTGGCTTTAGTATAAAATTTTATAAATCAGCATTTATTTTTTGTAGTGTCTGTATACAATTGTAATCACATTCATATCGGCTTTTTCCTTTTATTGCTGCATAAATTCTATATCTTTGTATGGGTCAGAGGGTATTCATTTATTATTTAACACTCGCAAAAAGCGTTTGCACAATTTGGTTTGAAAAAGCCGATATGAATGTGATTATAAAATTTTATATAAATGAGGTTAATATTTTTAGTAAATGGCTGATATAAAAATGGTATAAAAAATAAATATATCTCTATGTTCTAATGTATTTTTAACATAAATATTATTATAATAGATATTATTTCAAGAAACAATTACAGTTCTATTACTTAGACCTTTGATCTACTTCTCAAATTATTTTTTTAAGATATCAATTATAATTCCATCAAATTCAGAGTCGAGTCATTTAAATTCTTTTTAGATTTAATTACACTTCTCACTTTTTCATTTTAAGTACTTAATAATTTACAAAAAAAATGTAATTGTAGGAAATTTTTATTTTTTTGTAACAATATAATTTATTTTAGAATATTTCCACACACTTCATGATATCTAACCTTTGTTACTACTAGCTCCATTTTTTTCTTCTTATTGGTTAACCATTATTTTATTCAAACCAAGAAATTAAGTTAAACAGGCAAAACTCACTATACGTATTGCCACATACAGCAAGCTACAGTTAACTGTTTTAACAACAGTTATACACAAGCATAAGAGGTGGTGGTCATGCGAAATTAAGTTACCAAAAATATAACATCTCACTTAACTCTTTATTTAAATTAATAGAAGTGACATTAACTTTAGAATATATCAATTTCCATTATATAAGTCAAGCAGTTTATTCATTAAAAAAAAATAAACTTGCTTTATATTACAAATTGTCAGCTCTTACTAATAAATGTTCATTTCATTATATATTTTATGGTAATAACATATTACCCATTAAATGTATTAAAATAATTGTCCAATGTATTATGATTTTAATATTTTAAATAATATCAATAATTAATATCTAATGTCCTAAATTATTGTAGAATGTGTATTTATGTCAAAAGAATCTCAAAAAATTTACTTTAGAATTTTATATCATTATTCTAAATTGTTTTTGGAAACATTTTAATTTTGTATCTATTATTATGTTACTCAATTTTATGTCTGAGTAAAATTTGAGTTATCATTCAGAAATTTAGATATTAAAAAATAAAATCTTGTGAAAACAACTTATTTTTAATATTAACTATTTTTTTGGGAGAGTTGCTGTCGTTTATCAAAAACTCATCTAAGACTTAATATATAACTGTAGATATAATCATTTATGATTAAATGGCAAACAAAATTATCTCACACACATACAAAACTTATTTCATTTAAAATAACTCTACCCCGTTTACGTTTTTCCTTTATTCATACAATATTATTGTTTTGAAAATACAATTTTGACTAAAAATAAAGCTAAATTCTAAGTATAATAAAATTACTCTGCAGGCTTCATTACCCTGTTATTGTTATTTTACTATATTCAAATTTCATTCTAAAGATTTGCTTATCTAATTAAATATTTGTGCACACTCACTTTGATAAACATTGGTGTGCATGGAAAACATGTAAGTTAAATAGACATTTAAAATAATCCAAATAAAAAATATAATGCAATGTCAGCAATATCATACTTTTTTGTAGAGCAGCAAAAGCATCGATATATCTTTAAATCTAAACAACAATGGGTGCTACACAAGGTATTTAGACTATAGTTTTCAATATATTTAAACAAAGTCATTTTAAGATAAGATGTGATGTACAATACTTTTTAATTTCAGTTGTATACATATACTGATTTATACAAATACAAACTATTAACCTATATTTAAAATATATACTGAGATAGATTTCCTATCTCGATTTATAATTTATATTAAAAAGTACAAATTGGCAATCAGGAGTTGGATTTAGATCTCACTAATTAAATTTATACTTTGTCATTAAATTTAAGCTACTTTACACACACATTGAAAAGGGTATGTGCTTAAAACAAAACAGTCAATTTTAAATTTAGTTTTAAAAAATAAAAAATATTTCAATTAAATAAAATTGTTTAAAAATTAAAAACCAAGTTTACTTAAATAGAACAAAAATAAAAAAAAGATTAAAAAAACCCATTGATTTCCTTAATTAAGCTTTGGTTCATGTTTGACAAATATTCACAATGTTAATAAAAAATAATGTATTGACTAAAACATATAGTTGTTATTTGCATGTTTATGTATCTAATAAAACTGTAAATGTGGGTGGTTAAAAATAAATACTCACTTGTTTAATTATATGAAAAAACTGTTTTGTTAGTTTGGTGATGAAGTTTTAGAAAATAATTTTGCTTTTTGTTCTATCCTTGATTTTGATGACACCATCAATTATAAAAAAAAAAAAAAAACCTCTATAAGTAATTGAACTAATGAATAAATATTGTTAACTATCACTAAAGATCCCTCTAGGCCTAGAGTCTATGACTTTTGAAATGCCTAACTGCAACAACTGAATTAAATTGAATGTCATGCCAACTGAATTTACATATAAGACACAGCTGAAACTGGCATGATTCTCAACAGTGAAAATGAACAAATTTTAAGACAAACTCTGTGTTGAAATGGGAATATATTATTGTGATTATTCTAACATAAAATATATCACTAGTAAAATGCCAAAGGGTTATTTTCTTCATCATATCTATAGGAAAATATATGTATGTAAATGTAATTCTACATTTATTTAGAAAGAATCAGTTCCCAGATATATCTTAGATATAAGGTAACTAGTTTATTTATTTTATAAATTGCAATAATTTAATAAAATTTTAAAAAAAAATAGTTACTATAAACCAGTAATTTTATATTCATCTATATGAGTTAATTTTAATTTAAAGTATGCTTTATGTACATTTATTTTATAGTATCTTTTGCCAATGTTAAATTCTTGCATTACTTATTTTTTATAACATTTATTTTAGTTTTAGATATTTGGCATACATATATAAGATATGCCTCTGAATAATGAAATAAATTATATATGTACTGTTAAATCAGAATGAGGAACAAGTTATATAGAATTTGAATATTATTAAAATAAAAATTTAATTGAAATATAAATATATATTGTATATATATTTAAAATATAGATAGACTTATCGATATTTACAATATATATATATATTATTCTAGAATTTTAAATAATAAAAGTAGTTTCAATAATCAACATTTAATTTAAATACAGAAAAATGATTTTAATTAGGAAATCCTTATGTTTTAAATACTTATCTTTTTTTCTAATTACTAAAACTTTACTGATTGTTTTGGAAAGGGAGAATCTGAAAATTTATCGAAAGAATGTAGCTTTTAATCACTAAAAATTTAACAAATTATTTAACAGTAAAATAAAACATTCCCGACGCAATGAAATTATCGAACAATTATATATATTTAAATATTTATAAATATATATGCACAATCCACGTAGTTGTAATATATATAAATTCATGAATAATTTTATCATGAATTTATTAATACCATTGATTAATTTAAACTCAAACGAATTAATTTTAATATACATTTATAAAATAGTTTTTCTTTAAGAAAACAAGCGTGGATTGACCATATAAAGCCCCATTGCATTGGAAATTTAAGGTTAGTACTAGGGTTTGAAGTGGGCTTATGGCTAGATGTCATGAAGCTAGGATCGAACTTAGATCCGACTACTTCAATATATTTGTATGATTATTTCAGTTAGTGTTAACTGTAACTTTATTTTCATTTATAGTTTGGGAGAATTATTTAAAGATTAAAATCTAATGTTTAGTTTATCTTTTAAACAGTTTGTAAACTTGTTAGTTTATCAGCAAATTTAAGATCATTTGATTATTTAAAATTTTATGCTCAGTGTTTGAGTTAGTTTGTATTTCAATAATTAACATCCTTTAGTATACAACTTCAATGTGATATCATTTTGGAGTTCGCTATTATTGAGATATAGACCATTAAACAGAGGGTGTTACTGAATATTTGTAATTGTATAATGGTTTATATATTTATTTATTTATAAATAATTTTATTGAAAAACCATATGTAATAATGATACAATTGTAAATCAAAAATAATAGTTATCCATTGTACCAATCGGAATGAAAGTGAAGATCGAATCTAACCGCAAAAACAATATCTGCACTACAAGGGCGCCATCTAGGCATTTGAGCCTAGAAAAATTTATAAAGTAGGCAGATATGCGCTGTTAAGATTCCACTTTCTTTAAATATTCCGACTGTTAGCCCAAGTCACTAGCTCAGCGGAGATGCAGAGATAAAAATCTATAAATTTTATATCTTAAATATAAAAGAATAAAAGCCACTGCCAGAAATTAACACATAAAAATATTTATTTACGCACATATAAAATAATATTTAAATTTTGAGGAATAAATTTAACGTTTATAATTTTATATTGATCTTTAATTCTAAATTTAAGTAGATTGCAAATAATGAGTTTACTATTTATTTAGAGGGTCGAGTATGAATGGACTACATAGGTCTGCATTTGAAAGGAAAATATTCTTCCCTGATTTAACCTTAGGCAACAAATTTCGCAATCAACTGGCGCCAATCCATCTGATACATTCATGTATTCAATGTAGCATGATACGACAACACAAAATACTATATTGTCAGGAATGTACATCTGAACAATAAGTAGAAATAGAGAAGAGATTGACTCTCCACCAACAGGAATGTGACATCTGTTGGAAAGTAGATCAATAAACAAAAAACTCCATAGGAATGGACTGCGGTCTTCTGCCGACTTACAAACCCATCCATAGGCAAACAGAGGGTGTGTGGCATATATCTATAATCCTGCCCGTAGCGGACCTCATACTACATCTACTAATTACACAAATATATCCAATCCATTGAACCAATTCAACTATGAAATGAATAACCTAAGATTACCCTCCCTTAATATAACTTTACAAACTATATAGCCATTCACGCCCGACTTAATTTTAATATTTAAATACGTTCACACAGATTTGTTTAAAAATGTTGGGTATAGATCGATTACATAGATTCCACAGTCAAAAACATTTCAAAATAAACATAAACGATCAAAATACAAAATTATTGATACCGACAATCGCAGAGGGAAACCTATAAGTAACCCAATAGTATTCACCATAAGATACTTGCGTTGTCACCAATAACTTAAAAGACATCCGAATAAATACATTTTAGATACTCACCATAAGGTATCATTATTTATCGAATGTCTATATATTTTGATCAAATATGAAAACCAAAATATAATTAACCACAAACGAATCCATGCAAGCGTCTATAAACAACTTAAATTTCATACATTTAAATAATCTTTACAATAAGGAAAAAAAATGGAAATGATGTTTATCAATCGGGAAACATATAAAATTAAGCATTATTAATTTGATTTAAAACTTAAAAGTCAGATAGAAGTTCATAAGCTTGAACGAAAGTTCTTAGTTATTTTTTTTAAATTTAGAGTTCATGTCAATATAGCTTACAGTATAAGAGTCCAGGTTCCTGTTGGCAATTCCCATGGCGTCTCCATTGGAAGAAAATGTTCTGGAGGTAGCATTAGCTGGTTCCATTCTGGTATCACAGTCTTTTCATTTTTTTCTTTTTTTAAACAAACAAAAAAATGAGAGAGAACGGCAAGTGCGTCTTACCATTGTCATCAAATCAAGTTGGAAAAACTGACTGGAACTCAATATTTTTTCTTTTTATAGTCCTCCTATGGATTCCATGAACAAAAACGTCACTGTTCTGTTTTTTCGTTATGGTCCGGGCCTTTATTTGCTTCCATTGGTCAAGCTAAAATCTCTTTCTTCTCTTATCTAACTTTTCATCTGACTTTTTAATTAAACAGATTTTAGATAATTAATAAACAATCATTTCCATTTACAGATTACAGGAATTAATAAATACCTGTTTTTATTTTAACTTACGTTATTTTTTTATTAAATATTTTTATATTTCAATCTTGTATTTTTTTATTTAAAAAAAATACGTTCAAATACTTTTTTTTCTTGTTTATGAAAAAAATATTTTTAAAGTTTAGCATTCGTACGAATATATATATATGTTTAACAAACATTTTAATTTTAGCGTTTAGCTTTTTCCTTTTATTTGCAAACTTTTAAGTTTTTATTTTAAATAAATGTAACGACATATTTATATATCATTACACCATGTTAGTCAGGCAACCAAATGTTCTGATGTGGTTACTGGTGTTGTTAATCCAGCTTAATCAGGCTCCACGTGTTGTCAAATAAAAATCTGGATGAGATTATTCTGTCCTTATGGCAAAATTCCTTTAGCTTGGAAATGAATGTGTCTTCAGGCTTGGGATGAGGAAAGGTAAATTTGTTGCGACATCTGGCCATTCAGATGGCATAAGTGGAGAAAGGTTGAGAGTCTTGTGGTGACGTAATCCCTGGACAGGAAGCAGCATTTAATATTTAAGATTTTGTTCAGGGAAATGTGGCAGTGGTAAGTAATGAAAGTTCTGATTTTGTCATATGCTGGGCAATCATTTATCATATGATCAAAGGTTTCACATGTTCTATGGCAGTTGTGACACATAGGATCTATATTCTTGAGGAATCTCCTGTGGTGCAGGAACCAGTTTGTCTGGAGAGAATTCAGGTTGATTTTTATGAGAAAGTCCGCTCCAGCTTGAGATGCTTGAAAAACCTGGTGACCACATGATTGTTACCACCAAGGTAAGGAATGGTAGAGTTTTGTGTGGGAAATAGCAGGCCATGAGCATCCCAAATGGAGATTTTTTGTCTGAATACTAGGGTAGAGTGGCCATTGTGAGCGAAAAGGTAATCAAGTATCTGATTTAGCCAGCTTAACTTTGAAGGTGGAGGTATGTCTGATGGAATGACTGGTTGTTTTGCTACAATCTGGGGAAATTTCTTTTGTAGGATGTGGATCAGTGAGTGGCACTTTTAGTAGTATATAGAAAATGTTGCATGCAACGACATACCATTATTTTTACTATGTCGCTGCATGCGTTCAATTCCTATGGCCGCTGTTTTACCATTCCACAACAGCCGTGCACAGATTCAGTTTATTTTTGTATTGAAAGTCTTTGTCATGTTAATTATGGGATATAGTAGCTAATCTTTTCCATTACCTTGATATTGAAGAGAGGGATTTTCCCTTGCAGTGATAAATAAACCTTGGCAAGGTTTTTAACTGTGTTGGTGGCGGCTTCAATGATGGAATTCTGTATTTGTATCGACATGGCTTGTGGTGACTTGTATATGGGGAACCCCAAAAAGTTTTGGGGGTCTGCTGAGAAAGGCGATGTATCTTCTTGCTGGTGTTGATTTTCCAGGCCGATGACTTGTTGAGGTTGAAGGAAAGTTTGGAGGATTCTGAAAATTTTTGATTATTTGTATGAAAGGTTTTAGATATTTTTGGGAGGGTAAGGTGACAAGGACATCATCCATGTAGGCAAATGCTTTACAGTGTTTCTTCAGCTGGGGTATATAGATTCCTGGAAGTTCTGCCTCAATCTGTTTAAGAAGGGGGTTTAAGTAGAGTATAAATAGGAGACCGCTAAGTGGAGATCCTTGGGGTATGGATTTTGAAGGAATAAAACCATCTGTAAAGAAACCATTCAGGGAAATGTGAACCAATCTGTTGTTTAGTAGATTGTCCAATATCTGAATGATTTGAGTAGGAATGTCTAGTGCTGAGAGGCAATTAAGCAGGATGTTGACATCTACTGAATCAAATGCTTCAGAGATGTCTAGCTGAATGGCAATGGGTTTGTATAGATTCTTGGATCTGATATGATCACAGAGAATTTTTACCTCCCCGATTGCAGAGAGTGTGGATGAGCCCTTCTTTGCAAATTGCAACTGGGATATGTTGTCCAGAATAACATCTTGTATTTTCTCCTTGATCACACCTTCAATGACCTTTAACAGGATTGGGGTCATGGAGATTGGTCTTATGCTAGATAGAGCAGATGCATCCCAGTTTTTCTTAAGAAAGGGGACCATCGCTATGGGATAAAGTTTGGGAATGATTTTTTTGCTGTTTGCAAGATGGTTAATTAGTTTTAATACTATGGGAGCTGTGAAATTCTCAAGGTGCGTAAGTATGAACTTTGGAATGCCGTGTAGTCCTGGATGGACATTGGACGGTAGGGCGGCCAAGCGGTTTTTGATGTTTGATATTGTTATTCCATGTTCATTGTTTTGTGATGTCTCATGCCACTGATTTGTGGGGTAGGTAACAGAGTTTGATAGGCGGTTTTTGAAATATGGCTTTATTTGAATGAGCATTTGGTTGTCGGAGGTATGGCTACCACCGATGAGGAGGGACAAAGGAGTTTTTTGTTTCTTCCTTGCCCCCGGAGCCCATCTGAGATAGCCACGTGTCCAGCAGTGTTGGCCTGGTAAGTATAACATAGCATTCTTTGTTGCTATTATTTCAGCAATCACAGCTTGTTTCTGCTTGTACTGTGTTTTAAGTAATAGGAGGTTGTCTGTAGTACCATCACTTGAGAAATTTTTAATCCTATGGTGAAGCAAATCAAGCTCATTCATAAGGGTTGTTGACCCTTTATGTTTTTTGGTGTGCTGTATGATTATGGTTTGGAGGATGCCTGTGAAGGTGAACCAGGCTTCCTCAGGATTTATGTTAAGAATGTCAATTTTTTCAAAGAGTATGTAGGCATCTGAGAAGACAGCTTCCATGGCAGCAGCTTTAGTTATAATTTTGATTGTTTTATTGTAGTCTATGGGAGTGTAGGAGTCCAGATCTAGAGATGCTATCAGGGCAAGATGGTCTGAGAAGGGAACGGGTTGAAGCTTGGCTTCCAAACCATAGTGCAGCTCTGAGGTGTAAAACATTAGGTCAATCAGTGTTCTAGAGCTCTTCATATAGAATGAGTATGCATCCGCAGGGAAGAAACCTCTGCCATTTATGAAACCCCTGGCTAAGAGATGGAGGTATTTCCATGTGAACACATCATATTGCAGGTTGAAGTCTTCCAAGAGGATTGTAGGGCCTGTGTTGTTTGCAGTGATGAGATTTATGGTGTGCATTAATCTAGAATAAGTCAATGGGTTGTTCTGGCAGTATACGTATATTGCAATGAATTCACTAGATTGGTATATAAGCTTGATTGCAATGAGATTGGCATCATGGTAAAGCACTTTATAGGAAGAAGGTGGTTTCCTGTTATTAATGATGATTCCTACCCCTCCAGCAGCTGATGTATTAGTAGACAGAAGAGTGAAGCCCAGTTTTGAAAGTTCGAGAATTATGTGAGGGAGTTTAGGTGATATTTGGTCTCTCCTAAGAATAAACTATGACGAGATGGAAAAAATGCCTAATCGCATATAAATGGTCAGTAGAATTAATTCGCCTGATGTTAAGACCAATGATTTGGCACTTGATCCTATTCATAAAGATTATTGCTGCTTGGTTTTACCACCAGCGGAATCTTTGATTGAAGGTTGTAAAGGTCCTTGTGATCACTGAATTTCTGATCTGGCAAGGATGGCCTGTGGAAATCAGCTTGAAAGAGCTCAGTTTCATTGTGTGATTCATGACTGAGAGAGTTTTTTTGGTGTGCTTTGTACCTTCCTTTTTTTTTTTCCATAATAGAATTTACACTGTAGGGAAAGAAGAACTTTAGGTAGTTTGGCTCGGAAGCAGGAGATAGGTGTGACTCTTCTTCGGAGTAGGCCTTTGAAAGTTTGGAAGATTTTTGTTTATTATTAGCATTAAGGGGTAGGTTGAAATCCATGTCTGAGTCATAGTTAGAGATGGGTGGTGAAGATCTATTTATATATTTGTATGATTATTTCAGTTATTATTAACAGTAACTTTATTTTCATTTATAGTTTGGGAGAATTGTTTAAAGATTAAAATCTAATGTTTAGTTTGTCTTCAAAACAGTTTGTAAACTTGTTAATTTATTAGCAAAATTTAAGTTTGTTTGCTTATTTAAAAATGCATGTTCTGTGTTTGAGTTAGTTTGTTTTTTAACATCCTTTAGCATACAACTTCAAAGTGGTATCATTTTGGAGATTGCTATCATTGAGATATAGACTATTAAACAGAGGGCGTTACTGGATATTTGTAATTGTATAATGGTTTATATATTTGTATGATTATTTCAGTTAGTTTTAATACAATAACTTTATTTTAATATATATATATATATATATATATATATATATATATGTATTAATATACAATATATATCATCACAATATATATATATATATATATATATATATTGTGATGAGCGCATATACTGTGGTCACACATGTACCTACAAAACATCCACAAATTAGAAATGTTAGGGTTGAAAAGAAAGAAATAAATAAGAAAGAAAAAACGAGCTTGGAAATTAACAAAACCAAGAAATGTTGAAAATTAGCAAAACAAAGAGAAAGAGAGGGAACTGGAGTTAACAAGATCGTTATCTTTTGCTAGTCAAAGTCTGAATTTTGATAGGGTTGGATTTCGGATACTCAATCACCCAAACGACAGATACATTGCTGTCGTTTGGGTGATTGAGTATCCGGTGTATGCCCTCTGTTAATTTGTATTGTTTTATTAATTCGTATAGTGCTGTAATGGGGAATTTATGGAGTGAGCAATTTGGTTCTGTCACTGCCAGAACAACACTTTTATCATTGTGGTAGTTTACTAAGGATTTGAGGAGGGTTGGAGGTATTGTTTGGTTGAAGTCAACACAGAGGCCTTGGTATTGTTTCTCAGTGAAGTCATTTATGGAGAATTCATCGGTCTCAAGCCCCAAGGTGGTTTGATTTCCCTGTTGTAGATTTTTTAGTTTTAGTATATCTAACATGGTAAGGTCGTGATTAATTTTACTTGCTGTTCCGGGTATGGAGCAAGTTTCGTTGTATGAATTAGTTTTAAAGTTGTTGGTATTTTGTATAGACTTAGATGGACTTGTCCGATCGGAAATTTTTGCTATGTTAGCATATGATATGTGGCTCCTAGATGAACTGTTAGCCATTGTATTACAGTTTTTTTCAATAGGTGTTATGTGAGGAAGGTAATTTAAATCACTCTGTGTCAAATCTAGTGTTGGGTTTGTCTGCTTGATTGTTGAATAGTTTCCCTTATGACCGGTATGGAAAATTTTATTTTGATCTTCAGACTCTCTGGTGCGTTGAGATTCTGAGAGTAAGAGGGAAGAGTTGGGAATTCATCTATAGAAAGTGGCATGCTTTGTAAGGAAGTATTTTGAACACTAGTTGTATTGGTATGTTTTAATACGGGTTCCGGTATTGTATTACGCGTGTGTGTTGTTTCAGAACTATATTTATTTATAGTATCAGTTTTGGGCGAGTTTGAATTAGTTAAAAAGTTGTTTTCAGACGGTAAATTGTTCGCGGGGTTAATTTTTTGTTGAGTCTCACGTTTATTCCTAGTTGAATGCGTCGATACGGGAAGTGGCGCTATTGCATTATTTTCTGTTGAATCTTCAGATATTAGTGTAGTATTATCATTAATATATGAGCTGCAGCTATTTGTTTCTGTGTATTTTTTAGTTTTGGTGCCTTTATTATTTAATTTATGTGCCGGTTCAGGCCAATGGATTATGTCCGTATTAAAATTTTTTCTTTAGTACCTTGTTTATCCGCTATGAGTGACGGGCCAGTAGAAGTATAGCCTGTTGAACAGTATTCGTCGTTATTCACTGTAGCGTCTGAAAACTCGTGGATCATTTCTGAGATTGTTTGTTTGGAGGTCTTTATTTTAGGTATATTATGATGTGAATTTTGTTTATTATTACTATTACAGTTAAAATCTATATTATTTTTATCATTTATTTCCGTAGATATTTCGTTGGTTTTAGAATCGCTAATGACATGGCTTTCCGGTATTAACTGAGGCTGGTAAGAATAATTTTTATGTTTATTATCAGTAATATTTGTGACGTTGAGGTTAGCTGTTGTATTATGCTTGCTCTCATGTACCTTAATTAGCATCTTGTGTGTACAATTGTTTTCACAAAGCTTACATAAATCTTCCAGCTGTATTTACGCTGTCTTCGTTTTTGTTTGCGTCATCGGATGTCGTTGCGATTTTTGCTTTCCATATTTTTCTATAGCACTTGAATTATCGGAGGCCGGATTTTGGTTATTAGTGCTAGAAGGTTTATTTCCTTTTATGATTTGAGAGTTCATTTTTAAGTGAGTTTGTGATATTTTTTTCAACTTGAATGCAACCTTCAGAGTTTTGATTGGATGTTACGCTGTTGTCTAAATTATATTCCGCACGCATTGGCAATTACGTTAACATTTGAAACATTTGCATGCGCTTCGGGAATGGTAAGGCCTATGCTAGAAACATTGTTGGCTTTCAGTATTTTCAGCAGCCTAAGGTTAGTATTCCGGTATTTAGGCACGCTATGTGAATAAAATTTCTTAGTATTGATGGTAACGTTGGAACTCTGTGAGTTTTCAGCACTGTTGTTTAAGTCATATCCTATGCCTAGGTCTATGTTACCCTTCAGGCTCTGGATAACGTTCAAATTCACGGAGTACTCTGTGACTTCAGATTTTGTTGTTTTAACTCTATTGCAATTATCAGATTCATTTACATTTTTATTTTTTATTAGATCTTGGGAATACATATAGTCATGATTATTATCATTGTAATTAAGCATTGTATGAGAAGTATCAACTTTACTCTGATCTTTTGGCAGGTTTACTGTTTCTTTATTAGGTTCTAGACCCTTTATGACGTTTCTAAATAATTTCTTTTTTTTTTAGATGTCTGTTGCATTTTTTTGATATTTTTAGTTTATATAATGCTTGACTCTTTTTTGGCTTCGAATTAACGAAGCCAATTCTTTTAGATTTATCATTTATTCTGGGAGATCTTTTTTTATTTTTTATTGCGATTTTACCACTGTTAATTGTGCTATCAAGAGGTTCAAAACATATCCCATATTTCGGATTGTGGGCTAAATTTCCCACATCCATCAGAACTATATTAATAAAACCCTTACCTTAATCAATAAAGATGAGATTTGTTGGATGGCTGGAGTTCTAAGGGCTTTTGAATTAAAAATTCTTCGCAGAGCTGAGGTAGATGGCTGCCAACTTAGTCAAACGTAGGTGATGCTAGCATATTATATACCTTAAAGATAGAACTTATAACATAAATAATAATTCAGTGATAAAACTAAAATGAAGTTATATTTCTATAGTCAATAAAAAAAATTTAAATTTAACCTAGTAGAATAATAATATTACATATTATTTTTATTTATTCAATTAGATTTGTAAATCATTTTCAATCACTACAAAAGTATCCCATGTTTTTTTTTCATCTTATATTAATTTTTATCAGTGAAAAAATACTTAAGTTGTCTATTAAAACATAACTAGTATTACTATAACAATGATTATTAATACCATATGGTTTTAGAAAATTGATAATAGAAAGCCTAAGAAAGTTTCAATACTATGTTTTCAAAATAAAAAAATAATTGCCTGGATTTAGCAATTATAGAGCATTAAAGTGCTAAGTTTACCCTTATCTGCTTCAATTAAATCTAGACAGTATGTGTAAATCAAAAATGAAAACCATCTACAAACTATTAATCCAACACACTTGATGTTATTGAACTTCAAGGACTCATTATCTTTATATCAATGTGCTTGTTTACATTGGTTCTGACTGAATGCATATTCAATTTAACATAATTTTGTTTAAACATCTATAAAAGCAGAGTCTTCACTGAAGGTATTTCAAATAATATAGCATTCAGCTATAACCTATTTTAAATTTAGGGTCTGAAAAGTTCCTACTATAATCTGAATCTATTCTACTATTTTCATATCTGTTTATACTTTTTATATGTATAGGAATTTTCAAATGTTATAACAGTCTTTCTAGATATGCAAAGAAGAATTTATTAGATTTTCAACTATTGAACAATAGCATATTTTATGACCCAATCAGAGAGATCCATTCCAATAAAGCAGAAGACTCACATATATGGTATCTACATTCCATTTCAACAATCTTTTGTGATTTCTTTTTGAACTACTTATATTAGTTCATTGTTTCATAGCTAATATAAACCAAGTGTTATCACTTTTCGAATTCATTTCAAGCCTCTTAATTCCTTTATTGAGGTCATTGTGATATCTATTAGTTTTCCTACATATGTATTTTCTTTTCATCCTTTATTATTTTCAGTATACATCTCCCCAAACTTCTCTTAGCAATATGGATTTATACTTTCTTGAAAAAATATGATACATAATATTGTGGTAATTTTTATTATATTCGATTTATATAAAAGTATTCAATTTATATAAAATTTGATCCACTAGAAGAAAACTAAGCAGGAAACAGAGATTGTGGTAAGTTTTTATAAACTTGGGTTGAAATAACATTTTATTTTATAAAAAAAAAAAAAATACGCGATTTTGTAGCAATAATATTGATCTTTTTTTTAAAAAAAAAACCTTGGCCAATTTTGCGTTTCTTTTTTATTTGTTTAGTTTATCTTTTTTTAATAAAAAAAAATGTAATAAAAATAGAAACATTTTCGACCCAAATTTTTTATCCGTTTTCTTTTATGATTGGAGTTATTATTATTTTTTAAAGATTATATTTTCATTCCATTTATATATATATATAGTTTATGTTTTGTTAAGAGGTTTTTATTTAAAAAAAAAGACTTTTTTTTTTTTACATTTTTTTTTTTTTTACAAATAAAAATGATCATTATAATAAAAAAAAATAATAATAGTAATAAAACTATTTAAGATTAATAGAAATAATATGTTCATATAGATTGTGTTAAGTAAACAAATAAATAAAGTTAATCAGCAATAGTAATTATAAGAAAATATATATATATTGTATTTTGTAATTAAAAAGTTATCCGCAACTAAAAAATGAAATAAAATAGAAATGAAAATAATAGTATAAATAAATAATAAAAAAATAGACTCAATAGATTTTTTTTAATTAACGAAACATTATGCATTGTTTTAATACAAAAAAATATTTTAATATTCTTAATTTATTATGTTATGTATGACTATATACTAACATTAATATATCCACAATATATAAAATTTGTATTAATATATATGAAATGTATTTTGATAATATTAATTATTCTGTTGAGGCAATATACGAATACTATTGTATATATAATAGTATATATTACTATATATAATGCTAAATTATATGCACAATATATATATATGTTAACATTCATATAAAAATACTCAATGCTTTAATTGCACAAGTGCTAGAATGTCACATGACTTAATCATTTGATTTTTCTTTTTTAATGCTATACATTAAAAGTAAACAAGGTACGGAAACATTATTGAAAAAAAATAGCAGCTTTTTTACATTGATTTAGCATTATTTTATTTGTTATTATGTAAATACTTTAGTCGTTATTTATTAATTTATGCAAAAAATAAAAAATAAAAATTCAATTATAACAAGAATAAAATTAAAAATAGCAAATTACTAACAGTGTAAAAAAATATGTAAAAAATAAATGCTAACAATAAAACTATATAAATTATCAAAAAACAAAAAAACAATAAAACTATACTAACTATAAAGATATAAAGAACAATAATAAAAAGATAGATCAATAACAATTAAATAGATAATGGAACATATAACTACAATAACATAAATCACCTGTACAAGAACGGAGATTTTAGACAACTGATTATTAACTGTAAAATTACTGAGTTAAAATATTAAATAAATATTACTAATAGAAAATCAACAAAAACAATAAGCAAATATATAACAACAATAATGATATTATCAGTCATAAGATGTTAAGAAACAACGGTGTTAAGCTAGAGATTGTACAACTAAGAGATACTGGATTCATTAAAAATGGATGAAAGTGAGAGGGAAATAACATATTGTATGTCGCCAAGTAAATGCAAAAACATTTTGCTTTGACGTCTGCTTTGATAATTGGATGTGATTAAATATGCAATTTTCTTAATACAAAGATTAATGGATGATATCTGTCAATTCTACATATCTTTCTATCATTTTTTTTATTCTCACATTTTTCTCAAGTTTGTTTTTAAAAAATCTTATGTCTTGGATGATATTCCTAATGCTGACATTTAGTAATCTTTGTATTTTTTGAGACAATGAATAGTACTTGGTTTTGCAAGCTTTTCTTTATTTTCTAGAATTAATATGGCTATATTCATCTTAATATAATACTTCATTAAATAATAAATCAATACAGAACAGACTGATGCAAAAAGTTATATTTAATTAGGACTTAGAACTATAGATTTATTTTCAATTAATATTTGTAGTTACATAAAAATAATTCTGAGATTCAGAATATATATATATATATATATATATAATTATAGTATTTAAGCAGTACATGATTCTTTCAGAGCAATCTATTTTGCCCTAAAAATTATCCATTTAGAAAAGAGTAAGTAATGACTAAAAGAAAAGGATTTGTTTATTATTTGAACACCTTTAATGTATTTGTCCATATAAAGATATTGGTAGAATGTTATAAAGAAACCCCACTCAAATGTATATGTATTCACAGAGATATGAATGTTCCATACAATTATTAAACTTTCTCAAAAAATTGAACTTATTTTTGTCTACAAAAACTGGATACTTATGTTTTATAAATTTCTGTCTCAATTTATTTATTGCATTTGCTTGAAGATTAATGACACTTTACTAATAACAGCTTCCTAAGATTGGTGGTCAAAAGGTCAGTGTGACTGCCTTGCACTAGCAGGCAGATGAGCAGGTTGCGGTTCATGTCCCGGCCGATGCTATGACACTTAAAAAAAAAGATTTTAAATATTGATTTGTTGAGTAACCTACATTAATATTTTGTATATAAAAAACAAACTTAATAACATGTACAAATCATTTATATATCACAAATATAAATCTAAACAGACCAAGTATTTATATAAAAGTCAGATAAAACAGATATCAAATAGCCTATTACAGGATAAAGTCCATTCCAATAATCTTCAATATAAGAAAAATTAAGAAGATTGTATAAATATAATTCTACCCTTATTTTTACTTTCTAGATACAGTATCAATATATCCATTTTCTGATAAATATTAGATGAATAGTACAGCTATTTTAAAAAAAAAAATCAAGCATGTAAAAAAAAAATTCAATCTTATTTTTCTGCATTCAACCCAGTTGATAAATATGGATTATAAAATTATAATACTATTATTTTATAAAACTTTTGTTAAACTAAATTTATAAATGATGATTAATATAAGCCTTTCTTGAAGACATCTCACAAATTAAAAACAATAATATTTATTATTCATACTTTTTTTAAATTAGTGATTGTTCAAATGTTATATAACAATTTTATATAGAATACAAATAGTTTCAACTATAAATGGTACTTTTTACATTTAATTAATAAAAATATCACAGATGTTTTTTTTTAATTATTTCATTCAATATCAATACATTATATTCTATCTTATGCAATTTATCCCTTAATAACTATGCAATGAGATGTCTACTATGTATTTTACTAAAATTAATTTTGTCATAAAGAAATATAAAATTGTCTTCCTATGCAGATGTCTTATTAAATGAAATATATAGAATAATCTATTCAATTATGATTACTTATTATCTTAAATTAAAAATGCAAGTGGAAATTTGATATAGAGATATTTAGAATTTTTATATACAAATAGGATAAAACATGATAACACAACACATTAATAATTATATTATTAATGGACAAGAAATGTAAATTATATATATATATATATATATATATATATATATATATATATATATATATATATATATATATATATATATATATATATATATATATATATATTATTAAATAGTACAAGATGCAAATAAATGCTTAATATTGCACATTAATGTGAAGAGATTTATATCAAACATTACTTTATGATAACAGTTTATTTAATGCATTATTAGTGAAGTGCCTCATTGAACAACAATACTGCATGAAATGCCTATAACTAATAATTTTTTCCCCATAAGGTTTGAAATTTTTGTCAGGTAGCTAACTTTTAGACATGCTAGTTAACTAATACAATATTGGCTTGAAAGTAAGTATCAAGTGATTATTAGCTAGAAAGTAAATCTAGGGTGAATATCTCTCAAACTCTCACTAATTGATCTGTGGTAAAGCTGGAGAGTATTATCTACTTCTACTATGTCACTAATTTTAAACAGTCTAAAATGGAATATTTAAATAGTATTTTATTTTCTATAATTTATTCATAACTAACACTCTTCAAACTTTACAAGAATCGCGTGTGCAGTTTATTAAAAAAATATTAAGGATTATTTATCAAATAAAGCCATAAAATAAAATTAAACATAGTCTTATAGTTAAGCAGTCAGGAAGTCATGTAACCTTTATTTAAATGACTGAATCAATACTTAGTTAAAAATCAATTTTTTACAGAATGTTCTAATGATGCTTTTTTTACTATGTGTGAAAGTGTATGCCACATATACTAAATATCAGTTTGTATATACAAAATCATTAAAGTTAACAAATCTCTTAAATTAAACAAAACTGAGATAAATATCTATTGAAATTTCTGGCTATAAAAACAGATATCCATAAAATTTAGTATTATACTTTGATAAAGTTTTTAACTAAGAATAAATTTGATAAGCTTTAAAAGTCAATATAAACAAAAACAAATTATCTTTGTCAATGAGGAGGCATGGTTTATATATTTTAAACTTTCTGATCAAAACATTTAACTGAATAATTCATATCCTAGATGAAGGTAGTTTAACAGTACTTAACAATAAAATAATTTATTTTTGTATCTTAAATTTAGAGCTATGCAGTATAATCAATGGCTTTCCACATTATTAAATATTGTTAATAATAATAATATTTTGGTTTAAAGTTTCTCTCTGATTATCAAACTTATGTTTTGCATTTTAGGTGTGTTGCATTAAAAGTAAGATGGGCTTAAATAGTTCACTGCAGGACAAAGAGATCCCTAACACTTCCTTATAAAGTAGCAGTGAATAAAACACATTAACTCCCAGATTCAATCAATTCTGAGTAATGAAGCTTTGAGCATTATTCCATCCTTGTTTCACTCTTTATTAAAGAATATCTATATATCCATTTATTGGCCATTATTTAATGTAACTAGGTTGACTATGGGTTGTGTACCATAAAAAAGAGACTAATTTGAATTGAAAAATTGTTTATATACCTCTTCTTGTTTCCAAACTCATATCAGAAAATATGATAGTAAATATATTATGGTTACATCATGAAGCCTTTCATATGTATGAAACATACTATAGATTATTCAGACAATATATGAAATTGGAGAAATATTTATTTTCATAATAAATATCCCAATTTGAAGAAAGAATTTCTTTAAGTACTTTCTTTTTACATAAAATAATGTTAATTATTTTGATATATATGCATGTATGCACAAACTAAAATAATATTAATACATTATAATCAATTATTAGTTAAAAGTTGTTTTCTGACGTTTTTTTTTTTTAATTTGTTTACACCGAAAGCGTATAAACTTTATTGATTGTCACTACGGTTTTTTCCTTCCTTTCATAAATATTTTATTTCTATTTTTTTTTAATAACTACAAGAATAAATTTTTAATTTTATTAATGTGTAAGTGTCGAGTGTTTTAAAATCTAGTATAAATTATGCAATATAGTACAATTCTTTTTGCTTTGCTTTTTTTTTTTTTAAAAAAAAAAAAAAAGATAAATTAAGTAAAAGACAAAAAATAGAAAACTTAAAAACAAAAAAACTTCTGAAATCGGATAAACCCAATTCTATAATTTTATTATGTATTCCTCAAAAAAAAAAAAAAAATCAATTTTTAAAATTAGAAACTGTGACAAATTTTTGAAGAATGTAGTCGGTTTTATTAAAAAAATAATCTCTTAGGAATTAGAGTGTTAATATTTTGAATTAAAAAAATTAAACAGTATATTTGCTACTTTTGGATCTCTCACTAAGTACAATATATAAATATTATTTTATATAAAAAAAAAAGTCCTTCATATAATCCATTGCAATTCAAAAACCATTTCAATGGGATTTAAGCAGTTCAAAACCATTTCAATGGAATTTAAGCAGTTTTCCATTTTATTTATGCTCTAACAAGGGAGAATCCGCCATGAAAAAAGTGCTACTTTTGTAGCCTTCAATCTATTGCTGACAAGATGTGATACACTTTATAAGGACAACAATATAGCTCCAGCACAGATATTGATGAAGAAATTAAATAAAACAAGAATATGAGATCAGCTTATAACTCCCCAGATGAGCTATAATACCACATGACAGCTAATCAAGTTGAACAATTAAAGAAAAACAAAGTTGAAAGCCATCACCGATATACATAAAGCAGCAAGAATCCATAGCCAGATTTGGGTACTTTGAAAGACTTGAACAACATATAAGGAACTTAAACAGGAAAAAGTGTGACTAATATTAAATTAATAATATGGCAACATTTAGCATCATAGCAAAACTTTAACCCTGCATATATGAAGTTTAATAAATTCTTGATAATAAAAAATTATAAGCCAACTATATGAAGAAAACAAATTAGAAATTTGCATATTAGAACATGACAAAATTTTCTACTTTTGGGGTTCTGATTCCAAAATATAAGTTAAATATGGCAGGCAATAGCATAACTCTTATCTCACATGAAATTCTTATACTTTATTTAAAAGCATATAAGTGGCAATCATGTTAATTGTTGGAGTGGGTAAATAACATTCATATTACCACATAGAAATCAGACTTCATTGTGATGAATTATTCGTTAAAGACATCAAATTATAAAACACACACAAAAAAAAACATTAATGTAAATGTTAATGATATGCTGAAAAATAAATTTACCAGAAATATAAAAGAAGTCATATATTATTGTAACAAAAACTATAGAGTAATCTCTTCAGCTTTTGAATACAATAAAATTATTGCAATTTAACACTGAGAGTATAGCAATATCAAACATGAAAAATTCTACAAATTAATTGTAAAGTAATCTCAGAAGGCTCTTAATTATAATTTCCCTCCCTGTATGGTTTGGTAAAAGTAGAGTTTCAGCTCTGAATATTAAGATATATAGATTGTTCACAGCTGTGCCAATTTTTTATAAATTTCCAACCAATAAGACTGTTTTTATAATAAGAATCATTTCAAAATTTCTTGATTAATATGGATTCCCAATAGAATGTTTATTAACTACACTATTGCTATCTTTGTTTCAAACCATCTGTCAAATTAATCAATTCTTATCAAAGATAGGTAAAAGTGATATACCAATTACTATTTGAAAAGGTAAAATTTATATATACAATGTGTATGAACTTCATCATCCAAACTGATCATATTCTCTTTTTTTTTTGGATTATTTTATTGCTTCTGAATTTATATGACATTTTTATTTTTATAGTAACCACTGGATACACAATTGAGAATAAAAGTTTTTCAGTTTATAGATGAATGTTCCATTCAGAAAATGATGTGTATACAAAATCATTGATTTATGTTTTCTTCACCAAACAATTTACAAAGTTTTATCACATTCATAATTCATATTCTAATAGACAAAAACATGAATGGAATATATAAAAAAACAGCTAATGGCAATATTAATATTCTGTTCAATATCTTAAATGGAATACTAATATATATATATATATATATATATATATATATATATATATATAAGATATTGAAGCAGTCAATCTTAGCTTAAGATTGTGCTTCATGTTTCTACCTACTAACCTGTGTTCAAATCCCTATTTCTCATCCCGCTCCTTTTGCCGTGTATATATATTTCATGTATATATTTGAGATGCGCGCCTAAATTATAAAATTTAATGTTTCAATAACATGTTTTAAAATTATTATTAATTCTTTTTATTAATTATTAGTTTTTTTTTTATTAAAGTATTATAGATGTGGATCAAATATATATATAGGAGCAAAACTTATTAACAAAATATTGATGTTTTTAAATATTTATTATATGTCATTTTTAGCTTTTTCTTTTTAAATTGCTTGTTTTTTATTAAACTATTATAAAATCCAATATGGAAGATGTGACTGTTCTTAATTGTCCAAAAATAATTAAAGGGCGGTATTGTTTTTAATTAAAGTTTTACTTAAAATGGGATTAAGTAGATTAAAGATTTATTTGTGTTAAAAACATGTTGTCAAATCTATTTCTAATGTGGAAATAGATTTGAATTTATTTTTGGACGTTATCTTACAATTGCATCTTCAAAAACAACTGATAAAAGAAAAAGTATAAAATGACTGAATTTTGAATCACAGGGGAGATTAGTTACTTTTAGAGAGAGGTATTATAAACATTTCATTTTGCTTGAAACTTAAAATGATGTAGCAGTAAATCCACCCTCTTGCTGACCCTGGTGGGTCATTCTTCCCACTAATGTACCATCCAACTGCTGCCCTGAAACAAAGTAAAGATTCGATAAAGAACTTTAGAATGCTAATAGAAGTTTCCAGCCCCCAAAGTACTTGCATTTCAATCGCCGTGCACGTGCCATACTTTAAAATGGATTTTAAAATTGCAAGGTAAATTTCCAAGCTGCCACCTAATAGTTAATTTAGTCTAAATAATCTATCAAAATCTCTTTTCATGCATTCTTTAACTTTGCTTTTATATATATATATATATATATATATATATATATATATATATATATATAATATATATAAAAATCTGTGAATGTAATTTTGCTCTCAAATAATTTCTTTATATCTAATCCTATCTCATATGCTCTTAACTTTTTAATTTTGGTGCGGTCATTTATTTATATATATTTATTATATGTCAATCTAAAACAATCTTACAAATTGAATTTTCTGTCATTTTTTTCTTCTTCTAAGCCTTCATACAAAGGTTATTCACATCCCCTTAAAAATATATATAATATATGTAGTACATTGTAAATTAATACGTTCACCAAATTGTTTAATGAATCAACATTTTAGGTTCATTTTAATATAAAAATTGATTTGTTTAACTCTGAAAATCCAAAACTCAAGCTAATTAACGCTCTGAAACATTGATTTTATAATTATTTATTAAATTCTAAAAAGGTGACTTAATTGTTATATATATATATATATATATAACTGCTAGTTATTTTTTTATATATACTCTTAAAATATATGCTATGTATTCCAGTTATTGTAAAATCCATGAAGGTGGAATTGAATTGTTTTAAATAGTGGGAAAGGGAAGGGGGTGAATCTTAATGTCTCTTTTACTTAATCAAATCTTAATGTGTATTTTATTAATTTGAAATCTAAATCTTAATGTTTCTTTTGCTATATAAAATCTTAACATATATTTTATTAAATGAAATATTCTCTCTCTATATATATTATAATTGCATGGCGTATTATAGTATTCAAATAAGGGTCATTTATTTTTAAGGCAGTAAAACTTATCTCATATCGTTAGAGACATTCATTCGTACTGCGTTTCTGTCATATAGCCTAATTTTGTTCTATATATATGTGCTTCTTAATCTGGGGGTTATGATGAGTTCGAACCCATAGATTTCTTCTCAAGTCTTCATATAAAAATGCCTCTGGTGGTGATCCCATAAATTTGGCACATGCTATGCATATTCTTTCTTCGTATCAAAAGCCTCTGGCGGTGATCCCATAAGTTTGGCACACGCTATGCATATACACTTCATAGATAAAAGGCCTCTCGTGTCAGTTATACCAGAAAAAGTCTGGGCCACACCATGCCTATCCACTTTTCTCTAAGCACTACCCAAGAAGGGAGTGTGAGATTTCATTTTTCTTTTGCTTCATGACCCAGTTTTAATGCTCTAATATTAAAATTAAGCTTTGCTTAAAAGATATATATATATATAAATGCCAATTACTTCTATTTATTAATTAAGTTTATTTCAATCATATACAATCTCACCATCGTGATATATATATCTATTTAAGAGCATCTATATGCCTTGGGGAAAATAAAGCGTTCATCTTACTATTGTTTAAATAATTTTTCAATAAATATTTTTGTCATAGTTTCAAATATAATTTTTCAACTGTCTTTTGTTTATTTTTACGACCTCAATGGTGTGAAAATAATTTATATCATATGTATAATGAATTTCAGAATGCTCTTTTCAATCATATTTTAGTCACCACATTTCTGAACCATCAATCAAAGGGTTAATGGCAGTATTATCATAATTCTTTTTAATATTCGATTGGCATTTTAATATTGGACCCACCAAAGATGTGTGTTTATTTGTAATATATTATTTAGCTAATAAAGAGCATATGAGAAATAATAGCGTGAATGACACTATGTAATTATCTACCGCTTGCTCATTCATGCACATACTAATGTACTTAATTTATAAATGTATATAACTAATTTTTCATTATATTAAAATATATCTTATTGTCTAACTTATTTGAGTAGTTTGAATTCCTTCTTTTTCTCCACTTCCACATATTACAGCCTTGCTTATATATATTTTAATAAATAGTCATAGTTAATAGATGTCTCATTGTTTTGCTCAGCTTTGCTAGTCAGCCAGATTAAGATTAATTCTCCTGTGCCATCACTATTATATTATTTATTAGGTGTTAGATCTGGGGCTTAGAGAGTGGGTTCAAATCAAGGCTGGTCCCTGACCTAAATCTTGGGCTTGACTGGGTTTGAAGTACATTTTATGAGTTCCAGCTCATGTTAGATGGATAAACAGGTTTTGACCAGTACATAGAATTTTTTTTTCGTGGGCTTGGCACCCAACATGGGGCTTCAATATAAACACCCATATACCCTGAGTACTGAAGTCTGTTTATATGTATTTTTAAAAAAAAAAAGTTGTAAGAGATATAGCTTTTCTTTTTTCCATGTTTGATATGTTTAAAATAATGTGTTCAAAGTGTAAAATTCATTGTTTAAAGTTAAAACCCATGTACTACAACCATAGTACATATGTATTTTTTCTTCAATGTCATATATAAAGTTTTTTGTTCTTGAGACATATATGAAAAATGTATAAATAATTCATAAATCATTTATCACTCTGTCTTAGCTGACGCCCTTATTAAAAGAAATTTTGCTAACCAGTAGTGAGTCAAATGCAAAAATATTGGAAGTGGAGGGTTCGAACTCAGAAAAAAATTATTGAGAGCAAATTTTTTTGGCTTAATGCTATGATGTATCAATTTTAAACATGTAATAACCAGACTATGAGTTTTCTTTTAGATGCATGGGTGCAACCAAGAGAAATTAAAAGAAATTGCTAGATTAGTATAAAATCTTAAATAAACCAATTTTTTTTTCAGCAAGCAAAAGCTAAATTTTCAGCTAAACTATAGTTGGGCAGATATATAGAAAGTGTGGGAGCAGTGAGTGGTTATGCAGGAGATGATTTTTTAAAAAAAAAAAGAAGAAATATATGTATAATTTTTTTTTTGCTAAATTGAGTATATAATGTTTGTGATTATTTTAAAAGCAAAGTGAAAGAATTTAGCACGTGTATGGATATTTTTTTGTTTTTCTGTCTTTTCCAATAGTATGTAGTACTGTGTAGTGTATATGGAAATGTGTGTGTGTATAAAATTTATGTATTTGGATATGTAGTGCTGCATATATATGTACATAGGTGTATCTGTGTGATGTGTATGTACAATATAGTATCTCAAAAGGGAATATATGTGTTTGAAAATTTTTATATGCATTGCACTGCTATATATTTTCTTGGAAACCCATATACCTAGAGAAATTGTGTTGTAGCCCAAGCATAGAATTTTTTTTTCATTATATAGATGTGCAAAAATATTTTTTCTGGATTAAACAGTCGAACAAATATTCACACCCCCAAATTATATTTCATATATATATATATAGTTTTATATAACAAGATTGTGTACTAAATTTTGAAAATTTTTGTCATTCTTTTGGTCGTCATTTGAAAACTCCTAGTCAAGGCATTTTTTTTTAATGTTTTTGTTTTTTGTTTCATTGTATGTCCGGAATGTACTTTAGTCAAATAGGGTTTTAGATAGAAATTTTGTTATATATATTACTGTTTTAATTACTATTACTCTCAAATTTTTTTTTTATATTGTACTAACTAATCCTATTCTAAGAATTATATATATATATATATATATATATATATACATTCAGTTTAACTAATTATTACTATGATTTTAACCAGACACAGCCAAATTAGGCCATTTTAATTAAACTATAAATTCTAGATCCAGGTATATAAATTGTTCGTTGATTCATGTAATCTCTGCTTTCTATATTTCAATATATCTGTAAAAAAATAATATTTTTTTTCGTATTTAAATTATGTAATGCAAAAAAAATTTTTTTTCTTTCTTTCTTGCCTCCTTTGTTCTTCCTTAATTGTTCACAGGAATTATGGAGAAATGAAACAATAAGATTCATATTCGAATCTTAAGTTTCACCTTTTCTGTTGTCTCTCACTGACCGGTCTATCCCGCCCAAATTTAAACTTTTTGGTATCGAATTGTGTGTGTAGCAATATTAAAAATGTATAAATATATGTAGAATTCAGCATAAACATGCAGACATTTCGATCTCAAATTAAAGGCAATAAATAGGGATAAAATAATATAATTTAGATTTCTTTTAGTTATATAATTTTGTATAATTTTAATCATTTATTTTGGATTATAAAGTTCATATTTATTGCTTTGTTTAAATTTCATTTAATAATAATTATAAAAAAATCTGATGTAATATTTAATTAAAAGGCATAGGTCAGTGATAGATAATAGTTTAATTAAAGAAAAATTTCCCAAAATGTAATTAGTAAATGTAAAATGTAAACAATAGAACGGCAGCTTTCTTTATAATTAAAACCAACAAAATGCATTGATTATCCTCAGGGCAGATTAAGTAGAACCTAAAAATACCTTAACAAAAATGTGAAAGATCAAGATAAGAAAAGAGGCCATCTTAGACTGGCTGGAGACATTCACTTAAACTTTAGCTCTCTGCTCGATCACTGAGAGTCTCCAAAATATAAAAATAAATTGTTCCTGCCAAGGTATGAACGAGTAAAAGCACCTAGATTATTCTCTATCAGGAGATGGCCTATCGGATGCCAAACTTTCCATTGCCCATCATAAATTCACCATGAAGATCTGCTGCCTGAAATAAATGAGAAAGCTGCTGCTGCTGTTAAAGTAAATGAAACATCTAAATACAAGAAAGAATTACCACTCATGAACTATTTGCTACTAAACCAATGGACTCAGAAAACTTCTTATAAAACAGATACCTGTCTGTGTTCAAACTCTAGAGTACTCTAATAATATGCTATAGCTCTTCTTCATACTACTTATCTAAATTATAAAATGTAAAAACTACCATATGTATAACTAAAACTGAATAATTAACTTAATGTGTAAATTTCTCTAATAACCTAGCTTACCTCATTCTATCTTTCTTGGGTGTGTTTTTCTAAAATCTACCTTTTATCTATATTTACTATTTAATTATTGCATGCTCATAATTGTCTCAGTTTTCAAAGTTTAAATCTATGATCACTTGAAATAGTGAGTGCGTGTCAGATTTCATTAATATTACTTTCATAAATAATTTAATTTTCATATAAATGACATGCATTCAATGCTTCATTTATTGCAATGCAGGGGTCTACAACTTCGCAAATGGCTGGTGTATTAGTTGTAATAATTCCCAGTTTATATATGTTTTGCATTTATTAAATCTTAATGAATAATTCCATAAAATTACATTTCTATGAGAGTCACCAAAGTTCTTTAGAAAATGTTGATAATGTAGGGCCGAGTTAGAAATCTATTTAAATCTTATCATAATCGTTTATACATTATACATGTGTTACGTTTTAGAGATGCGATGACCCATTCTGCCATGAAATTTCCGGATTCTTCAGGGTTGAAATTAACCCCAGTCATCCTACACAAGCAGACATAATGGGTGCTCCCATAGGATTTGATGACATCATGCAGCCAGATGGCAAACTGTGACACGGACCGCTTGTCCCTGGTTATGCTTATGTGACACCTTACTTCGTAGGGCCGATGGCAGAGACCAGCCTGACATTCTTATAAACTCATTCACGGCATTGCAGTTTCGATATACTGCCATTCCATATTGCCATTCTAAAGTGTACCACATGTTCCTTTACTTAATTTTATTATTCTATATATCACTCCACCTCTGCATTATCTTCGTAATTCACTCTCAAATAAATGTTTGCCCTTAGTTATAAATAAATATTTTAATTAAATAAATATATGTCTGCTGCTAATCTTATAAACCTTACTTTAGACTCTTGAATTGCAAAGATATAAATCCCTCCAGGCATGCATTAAAATACTTACTCGAGAATTTTAAGTAGCTAGATTACGCCTTCAAATAAGTGAATTCCTTTTGTAAACAAATAAATGTATTCTTTAAAATATAATCATGTCGCAAATGCCACTACTGAAGCTTTTAATCCATAAAATATTATTAGTAAATGATCTTATTAAAATGTGTTAATAAATAATTTTAAACTATACGTCTGCAGTTACGTTTCATTTATTCGATATCCATTCTATACAATATATCCTCGATTATGTAAATATAAATGTTTAATATTAGTTTGATTATTGGCTAACTTGACAATAAAATCATGAATCTCTTGCATATCCCTGACCACCATGCCTAAAGAAATATTTACTAATGTCACATCAGATGCGTTGTTTCGTGGATTGTATTGTGGAACCGATAAACTATGTTCGAACTCAGTACCACGGATGGCTTCGATACCTCGATGGTGCTGCTGTTCTGTGTGGTGCTCAAATTCTGCACTATGTTTATGAGTCACACATTTTCTGACTGTTACATAGTAGAATTTTTTTTTAGCATTTGGTGCCCAACTTTTCATTGTTTGACCGGTACAATATATATATACACTTTCTCTAGCAATGATATAATTTAACAAATTCATAATAAAACTTTGTCTATTTCTTGGGAATATAAAAAGTAATTCATTTTACATTAGTACAAACCCATTAGTACTTTTTATAGCTAATGTTCATTTATCAAAAATCTGAAAATTATAAACATACTAAAAAATCTTTGGAAGTTTTTAGAAAAGAAAGTTGCAGATCAAAACTTTATGAGATCTAGTCAAAGGATAGTCACTTTTAGTAAAGTTATTGAAACATTTCTGAAAGAGCCAGCCACCTCACTGTTATTAAGAATTCTAATCATATATATCAAACTTCTAAATGCAAGATATATATAATGAGAAAGAGCACTATTAGAGTAAAAAGTGCAAAATTCTTCCACAATGTTTTTCTAATATCAACCTAATAAAACTAAGTAGATATTGGTAAAATTATCCTTGATTGATTTAACCCCCCTCCCCAAAAAAAGCCCACAAAAACATGTAGAATAGTTTCTAAAAAAAAATTAGGACATAAAAACAAAATATGCCTTGAAAAATTTGAAAGAATATTATTAAAACAGAAACTATTTCAAAATTTTAGAATGAAAGTAAAAATATAAGATCATAGAACAAGAGTTGGGAAATCTGGCTGGAGACATTCACTTAAACTTTAGCTCTGCTCTCGATCACTGAGAGTCTCCAAAATATAAAAATAAATTGTTCCTGCCAAGGTATGACTGATTAAAAGCACCTAGATTATTCTCGATCGGGAGATGGCCTATCGGATGCCGGACTTTCCATTGCCCATCATAAATTCACCATGAAGATCTGCTGCCTGAAATAAATGAGAAAGCTGCTGCTGCTGTTAAAGTAAATGAAACATCTAAATACAAGAAAGAATTGCCACTCATGAACTATTTGCTACTAAACCAATGGATTCGGAAAACTTCTTATAAAACAGGTACCTGTCTGTGTTCAAACTCTAGAGTACTCTAATAACATGCTATAGCTCTTCTTCATATTTCTTATCTAAATTATAAAATGTAAAAACTATCATTTGTATAACTAAATTTGAATAATTAATTTAATGTGTAAATTTCTCTAATAATCTAGCTTACCTCACTCTATCTTTCTTGGGTGCGTATTTCTCAAATCTATATTTTATCTATATTTAATATTTAATTATTGCATGCTCATAATTGTCTCAATTTTCAAAGTTTAAATCTATGATCGCTTGAAACAGTGAATGCGTGTCAAATTTTCATTAATATTTACTTTCATAAATAACTTAACTTTCATATAAATCAACACGCATTCAATGCACCATTTATTGTAATGCAGGTTCTACTACTTCGCAAATGGCTGGCATATTAGTTGTAATAATTCCCAGTTTATATATGTTTTGTATTTATTAAATCTTAATGAATAATTCTAGAAAATTACATTTCTTTGAGAGTCGCTAATGTTCTTTAGTAAATGTTGATAATGTAGGGCCGAGTTAAAAATCTAATTAAAATCTTATCATAATCGTTTATCCATTATACATGTGTTACATTTTTGAGATGCAATGACCCATTCTGCCATGAAATTTCCGGATTCTTCAGGGTTGAAATTAACCTTAGTCATCCTACACAAGTGGACATAATGGGTGCTCTCGTAGGACTTGACGATGTCATGCAGCCAGCCAGAAAACTGCGACATGGACCGCTTGTCCCTGGTTATGCTTATGTGACACCTTACTTCGTCGGGCCAATGGCAGAGACCAGCCCGACATTTATATAAACTCATTCACGGCATTGCAGTTTCGATATACTGCCATTCCATATCGCCTTTCTAAAGCGTACCACATGTTCCTTTTTTAATTTTATTATTCTATATATCACTCCGCCTCTGTATTATCTTCGTAATTCACTCTCAAATAAATGTTTGCCCTTAGTTATAAATAAATATTTTAATTAAATAAATATATGTCTGCCGCTACTCTTATAACCCTTACTTTAGACTCTTCATTGCAAAGGTATAAATCCCTCCAGGCATGCATTAGAAATACTTACTCAAGAATTTTAGGTTGCTAGATTACACCTTCAAATAAATGAATTCCTTTTGTAAACAAATAAATAAATGTATTCTTTAAAATATAATCATGTCGCAAATCTCGCTACTGAAGCTTTTAATCCATAAAATATTATTAGTAAATGATCTTATTAAAATATGTTAATAAATAATTTTAAACTATACATATGCAGTTATGTTTCATTTATTTGATACCCATTCTATATAATATTTCCTCGATTATATAAATATGAATGTTTAATTAATATTAGTTTGATTATTGGCTAACTCGAAAATAAAATCATGAATCTCTTGCATATCCCTGACCACCATGCCTAAAGAAATATTTACTAATGTCACATCAGATGCATTGTTTCATGGATTGTATTGTGGAACCGATAAACTATGTTTGAACTCAGTACCACGGGTGGCTTCGCTACCTCAATGGTGCTGCTGTTCTGTGTGGTGGTCGAATTCTGCACTATGTTTACGAGTCACACGTTTTCTAACTGTTACATAGTAGAATTTTTTTTAGCATTTGGCGCCCAACATTATAAGAACGCAAAAATATAAGGGAATCCCAAGAACCTTATAAAGAGGAAAACATTATAAAACTTCAAGGTAAAGAACTGTTTTTTCACAAATATATCACAAAAACAAGTTTTTTGTCGCACCTGATGTATTTAATAATGTGTACTTTTTGTGTCCAAAGAAATGTCCTACAGTATTTACCAGCATTGACATATTGTCTTACTTAATCATATATATATTATAGATGCACTTTTTGAATTTAATCGACAGAAAACAGTTGTCAGTGGTTTTTATTCAAAAATATTTGTTATAGCCTATAATTATGATCTAATGGAAACAATTTTAAAATTAATCCACAAATTGATGGGAAGTTATACCAGCACTTTGTATAAATATTTTTTCTAGTATTTAGCAAATTAACTATGATAAATTAATAATTTATTCAAAAGTACAATCTTTTTGTTTTTAAATATCTATATCTAGAAAAAGAAAAACAATATGAATTAAAAATATAATAAAAAATCAAAATAAATTTCTGAATTATATTTTATTATTATATTTTTTATTTAAATATAAATAAAAATATATATTTAATTATTTGTTAAGGTTTTTATTTTTTTTTATGTAATAATATGTTAAAGATATTTAATTTTTTTTATTATTTGTATTTGATTTTGTTTTTTCTTTTCTTTTTTTCTCCACAAAAATACAAATTATATTTAGTACAAATATAATATTTATACTTAAACTATATGTAATTAAGAGGGATTTAAACTCATACTGTCAATATCACTTCAGTCATTCACTCTATCTAATAGAAATGATATACATGACTACCTACATGTGAAAAAGATAAATGATCTACAATATATGTATTTAATGCTGAGCGAGTACTCATCAGTTGGTTCAGATCATCATCTCCACACATATGTATAATCAGGCATCAGTTTTATATTTAGATAGAAAATCTACAAACTTTAATGTACAGGTTTCAATATTCTCCATTCTTCAACTCTTCAGCCATCTATGTCATTGAAAATCCGATGATAGAATTCTCAAAGCCTTTCTTGATGCCATTATTATTTTTATATACCTATGATGATCTTATGTCAATCTGATCCCTAGTACATATACCATACTTGCATTAAATATTACATAATCTGCCCATCCCTCTTCTGTGTATTTAAATGGACATGGTAAAGTCCTACATACGTTAGAGCATTATTTTAAAATTCAATATTCAAGAATCTAAGGATCCAGGTTTACTGCTCATGCTAGTACTATCATGGGTCAGGCCATCAACATCTGAAGAAAATAGAAAAAAATATCTCAAAACATTGTGCATATACTATCCTGTGTGCTATTACTAATAGATGAATGTATTTGGAATATTTAAAGAATGTTATCTTTTTTTCAAAACATTCAATAGTTATATTAGATCATGGAAATAGTACAATATAAATACAAGTAAAATATCATCATCACAGACCTTGAGGAATGTTATATGAGATGGTCTATATAGTTTTCCTGAAAGTCTGTGATGATGATATTTTATATATATTAAATAGGTATAGTTTTATGCATATGAAATGTAAAAGGAAGAGGTATATTTTTAAAATGAGACTTTATTTCTGCCTATATTTATACAATTATAAGTTTGAAAGGATTGAACTGATTTAAATCATGTTAATGTATAATTTACACACTTTATTTCCAGTATTATCAGTAAATAAAAATAATTAAAATCTTGAAAGATAGATGGATTCATATTATTCATTATTCTGTGTTGATGTATGAGTGATTTTGTATCTATAATGTATAGGGAACTTAGTTTACTGCCATTTGAATTTCATATACATTAAGCTATGCCGATTTAATATTGGCATCTACACACTAATATTTAATTAAAATTACATATAAAATGTATTTTAAAAATTGGCATCTGCTTCTATTTATTCTATTGTATTTTCACAATGATTATGCTCCATTTAAATCAGATTAATATATAACTTCCATTCTTTCTTTCCAGTATGATCAATAAATGAAAGTGATTAAAATTTAAAGTGTAGATGGATTTACTCTATTTTTTATTTTGTTGATATATGAATGTCATTTATTTACAGATATGTTAGTTTAACTCTATTTGAATTTAATATAAGTCATGTCTAATTTATATATATATATATATATATTAATTCTATATGTACTAAATGCTGCTCATTTGCCAGCAGAATTATATATATGATCATCTAAAAATGCTTTATTATTATTATTATTATTTAATAGTATTAGCGATTAAGCCAATGCACATGCGCTTTAAAGAGATTATATAAATGAATACTCAATTTTCCAGACACGAGATATAGTATTTTAGAAAGAATGGAATGAATCCACCCATTCTTTCAGACCCAAACGTTTATGTATGGGCAAATCTTAAGTGTGTGGAAATAAGAGTGTGAGATGTTACACGATCACTTTAAATTACATTTATTAAGTTTGAACGAATGACACTTTATGAAATCTTTACAATTTACGAACCATCATTCTTTAGTTGAAATTAAACATATATAATGAGATATTATTTTATATAGCGCGAATGTTTATTTATGTAATAGTATTAGCGATTAAGCCAATGCACATGCGCTTTAAAGAGATTATATAAATGAATACTCAATTTTCCAGACACGAGATATAGTATTTTAGAAAGAATGGAATGAATCCACCCATTCTTTCAGACCCAAACGTTTATGTATGGGCAAATCTTAAGTGTGTGGAAATAAGAGTGTGAGATGTTACACGATCACTTTAAATTACATTTATTAAGTTTGAACGAATGACACTTTGCAAAATCTTTACAATTTACGAACCATCATTCTTTAGTTGAAATTAAACATGTTTAATTTCAACTAAAGAATGATGGTTCGTAAATTGTAAAGATTTTGCAAAGTGTCATTCGTTCAAACTTAATAAATGTAATTTAAAGTGATCGTGTAACATCTCACACTCTTATTTCCACACACTTAGGTTGCCCATACATAAACGTTGGGTCTGAAAGAATGGGTGGATTCATTCCATTCTTTCTAAAATACTATATCTCGTGTCTGAAAAATTGAGTATTCATTTATATAATCTCTTTAAAGCGCATGTGCATTGGCTTAATCGCTAATATTATTACATAAATAAACATTCGCGCTATATAAAATAATATCTCATTATTATTATTATTATTATTATTATTATTATTACTACTACTACTACTACTACTACTACTACTACGTTTCAATAAAGGCTTTATTGATCTCAATGGTTTACATAAGTTTACATCTAGAAAATTTGAAATTTAACATACAATGAATAATATTAGGGTAAACACATATAAATGAATTTAGTGGCTACACTTTGTGGTTAATGGACTATAACAATATAAAAATTAAAAAAG